>JAVIWB010004354.1:0-574758 GCA_031893035.1 Dermolepida albohirtum | reverse complement strand
TTTCCGTCATACTTGGATAATACCGAGAATAAGGGTTTTTACCTGGGGGTGTCTAATACATCTGAGCATAGTTGTATTATTGAAATATCTCAGCACTCACCAATAACCGATATAAAATAAAATAAATTTTAATAATACAATTGATGAATTATATTTTGCGTTCATAATTTCCTTATTATTGTGACAGAATATTCACATGTGTGCTTGTGATCACTAAAATAAGGAAAACAGGAAAATTGAAAACTTTCCATAGCATTTACATGAAACGGTTCATTGTATTTTATCCTCCAGAATCTAAAATTCACATACATTAATAAGCAAAGAAAAAATTTATGTAAAATAAATAAAGACCTCAAATTTGAATCAAAAATATTACTATATTCGAAGGTCTCTCCAGATTTTATAATGTTGTAATAACTAAAAAGTAATGATCAATTTTTATACGAAAATGAAAAATAATTTTATAATATTAAAATTCTGCAATAACCATAGGTATTGGTTAATTTTAACATTTTGGATTTTGAGGAGAAAAATTAGACAAGTGTTAGTATAGCCACATAATATGAAGATAATATGCCAAAAAATGTCTAGTACGAAACAAAAAGAATAGCAATTTTGGAAAAACCATGGAAACGAACACAAGCCAATAAATATAATCAAGTTGCAATGGTAAAGTTAACAGATTTATGAACGAATTATAAAAAAATGTAACTATGAAAGGACAGTTCAAACATTCTTATATTTGGCAAGGAGTGTTTCCATAAGCATAGGATACTCTTACTGAGACATCTAAATACTCGCAAAGTACAGATAATCTAGAAAATAAAATGCAATACTAAAAGTGCCAAATTATATTTTGTGTTAATATATTTTTCTTATTATTACAACTAAATATCCACAGGTGTGCTGTAACCTGTCCGTGGCACCTTAATTAAGTTCAGTTTTATCTGATCGCATTTTCTTATAGAGTCGTTCATTTTGTTAACATTGACCTTTAGCTTTTATTTTAAGTATGGATTGGCAGTAAAAAAATGCGCATGTAACAGTGCTTGTGATCACAAATTTCTATAGTATTTACAACAAACAATAAAGGATGAAAATAGAACTTGTTTCTAACATTAGGTCTAGTATATAATTAAAATAATTCATTATTTCCTTATGCTTAATTACTAACTTAAACTCAAATGCTTCTACTACAAGTTGTCTAACTGTTACTGGAGTTGAGTTTCATCCCTCTATAAGTCACCCTCCAGATTCTTGTACTTATGCGAATTCTCTTAATTGCTCCTACACTATATCTCTTTTCTGCGTTACCTTCCACACTTCTTCCAATCATAATTTTCTTGGTCTGGCTTTAAACCTCTTCTATGGTAATTTGATATATATGCTTATTTTAATTGTATTGGTTCAATGGCATTTTCTAGAGCTTTTACTCCTAACTGTTTCCTAAGTATTCAATGCAATTCTGTGTGGTGTGGTTTTCCGCAGTATTTGTTTAAAAGCCTCATGTACTATGTTCAAACTTTTTTTGTGTCAGTCCATACTTCACAGAAACATATTATTAGTGTTATCCCACTTTTGGTCACTATCATTTTAGCACTACTTGTAATTTTTTTTGTGAAAAACTTTTTGGCAAATTAAAAATCCAGTTTTCACCACTCTTTTGTTAATTTCCCTGCTCATTTTTCCATTATTTTCTATTATTGTTCCCAGGTATTTAAAATATCTCATTTACTCATTCATTTCTATCTATTTATTGTTTATTTGTTACAAACATTGTTTATGTCTTTTTAATATGTATTTACATACACTTTTGCTCCCTTAAATTTTCTGTTACTTATACCTATTTCTTTTTCTGTCTCTTTTTGTTCTTTTCCACTATCGCCATCCACGAACAGGCCTCGTTTGCCAGTTTACTATTTTGAATCATCTCACTTCGTTTTTTTTTTTGTATAGCATCAGGGAAGTTGGCGGTGGATTTAACACAAGCCTTATTTCAATCTTTGACTATCTTTAAATTTTTTTGATATATAGTTATGTGATTTCACCATATTTGATTTTTTGTAGAATGCAAAATCTCATGGAAAACATGTTATTAATGAGAAATAGTGCAGTCATATTTCATGCAAGATAGAGATAGGATTAACCAATACTTTCTGTATAGATCAGTCTCATGAGATTTGCCTAGATTTTACATTGCTCTTACCGTGTATTTATATTCTTTTTCTAGACATTTGCAAGTCTTTTTGTTCCTATCAAATGTGGTTTACAATTCGATGAAACATATATGTAATTATCTGTTTTTTAATGGCTTTTTTCAATATCTTGACACAGTATGAAAATTAGGTTGGTTATGCTTTTTTCTCTTCAAAATTTGTTGTTTCTTCCTTTGCATTTTCCGCTTCTTTTCTTAGAATTTCGAAATTATAAAATGATCAACCTTAGAATGTCCATGTTTACGTTTCCAATTTGAAAAATTGATATGTTGAAAAGTGAGATATGTAAAATTACACGTATATATCGACTATACTCCTTGCAACGTAACTGAAAAAATTATTTATTTTTATAAAACTAATATTGTGTGTAATATTAATATCGCAATTATTTTATTAAGAATAAGTTTGTACAATGCATATTAGATGGCACTACAAGATAATCGAAATTTTTAATTTGAAAATAGGTCATACATGGTGGTTAAAAAAATGAATAAATTATGTTCTATAATATATTATTCAAATATAAAAGTAATATATTGTTTGGTGTGCAAAGTATTTTATAAATTTAAAAATATGGCGCCACCTGTGATGCAGTGATTTGACTTTTTTATTATTACAATAAAATTCTATCGTTTGAATTTGATACAATTAAAAGTTCGTACAATAGCTATTAGATGGCGCCAATATAATAAACGAAAACTATCTTCTAAACATTAATAATTCAAATTGGAAAGAAAAATTATGAACAAATAATTTAAAAATATTTTGTCATCTCTAATAATGTATTTCCAAAAATTCCTGAAAGCACGGAAAAAGTTTATAAACATTTATCAAACATGTATAGGGCTTTTGTTTCCTCATTAACATTTGTGTACTTTTCCTTAATAAAAAAGTTGATACGAATTTCTATTACCATCATAGAAGATATAAATCGCAAAAACAAGACAGACAAAAAACTTTTATTTTCAGATGAATATATATTTTTCACTTTATTATTCATTAATTTAATATAATATTTAATATTACAATCCTCCTAAGAAACAAGAAGAGTTTGCTTCATATTTATCAACATAAAATTTGACGTAGATTATGCATGTAGTAATTGTTTCACCAACCCTGGGGCCTCTTCAGACTAAAAGGTAAATCTAACATGAAATGAATATATTCTATATAAAGTAAACTATTTTCGGGGCGGGAGTGGTAGACTTATTTCCTTGTAATTGTATATCACTCCCATCCTGAAAATAGTTTGGTTGACTAGAATATATCCCTTTCGCGTTAGATTTAGCTTTTAGTCCGAAGAAAGCACACTGGTGGCAAAACAATTGTTACTATTTTCAAATAAAGATATTTTATGAAAATCACACAACTAAGTTTTTATGTTTAATATTAAAAATAAACCATTATATATTTATATTATGACTTAGAAATTTTTTGGCTCATGAACAATTCAAAGAGATTGTTTATTTTATTGAAATTTTGTACATGAATCAATAATCTATAATGACTTCTGTTTTCAGTACAAAGAACCAAATAAAATTTGTTAATTGCTTTAGCAGACAGGTGAAAGAGGTGGTAAGTAGTAAATGAATAAAATTTCGCTCTGTGAAATGATTGAGTTTTAAATATAATTGCGATTAAAAATAGAGTAACTGCCAATCTATTGAAATACATATGTTGAAAAAAATTTTATAGACAATATAAATGACTATAGTGTGTTTTCACGGACAAATAAAAAGTATCCTGGCCGCGGCATACAGGCTCTACTGAACTTTCCTCTAATTCATTTTTTGATGAAGATGGAGACAAGGATGAGTCTACAGACTGCAAAATTCTCTGAGCAATTTTGAAGTTATTTTTTAATACTCCATTTGAAGTTATTATCTCAGAACAATGCAGAAAGGAACAAGAACATTCTGATGTGTTACAGCATAGATCTGATACATAAACGAGTTTAAGACCGAAGATGGTAGTAGAGCGATCGTATACTGTGAAAGTTTTGAAGTAAACTGCAATTTTTCTCTAGGGCTAGGAGAATACGCGTGGGTATTGTTACACTTCGCATACAAATAATAATTCTCTATATTATGTTTTTTAAATTAAGTTATTTAAAATTAAAAATAGTTCGAGTTTCAAGTCATAAATTATTATTTATCTTGACCTTTTTGTGATATATACAAATGCAGGAATCTTTTGTATTCTTCACGTACTGTCCAACTGTAATAAAGCAACGTCTACCCGCCGTTTTCTAGGAAGTCGAATATAGCGCGCCAATATTCTTGTTTGCTATTGGGTGGTTCAAACATGACTTGTCTCCTAACCCTTTAGCATACGGGGTGTCTTAAGAGCAGCCCCGTGTAAGACACAGGACTTCTTCTCAGACCATGACAAAGTACACACGCATTCCTTTGACGTGATCGTGAAGTTGTTTTCCCGCGTTTGTTGTATCCATGTGTTTAAGTTCGCGTTCGCGAAAAATACACAGCTTCCTGATCCAGGATATATACATATACACAAACACGCAAGTACACGCATGCACATTTTAATCTAACTCTTTGTATATTTTATTAAGCGGCTATATATCGTTAGACTTATCTTTTATTACAGCTTTGCTATTACATCATATTTTATTTGTTGCTCTCGTTCTTGTTAACTATTTCTATTTAACACATTCAAGCTTTAAGAATTAATTTAACTTGTGAATAAAATTTTAAAGGCATTCCTGTCGTTTTATTCCACTAATAATCTTTCTTTCAACTTCACACACATCCCAAACACATTTTCATTTGCCTTTTCTTCAAAGGAGGAGGTAATAGTATTTCAGGCAGACGTTTATGTAATTTTGAAATATGTGGAAGATATTAATAAAAGGGCTTAAGCCCATAAGCGACCTGCATTCTGACTGATATCAAGGTTGCATTAAAGTTATGCTCAAGCAACTATAACAAAGTGGTAAGGATCAGAAACCTGGCAAAGTGAAATACAATGAAGCTGTTCAAGTGTCGAGACACTGGATAATCACAAGAAACGTAAAGGTTGATGAGCCTTCCAGAAAAAGATCAGTCTAAATGTATCATCCAGGTATACATAGGTAAATGAATCAAGTTTCAATATAAAATATACTAGAGAGTCAGAATCAAGCATGAATATGTAAAATACTTTATTGCTGATTCAATGCATGAAATAATAATAGTATGCTACAGAGACCATGTGAATTTTTGAACAAAATTGGTAGACAAAATGGAGAACTTAACTGCTGATTGCATAATATATCTACAGAAATGTTTGACTATATCTTGCAAGAATGTGAGGTAGTGGATCACAAGAGACAAGTCATTTATATGTAATCTAAAATAGACCTGACAACATCACCAACAATCGACGTGCCTACTGCTACTAGCTGTTATTGCTTCGTCAGTAAATTTTTCTTTTACTTCTTTAAAAATTCATTGTATTTTATTTTTGGGAATCTAAAATTCAAATACATTAATAAACAAAAGAAAAAAAAATACAAATAAAACCGGAACATTTACTGAATATATTATTGAATAAAAGAAAATGTTACTATATTCAAAGATCTTTAGATTTTATGATATCGCATTAAGTGAAAGTAATGACTATTGAATTAGCCCGTTCACTATTTGTATTTTGACAATTACTTTCAAAGATAATATTCCATCTATTTCTTTCTTGAATCGTTCATGTAACATGTAAGGAATCCTGTATGGTAGATTTTATTCAAGTACGATATAACATTCTCCTGGTAAACTCCTGAAATATTGTTTAATAATAATTCATGACTATTAGTAGTAAATACTTTTTTAATTAAACCCCTTTCTACATGAAAACAGACCAATAATAGCTGGGCAATCAAAATTTGCTATTAAAAAATCAAACTCATGTTGTCCATTATTCAAAATACTTAATATAACTATTTTTCTAATTAATAGTACATTATTTCCACAAAATGATGTAAGTCTTAATTGTTTACATTTATTATTTTAGTTTTAACATTTAAACTTTTATGAAATAACATTAGTTTCAGCCCCTGAATATAAAATATACTGTAACACGTGAATATTCTCATAAACATCTAAATACCAATTATCACTATTATTTCATAAAATATTCTTATACAAAATAAATTTTTACTATTTTCATTATCACTATTTGTATATTATATACGTTTAGTTCATACTAATTCATTTTATTTGTTTATGAAATCAGTAGTTAGCAATGTTCTATTTTATTAGAATGGTTATATTTAATAATTGCAACCAGACATTTATACTTATGAATTTTACTATAAGTTTTCCAATTTGATTATCTATTTGAGATGACCTACCTGGTACATTTGTGACCATACTTAAATAAAATTTTTCTTGTTTTTTATACCCCTTCAACTTTAAAGTTCTTTCATAGATATTTTGTACCACTGCTTCTGCTTTCTTTGTTAATTACTGTGGCTATTGTATGATTTCAATACTTTTTGTACAGTTGTTTTAAGTTATTGAGTATAGTTTAAGTGTTAAGCTATCCTCTTACAATAGTCTTTTTTTAACAGTTCAGTTGTATACACTTAAAGTTGCTGTAAACATAAACTAGGCTCTCAGGCAAATTATGCAGGTTACTTGTCAAAAATTGTTTAAGACTGTCATAAATTCCTCTATAGTGCCTTTGATTCTTTGGCTTCTTGCTAGAAAATTGTGGCTTTCAACAGAAAAGTTCTGTTTTGCTGTACAATGTGTCAATGTATTTATCATCTTCACATCTAGGCCACAGGTTTACATATAGATTTTGAAATGTAGCAGCTAGTTTGACCATGTTTGTGCCACATTACCTTCTAAAAACAATGATAGAATCAAATTTGTTTGTAATCCCTTACTTTCACTGTTATAGACTTTTGACAGAGACATTTTCTTTAATTAAATGGACAATTCGACAGACTTTATTTTCTTTTCTTTAACTGTAATAATTATTGCACTTTTATATTTTCCATCGAAGTTTCTTAGATTACGAGTACGTTTTCTTGCCTAATTGTAGCAGTATTCAAATATTCAAAGAAAAATCTAACACCATGTTGAATAATTAGGCATTTACTGTAAGGAAAACTTTATTATAAGTACACTTAAAATTAATTTTTAATTTTGATACGACTATGTAACTACATTATATATGTGACAACTATGCTCATTCTTGTCAATCTGCTCTGTTCTAATAAAGTTCGTAAGTTTAGATAACTTTAGACTGCTTTGAACAATATGACAGACCCTTTCACTTCAACACGATATTCAAAATAACATACTACATTATATTCAAAATTTGACTTATGGCCATGCGTAAGAAAGCAATAGACAATCTTAATTTATTAGAATGTTTGGGAATTAATGAACTTATAAAATGAAATAATTTAATGAACAAAAAACGTGCTTTTTTAACCTTTTATAACTTATTGTCATTTTAGTTTATTACATATTGAAAAAAATATCATATAAAATAAAAATAAAATTAGTGAAAATTGTAGCATTGTGTCCACTAATTTAAATTCGACATTCCTAATATAAAACCAAATTTAAAATTTAGTTATATTGTGTGGATATGCATGAAAATTAAAGCGGTTAATTTATATATAAGAATTTTGAATTGCATTGAAACATTAAATAATATGCAAAATGAGGCGCCATCTTTGAAAGAACGCTTGAACTTTCTTCACTGTCTGCCAGTACAAACTTATTTTAGGTTTGAAACTTAAATGGAGATCTATGATAGTGTGTACAATAGAAATTAGATGGCGCCACTAACTACATAGAAAATTAATAAATATTGAAAAGTTACAATTTATATCAGTATATAATAGACAGTAGCTAAAAAAACTGTAAATACTTTCTATGTACTGTTTAAATAATAACGCGAAGTGACAATATTAATAAGAAAATATATAAAAATTATGTGGTGCTCTCTAATATAGTATTTAAACTTTTGTGTTACGCGGTAGGTATATTTTTTCCAGTTTTAAACTCGGATTAAGGCTGTCTAAAATTTGTACAATAGTCATTAGATGGCGGCATAAGTAATTTGAAATTATTTAAATAAAATAAAATTTATTCTAATTGAGGAATATGTCGCAGTTTCCAGCAAAAGTAGATACCAGCCGCTTCATCAATAAGAGTTTCTTTCCTCTGCAATTTCTAGTAAAAAGAACGTTCACTTCCGCAGTTGTATGCCAAATATACTAAAGCAAAACTGTTTTTGTTAGAATATTGACACTAATGTTTGTGTCCAAAAGCTGCTGGTGTAACAATTTCTTTGTAATGAAAATCTTTTTTAAACAATGGCATAGCTATTAAGGAACTATTTTGAATATTTTTAGTTCTGTGGTTGATTTATGATTATTTCGTATCCTAATAATTTCAGAACGTCCCTTGCATTAATTAAATGTTACTAGCAGAACTAATTAAATTGGTTTGGAAAATATAAATGAGAAAAATAATACGGTATACTTTTAGTGCTAATGACCACATTTATTTGTATAACAAATTGTGAACAGAATCCAAATATACACATTGGAAATAAAATTTGATCGTAAAAAATTGTTCCCGAAATATTAAAAAAAAAATTATTATAGGAACAACTCAATAAAAATGAGTTGTTGAGAGTGCACAGAGTATTTGTTGTTTACCATTTTATGTATTAAAACAGTTATATCATTTTTATATATGAGTAGTTACATCTCCTAACAAAACCATTAACAACATAAGAGTTACTTCTCATAAATAATACATGAACTAAGCTTAATATATACATAAGTGTATAATTAAATATGTACAAACTTAAAAACTAAAATCGCTGAGAGAAATACATATAGCTAAATTAAATGATAATTGATATCATTTACATCCTTGCTTTTTCAATTATATATACATTGTCAAATAAATATTAAAAACTGAACTGTTCTGCTTTGTGTGATATGGTTAAAAATGAAATGTCACCATTCTATAAATATAATTAACGCATCTTTTATGACTATTATTATGGACAAACGAATCTATAGAATATCCTTGTTACCAAGAACAGTCTTGTATTAGCTGTAATTGGCGAAACTTTTCACTTGTATCTATTTTACATTTCGAAGTCGTATTTAATTAAATTATTATAAGTAAAGTATTGGAGAATGAATATAATGTAGGTACCTAACTGAGCTAACTTGGAAACACGATTTTATTCTGGAAACTAAAACTATTAGGTTATTCTGACAACAATACCACAAATACCACTGTAAAATTTTAGCCGTTTTCTAACAATCTTAATTCGACCGGCAAATTTTGACTGAAAAAATTAATCTTATTAAACACAAATCTTTCAGTGTAGTTATAAGTGTATATAGTCATACTATATTCTAAAGTTGCAAAAAAATTTAATGACTTGGCTTTAAATTGTAGCAAGTCAAATATTTGGCATGTGGTTCTTGCACAGAGAATGTCAAGGGCGAGCAAACTAAAGTAGGTTTTGTGTTAATATTGGTGCAGAGTTACTTTAATTTGGCATAAAATCGTAATTAATATATTGCTGTAAAATATTTGAACGGATTTTTCTGTAGATTGAGAACATTTTAAGCAATTTCTTTCTTATTTTCAAATACTACAAATTTTAGGTTAGAATAGAATGCTGTTCTAACATTGAAGATGTCATCTTGGTTTGTATTAACAGGTCGCATATTATTATTTAATGAAACAATATGTTACCTAAAATTTTCAATTCTACATTAAGATGTTATGCAGCTAAAAAAATAATTTTATATTTTATTTCGTTGGTATAAGTATTTCGATTTTCCTTAATATTGGTTGCATGCATGTAGTAACTAAACAAATTAAAATGTACTTTCTCTTAAACATTTATAGGAGAAATGAAAATGAAATAAATGTACATTAATTTATTAGAATATTGGAAAAGAAACTGCCCCAAAATAACTCAGAAATCACTTTTTTAAGTTTTTTATATGAAAACGTTCTTCTATAATATTCAAAAATAGAAAGCAACGTGTTTGTTTTTTTAAATTTAATTTAACCTCTTATAAAACAACTTTATTTTAGAAAATTTCAGAACGTTCAACAAGAGCCTCTGTTCTACGACAGTTAAATAAACGTTAGTTATATTTTTCTAAGAGAACTCTGGCCATATTAAGTTCTCTTTTCTTGCGAAACTCAATCTATTTTAATGGACGTCTTTGTCTAAGATTTAACATTTATTGTAGTTGATTTTTTAATAATGTATGAAAGTCGGTGAAATTAAAAACTCAATATACATGTAAGTTACTATAAATATTACAACAGTATATGAGATAATTGAAAATAGTCTATATTTTTTTTACGATGTTAGTAGGTGGCAGCACAATCTTGGCCTAAAGCGATAGCTGTTGCCAAATTTATTATTAACTCAATTCGAAATGGTGATCGACATATGTAAGGAATATTTATGAGCAAATGTCTGTTATTTATGGAGAGAAACATGAGTCTGATAACGCGGCCAAAATACTCAAAATTTTGTTGACGAATATCATCCTGTTCGCTTTGTTGAGATTGCGACAAAAGCAGATAAGTAGCAGATGAAGCTGATTTATGTTGATAGATGCATAACAATAGACAATATATCACCTATAATAGAGTGTTCTCATTTGGTACGTAGACTTCCGCAGTCGTGGTCCATGCTATCTGCTTCTGGGTTTCCGGGCTGGAACCGCTTCACTAGTATATCTGCCGACGTTTCGTACCCATACAAATGGGTCGGCAGATATACTAGTGACGCGGTGCCAGCCCGGAAACCCAGAAGCAGACAGAGTGTTCTCACGATTTAGCATAGAATGTACAAAGGTTAGCATTTTCAAAAAGTGGACGTTCAGATAATTGATTAGGGAACAAAAAAGGGCTCAGACTAGTCTGTTTTTGCAATATGTCTCTCAATATACTCATGAAGGAGACGTCACGCTTACCAGTCTGAAGGTAGATCTTTTGCGAATGATGATGCTCAAAGTAAGGTAAATATGAGGCTGAAATAAAACTTTTATACATCAGGTATTGGAACAATTTCTATGTTGAATCTTCTAGTGGGTTTAGCTGGGGTTGAAATGTGTTATTGATAATTACCATTCAACCACGGTTCAGCCTGGAAGATTTTTCAATATTAAATGTGCGAAATCTTACATTCAACAGCTGCATCACTCGTCCTTCTTAACACTACGCACAAGTTACGTAATTAATACAGATAAAAACCTATCTTAGAAATATTTGAAAAGTATTGTTACAGCCATAGGTGAACAAAACCTTTAAGGATGTTACTTTCACACAAACTGATTGGTTCACCTGACATTAAACTGAAGTTGAAAAAAGCTCCTTTTTCCGAACTAATATTAAGACCGCATATTTCTTTATGAGTTGCTAGCATTTAATTTCTATATAATTTTGAATATGACCCCTCTGCTCAAACTGTAACTTATTAGCATTATAGCAATATATAATTACTTTTTTAAATACCGTGGAAAAGTATATAAAATAAAAATTAGTATTTAAACAATTTTATTGTCTTATGCAATCTTATGCATAATCATATTCATTCTCTAAGAAGTTTTGCAAAGTAAGTTTTAGTGGGAGCTAAAAGCTTTTTTTTCATTGAAGAGTGTTTGTTAATGTCGAGAATTTTTTTGTTTAAGGTCGGTTTATAATTAAAAAGATATATGCTTTCAACATTTTCCAACAGTTTATGACGTAATTTTCGAAAAACTATGTAGTACCTATATATCTATTAAAATACGATGGTAAAATTTTTCGTCCAGCGAGTGCAAAAGTCATTTTAAGTCAATATACTTAAGACCTCATAATATTTAAAATACATTAACGCCTAATATTCGTAGCTTTTAGTAGTAATATAAATACTATGAAAAAATTTCAGAGTATCCTATGGACCAAAAATCGTGATTATGTAAACATGAACGTTACGTTAAATATAGTTCATTCTGTATATTCGAAATTTTCATATTGATCCTGAATTCTTAAGATGTATTATCAATTATATTTATACTAATGTTTGTGTTTCAATCACATCACATGCACTGGATATTTCAACTTGTACAACGTATAAATATTGTGTAGTAGTAATTCGGTAGGGTGAGTCGATGACACCCTTAGGAATAGGAAACGGTAACCACCCCAGCATTTTCCGGAGCATTGTTCTTAATCTCCGGTTCTTGCTTTTTCAACTTGAACCAAGTGTCCCCGAGAGCTTTAGCGAAGTGATCGTCCACCGTTAAACCTTCACTATCCATCAATTCGATAACACTGTTGGTTGTGTCTTTTGGTGAAGCGGGTTTTACTTGTGGTATAATTTCTTTCGGTACGTTGTTATTTGAAAATATGGCGACGTAGTCTTTACCGAGAGATCTTCTAAAATGTTCGTCGATTATGGGATCGCACATAGATATTCCTGAAAAAGAAGAAAATAGATCGTTATAGATGTTAAAATATTTTTTTAGAATAAGGTCTCATAAAGGATTATTTCGTTTCGTAATATTTGGTAATATGTAACCTATGTTTTTTGGATTGTTTTTGAAAGAAATTTTATTTCAGTATGATTTTTGTCGAGTCCACGTATTTATTCAAATGATTTTGAAATACCATTATTTCGGGCCACTTGGCACAGCCATGTGACTTTGGACTTATGTGTTTTTGACGAATGCTCTTATCTATGAATGAGTAAATAGGAAACCATGAAATATGATGATAAAATACAGAAGTAAACTACAATAAAGAAATTTAGTAAAAGTTATCGTTAGTGTTTGTTTCGAAATTCAAAATTTAGGGTAAGCAAATAGCCGTTATACTTCCTACGGTTCCCGAGTGTCTGTTTAGCATGTAAATGACGGATATTTTTGGGGGATGTCCATCTTGCATCCTGAGGATACTATATAGCATCGAAAAATTATGACCTCATACGCGTATTTTCATGTTTCGGAATCTTAAATCCTTTTTGTATCTTCTAGAGTGATTTGGAAAATGTGAAGTGAAGAAAGAATGAAAAAGTGGGAAGTTGCAAATATAGGCTAATGCCATTATAGAATTAGAATTTCTAGATATTACTAAACTTGATAAGGAATGTTATTGAGAATTGAAAATGGATGATAGTGGAAGTAAAATGTGTGAAAGGAAGAAGTCAACGATTTATTAGAAAATTAATGAGGACAAATCCATACCATTGTCTGTTTTTAATGAATTTATTTTCTTAGATATGTATCTCCAATAAAGGTGATATTGAAGAAGCGGAAACCATTTCTTTGCTGTATTCTCCCAAATTTTCTCCGTGAACGACACAAACAATTCTAGGCGGCTTTCGATGCATTAATTTCCTTTGTTCATTTCAAACAAATGTTTGGCATTCCATTTTCTTTTGTCAATAAATAAAACGATCTTTGTACAAATTAAAAAAATATTCAATTAAACAAAAATACGACGCTATATGCCAAACAATTTTTTTTCAAAGGCGCTCTCATCTTAGAAGCCAAAGAATGCTACAAACTTACGTAAGAACCTGATATACCACTAGTGTTTAATGCTGTAAGTTTTTTGAGATGCTTAAAGGAATAATTCATTTTGGACTGTTACTAGTCAAACCAATATTAGTGATGGTTACTGTATACAATTGGAGAGACTTTATCAAGTTTTAAGATAAAAGTGGCACGTATTGGTCAATCGCAAGCGTATGATTCTCCAACAAGCTTATGCTTGGTTGCATGCAAGTATGAAACATTGCAGAAAAATAGAAACAGTTAAGATGGAAAGCTTTTTTCAGTTTTTGTATTGCCTCTTCTATCATTTGGTAAAATATGATAATGAAGAGTACCTGACAAATGCTCTTGCTGAATTTTTCAATTAAAGCCCCCAGGCTTTTATAATAAAAGAACTTTAAAGCGTTGGATCGAATTAGTCAAAAGTACAGCAATTATAGACAAGTTATATTCAAGTCTTGTTTTGTTTTAGTTTTAAAAATATACTACACAACGGTATTACAAATTTGATACAAGCGCGTTGGTGATATATTTAACAAAGAGATCAATTATTAATAAAAATTATGACCCATTGTCTTTGTAGACGTGATTTAGTAAAACTTTGTAGATGATTAAGAGGTAACGAGAGGTCTATATTCTTTCTTACAGAATAATTAGTATACAAATACGTTGCTGGAATATAAATATTTTGGAATTAAATATTTTTATTTATTTTTCAATATTATTTATTCAAAATGTGTTTTTGTTCTAAAGATATTCTTCATTCAAGCACTGACACTAATAAGTCATATTTTATGCTGTTAAAAGATTGGCTTAAGGTTCACTACCATATTTGATAAACTCCTTAACGTGTTGCCATACGTGATGCGGAAGCAGACGACTTCCATGAATAATCAAGTTGCAAAAATACGTGTTTTCAGTGACCAGGAAGTATAGGCTGTGGCATAAAATCGAATTCGATTAAATATCGCTGATAAAATTTAAAGAGATTTATACACATTTTAATTCGTTTTAATAAAAGAATATTTGCCAGCAATTTAATGAAAGAGGTGGATATGAATATCACTCCTGTAATTAAAGAAGACAATAAATTTACCTGTTGGAGGATCATCCCTAGAAATGGAATTTTGGGTTATCACAGATGGGCGGTAGTTTGATCTGTAACCGGGATTGTTTATGGTTTGCGTGTAGGAGGGCGGTTGACCTCTCTGCCTGACAGACATGTCCAGCGGTGCGTCGTGCGCTCCTTTCGCAACGCCATTGCTCTGACCGTTCATTGTGACACTGTACGGAGGCTGGGATTGTGGGGACGACGGTTCGGGGCTACCTGGTGTCGGATCCTGGCCGAAGTTCTCCGGCAATTTTGGATCCGATTTCCGCGAATACTCGTTCCTGTTTCGACGGTCTCGTTTCCACTTCGTCGTCGGTAATTGCTTGATGGAATTCTGTTTTGACAGTTCATCTGCGAAGAAGAAGGAGTGCTCTTTAATGCCGATATAAGTATTTAAGAGTAGTATCCGCATCAAGTTTTAAAATGAATTGATGACTTAATATTTAACTATTAATTTCAAAAAATTATTTTTTCATACTTTTAACAATGAATAATATCATTGCCTCCCTCTTAAGTCCAATACATTTTTGTATTGGACGTAAGAGGGAGGCAATGATATTATTCATTATTTTTCTGTATCGAAATGATATGATAAACGCTATGAAGGAATCGTTCATTAATAACACAAATCTGCCTGACGATCAGTGAATTCTGTGAAACATATGTAGTAGATAGGGTGTTATTAATAATAGAATGATTCCTTTTAACATACTTTTAACAATTTACTTATAACATTTTATGATTAACATATTTTAATACTAGTTAATTTGTTTAGCAAATATGAAGGGCTCTTGAATTTAACCCGCGATTTTGCTTTAACATTACAGTCCAGGTCTATAATTTATATAGTAATGTATGCTAGTTTTCTACCTATTTTGCCGAAATTTACGAGATTATGATTCACGAAATTATATATAGACATCTTAATGCAAGCATTAGTAAAGATCAAAGTGGTATTATCAAGGGTTAGAGGCATATATGGTTTACAAAGATTGTAGTAAAGTTTTAGACGGTATTCAATACCATATAATATTTCATTCACATGTGCTAGAGCTTTTAAGAACATATTTCGCAAATAGAGTTTATTAATACCAAAGTGTCAAAGCAAAGAATTTCTTTGCAACAAGGGGTGTCGCTCAAGGCCCAAGTCTAGGTCCATTAGTGTTTACATTACGTACCAACGATGTTTCTGAGATAGTTATTTTTACAACTTTAATGTATGCTAATAACCTCGAAATTTTTAAAGTGATTAGTTGTATCCATAGTTGCATAATGCTGCAGAAGGTGTCCATGATTGCATAATGCTGCAGGAGGTGTCGATTATTGTATAATGCTACAAGAAAATCTTGACAAACTGTCAGTGTGGTGTGTGACTCAACTACTGGCACCATCTTTTGGAAAAATCTAGCATTATATTCTAATTCTGCTACATTTTTTAGGCTGACAGTCATTTTTGACATTTGATTTTAAATTTAGAGCAGTTTGAATAAAGTATCTGAACGGAAAATTTCAAAATCCATGAACTCACAGTTCGAGATACAATCAAATATTTAGTTACAACAAACTTTGGGTAACAATGTTCAATCATGGGCATGTGAGCTGAACGCGTACAACACATTTTATTGGTAGAATGGGGACTTCCAAGGTGCAAGAAAGCAGGTGCAGTGAATCTTGAATTGCGATCAAAAGATAATTTGGAGTTGTTTAATAAGAACTAAGCGGATTTTGTGCGAAAGTTTGCTACAATTAATGTTTCTGATTCCAAACAGAAATTATTTACCTCGTGCGTTGTATTGGACTCTGTAATGGATCTAAAAGGTGCATAGTAATCGCCTGTTAAGAAAAATCGCACAGCAGTCTCAAAAGACTCTTTTTGGTTGGGTGTGCAACTTTTGTTTTACTTGATCCATTGTTTCGACTGTTGTTTCATTTCGAGCGTACAATGGTATATGCACATTACATAAACCATTGTTATTCGGCGTCAAAAATCTTTTGAATCATGTCTTAACTTTGTCGGGGGCTAAACCGCGTTCTCGCTCGCGTTTGTGATCCACAGTCAACAAATGGGGAAGTCACCTTGCACAAAATCTTTTCATACTCAATTCGTTATGCAAAATCAAACCATTGACCCGTATGAAAAATGTGGAGCCTCTGTAACTTCGCATAATTTTATTCAACTTTCATTCAGTACATAATGTATTTTTCTATAATTTTATATACGTTTTTAGGGCGTCCACATCGTTTTTTATTGGATATACTTGTCTGGTCATATTTAAACCATTAATTGTTTCTTTTTATTGACATAAAATTTCGTGTGGCTGTAGACGGAACAGCTTCAACTTCTTCATTGGAACGAAACATTTTTGCCCCCTAGATATTTTTCTAAGGGTCCAAACATACGGAAGTTAGAGGGTGCGATGTCCGGACATGTAACTGAACTAATACTTGCACGATGGTTGATGAACAACCGAAAGAGGTTTGTACTTGCTTCCATGCATCAGATAGCGCTAGAAACTTTGGCTGTTTTTTTTATTTGGCGCTGAATTCAAATTATAATTTAAATTTGAATACTCCTCGCAATAAAGAAATAACATTATAACAGTCGAACTGAAAAGTCCCCGGTCTACCATAGTAAAACACAGTTTTTTGGCAAAATTCGATTTTATTATTCAACATAGTTGCCTTCGAGGGCGATACACCGATTATAGCGTTCTTCCAACCTTTCGATACCATTTTTGTAGTACGAATTGTCTTTAGCCTCGAAATAGGCCTCAGTTTCGGCGATCACCTCCTCATCCTTGCTAAATTTTTTCCCGGCGAGCATTCTCTTGAGGTCTGCAAACAGGAAATAGACGCTGGTTCCACATCTGGAGAGTACGGTAGATGGGGAAGTAATTCGAAACCCAATTCACTTAATTTGGCCATTGTTTTCATTGATTTGTGACACTGTGCATTGTCTTGGTGAAACAGCACTTTCTTCTTCTTCATATGGGGCCGTTTTTTGCGATTTCGTTCTTCAAACGGTCCAATAACGCTGTATAATAGTTGCTGTTGATGGACTGGCCCATTTTAAGATAATCTATGAAAATTATTCAATGCGCATCCCAAAAAACTGACGCCATAACTTTTCCAGCTGACTGTTGCGTTTTTCCACGCTTTGGAGCCGGTTCATCGCGTGCAGTCCACTCGGCTGACTGTCGATTGGACTCTGGAGTGTAGTGATGAATCCATGATTCATCCATTGTCACATATCGACGCAAAAACTCGGTTTTATTACGATTTAACAGCTTCAGAACCTCAGAACAGCTCAGAATCATCAACTCGTTGTTGTTTTTGATCGAATGTGAGCTCGCGCGGCACCCATTTTGCACAGAGGTTCCGCATGCCCAAATATTCATGCACTGCGTTCACCGTTTTTGGTGCTCATTTCACCACGTTTAAACTTAGCATACCAATCAATTGTGGTTTATTTTCCTGGCGCAGAGTCCGGAAACTCCTCACCAAGCCATGCTTTTGCTTCAACGGTATTTTTTCCCTTCAAAAAGCAGTACTTTATCAGCACACGAAATTCTTTTTTTTTTCCATTTTTTTAAATAACAAAAGTAGCTTCACTCTTATCGCAATATCTCAGTAACTAATGGTCGGATTGCTGTCAAATTTTGACACGTTTCGTTTGAAGATTAGTACTATCTAAAAAACATATGGATTTAATAACAGTAACGCCATCTATGTGTCAGACCGGGGACTTTTCAGCCGACCTGGTAGGTGTATAGGACCAACTATCTTATTACTAAATTCAGCCAAAGAGTACTTTACCGCGCCTCGGTTTGCATGGAGATTTTAGCCGCATAAATGAATTAAAAATATGGTGTAGGGTTCATTGGAAAATGAATAATATTAATAAAACGATGGATGTTTAATTTTGTTGAATCGCAGAAAAAATTGGATAAAATTGTATTTTCGTGGTAATTAAAATTAAGAACGTTTAGTTTGATGGGATATTTACAAAGAAAATTGTGATTTCCGGTTCTTAATAAAATTTCGTTAAATTTCATGCCGTATTTTTATATATTGTTTCAAATATTACTTCATTTTGAATGTTATATCTTTGGTTTAAAAAAAAAGGAAACAAGAATTATAAATAACATTATTTACTATTTAACAAATTTATATTACCACAAAATCACCGCACATACATTAACTAATTACATTTCTTTCGAGAACTACGAGTTCATTAATTTATTGTTATTGCCACTGTTTGGTCGGTCTATTTCCAGCACACAATCTAACCGTAAGCGTTTACGAAAAAGTCATCATTCGTTCCGAAAAATTCTCGAGCTTCAAATCACTCGAATTTTTATGTTAATGCGTAAGGTAACGCTCGCACTCTGGTACGACAAGGACGGCCTACACAACACCGGATATCCTCCATCTCCCTCGTCCGTTCGCCCGTGGTACAATCTGACGATGACGAGAGCAACCTTGAGAGGTCACTTCTTCTTCGGGTATTTTCCTCTCGATTGTTTTTCCTCACGAACAGCACCTACTGGTCCTTCGTTAATTGGTGTATACGGAGAATTAGAGAGGTTCTATCTGAACGTTAAAAAAAGAAAAAAACAAGGAGACGAGGAAGAAAACAGAACGAAAAAGAAAATGATAGGGTAGACGAGAAATGCCATGAAGGAACGAGATGAATTATGAATTTTTTTTGTACGGTCGAAGAAGAATTGTCTATAATTGACCATTGATTCGAATCGTTTGAGAAAATTACAAGATTTATAGGTGTAGTGAATATACATGGATTTTATTAATGGAGAATTTTTGTCAAGGTTGTTCTGGCTATATTTAATTTTAATTTGTTCGAAACAAATTTATCCCTCTTACATTCTTAACAATCGTCTTCACTTCAGAAAAGTTTTAAATAAAACAGAAACCAGTTTCGAACATTCATTACAGAAAGAATTGAAAAAAGTTTCATTTTATTTGTTGGTTTTGTACACCAACGCCTTTAAAAAGCATTATTAATTATGAATAACTAGATTTTAATTTTTTAAAAATCAAACGAATATTAAATTCTAAAAGTATCTTGAAATAAATATGGTGTATCGCCACTTTTATTACGATGCGACTTAAAAAACTAAAGAAAAAACTGTGTAGCCAAGACAATTCTCACATTAAATTTTGTACAAGGGTATTTTATAAATGCTTTTACCTTTAATTTTAGTAAAAAGATTTTGAATATAGGCGGAGGTGTGCATGTCGCCCAACACATAACGCAAGGTAATTTTACAAGGGTAGCTGTTTATATTTCGGGAACTGGCAACAGTGTTAGTGTTTCCACCGAACTGATGATTGCATCGTGAAGTTTGTCATTTTTGACAATATATTTACCTTGACAGTTTTATTATCCGGTCGCTATTTCTATTGTTGACAGTAACTTGAAATTTTTATGTCAGGGAAAAAACGGAATTAACCCGCGAACATTTTCGTGCAATTATTTTTCATAACTTGCGGCGTGGATTATCTCAACAAGAACGCATCCACGAGCTGAATTCTTTATATGGTGATGAAGCACCATCGAAAACTACAGTATATCGTTGGTATAGTGAATTCAAACTTGGAAGGCCTTCTTTGGACGATGAATTTCGTGAAGGTCGTCCCACAAATGTGGTTGTGTTGGAAAATATTAATGCAGTGTCTGAATTGCAACACCGTCATGAGACATACCGTGAGATCAAGGCATCTCTAGGTATTAGTAACACCAGTGTGCATAAGATCCGGCATGAACATTTAGCCTCAAAAAGGACTCGCGTCGATTGGTGCCCAGAAATGCACAAAAAATACAATGGCGGTGCTTCAAAGAACATTTATAAAGTCGTCACAGGTGATGATTCTTGGATTTATACGTATGAGCCCGATAGTAAACAGCAGTCGACTGTGTGGGTTTTCCAAGATGAGCCAAAACCAACAAAAGTTGTTCGTGCTCGAAGCACATCAAAACAAATGGTCGCCTGTTTTTTCGGAAAAACCGGTCACACGTTGCAACCGTGCCTTTAGAAAGTTGTAGAACGGTGAATTCCGAATGGTACACAACTATTTGTTTGCCAAAAGACAGATCATTCTTCACCATGATAATGCGAGCTCTCACAGATCGGTTCAAACAATTGAATATTTGACCGGGCAAAACATTGAATTGAGATTTCTTTTTGATCCCACACGCGAAGAATAAACTTCGTATTCAACGGTTTTCTACGCCGGAAGAAGCGGTTGAGGCATTTAAACTCATATTTTAGAGATACCGCCTTCACAGTGGCAGCAATGGTTTTCGGATTGGTTTAAACGAATGCAAAAGTGCATTGATTTTCAAGGAGAATATTTTGAAAAGCAATAGAACTATTTTCGAAAATAAAAAATTTTTTTTGTTTGCTATTCCCGAAATATAAACGGCTGCCCTCGTATATGCAGTTATTTCATAGAGTTTTTTTTAATTGTTAAGAGAAGAATCTAATTATTTAGAATACTACTCTACGCCAAATTAATAGAGTAAATATCAAGGTTGTAAAAAAGACTATTCTATCCTATTCTGTGCCACTGATGAAAGCATTAGTACAGAAGTTTGAGGAATGCGGTTATTGCTTAGAAAAAGAGAACAATGTTTAAGAGTGAGAATCAAACTTCCAGAAAAATGTGTTTCGGAATGAAGAAAGGTTTACGATGAAATCTTTAAAGAATACGCTAGATACTCTCATCGAAGCAGCTCTTTATTCAACCAATCAACATTATTTGCGATAAAATTATTGCTGAAATGAGCTGAAGAAGAGAAAATGCTCAAAATTTGAATGAACGTTTTACGCTTCTGAATGGATTTTTAATGGGTGAAACTATATTGCGAGTTCGGTCTTAAAATAGACGGACAATTTGGACTATCTAGCAGTAATACTGTTTTATAAAATTACGAAACTAAACACCTTTATTCCCTCCCGAAAATATATGGCCATGGTCTTTCAAATTTCTCAAATTTTTAATATCGAACAACTGAATTTAGTGAATTATATTGCAAATTTACTATACATTTCAGTATTACATAATAAAAAGATATTGCAAATATTTGATATTTTACTTCTGTAATAAATAATTTTTCCAACCACATGGTCCTCAGGATGCTTTTTCCAATCTATGTGTTGTATTTAGAATCTACACAACCCTACCAATAACGTCGACTAGTTGTTAACGGAGTTTCAATAAAGTCAAACTCATTAAGAACTTCGTGCGATTCAAAACGGGCCTGTAAAAATTATTTAGCTTCATAATCTTGGAATTGGTGAACTTATTAACAATGGTAGAGGAAAATTATTTGGAAATTTGAAACAGAAAGTAATGAATACAACGTGAGCTGTTTTGAAAACAAATTCGTTTGCTAATGAGGCAACTGTCACTAAAAGACTATAAAAGTTGTGAAAAAATATTTGTAACTAAGAGAAGAGGAAACAATTTTAATTGTTATAAAGTTCACAAAGGCTAACTTGTCTGAACCGCATTGAATTGTTATGGAACTATTTGGATAACGAAGCACAAACTTTGGCAACTATGAACAAGAAAATTTAGGCGAGCACTATAGTATACATAAAAGGTCCAAACAGAAGACTATCTCAGTAAATTAATTGAAAGAATGCTTAGAATTGCATTTAAAACTAACATATAATAAATTGCTATCACTGCATGAAAGTTGTAAAGCTGCTTTTACCATATACAGGTTGGTAGAAAAGTTTTGAAAGCAAAAATGAAACAATGTGAATTTGTAAATGAAATTACTTTTTTTATTCAATGTAATCTCCCTCAACTTCAATACATTTATTCCAATGATCCTCCAATAATTTTATACCATTTCTGTAATGATTTTCTGGAAGCTCTGCAAAATACTGTTCCACGGCTGAAATAGCTTCTTTATTCGATGAAAAACGCTTTCCACGAACGAATTGTTTTATGTTTCTGAAGAGGTAGTAATCACTCGGAGCCAAATCTGGTGAAGATGGTGGTTGTTCAAGCAATTCGTACTTTAATTCATTCAATTTAGCCATCGTCAAAACACTTTTGTGTGAAGTCTTGATGAAAAATTATTTTTTTTTCTCGCTAAACCAGGCCTTTTTTTACGAATTTTTGCATCCAGTTGATCTAAAAGGTTACAATTATACTTTGAGTTAATTGTTTTACCTTTTTCAAGATAATCAATAAATAAAATTCCTTGTGCACCCCAAAATACTGATGGCATAACCTTTTTTGCCGATCGTCCTGACTTCACCTCTTTTGGAGTTGAACAACCAACCGTAGTCCACTGTAATCGTTCTTGTTTCAATTTAGGATCATCGTGATAGATCCAAGTCTCATCCATAGTTATAAAACGACGCAAGAAATCGGTTTTATTGCGCTTGAAATGCACCAAGTTACGCTGAGAAATTTGTTTTCGATCCAGTTTTTGTTGAATTGTTAACTTTCCAAACAGCTTTTTCATATGTAATTCTTCATGTAAAATATGGAATACTCGTTCGTCTGAGATGCCTATGGTATTAGCAATTTTACGCTTAGTCAAATTCGGATCTTCACTAACCATATTATGTACTTGCTCAATGATTTCTGCTGTTGTTGCAGTTTTTGGTCGTCCACTACGTGATTCATCTTCAACGCTTGTACGACCACGTTTAAATTCTAAAACTCATCGATGTACTGTTGGAAATGAAGGAGCACATTCCTTTAACACGTTTGTCACTTTTGTATGAATCTCTGTTGGTGATAAACCTTCCAAAACAAAGAATTTTATCACAGCGCGATATTCAGTTTTTTCCATTGTTAAAAAATACACCGATACGTCTAATTTAAATGGATTGCTAACAATGAATGAATTGACAGATCGAGATAAAATTTTTAGTGTGTTCGTATGACACATGAAATATTAAAATTGCGTATGAATTTTGATTCCTCTACTGCTTAATAGGTGTCGCTTTTAAAACTTTTCTACCAACCTGTATGAGATTAAGCTTTTGAGCGGTAGTGTATACAGTTAAGATTATTATAGCATAAAATATATAGACTGAATGTAAGTACAGATATATGTACAAATGACTGTTCATACGTACAAATGGAATACACATATAATTTATTTCTTATTTATACCTGGAGAACATTTTTATTTGCTCGTGATTGAGTTGTTATACCAAATGAAGAATAACTTATGTTATGTGAATCGACTAAGATGGTTGTAACTATGACAATTTATAAGCGCTATTACTTGTTTTGCTATCTGTGTCGTTAAGGTTATTAAGGGAACCGATCTTGTAGCAAATCTTGTCCGTTATATTTATAGGCGTGTAAATTCTTTTAATTGCATGGTGGCCAAATACGAAAATGAAAATGTGGACTGGCTACTTTCACAATTACTAGTTTATTAGTAAAAATAACTATAAACAATACGCATACATAAAAATAGAACGTATCTGCTCTATATTATATTTATATAAAAAATATAGAAGAATTCTATTTAGAAACACTTAACATTTATTGAAAACTAGATTAGTTTTTTTAAATACGTGCGATGAAATACTAATCTGTCTTTGGATCAGTTTTCTAAATCATGATACGTTATAGATATTTTAATTTAATTTATTCCGTAAAATTTTGTATTACAAATGTTTGCAACTGCTACGGCAAGGAGAATTTCACGAAGAAGATAAAAGCGTTATCAAAACGTGAGGCGGAATAAGGTTCTTCCCAGAACCAAGTTATCCAATTAACGCCACGAAATAAACCAAATAATAACGATTCTTTACACGACCATGAAAATGTACGACGGAATAAATACGAGGGTAGTTTGACAAGTAGTGAGAATGGAAAAGAAAAACGAATTTTTTAAATACAAAATAATTTTGGTTTTTCAATATATTCTCCTAAAAGAGCAATACATTTATTCCAACGGTGCTCCAATGCCCTTATGCCATCTCTAAAATGCGATTCCAGAAGGCTTGCAAAATACTCATTTACGAAGATGATAAGCTCGTCGTTAGACGAAAATTTCTTTCCACCTAATGCCGTTTTCAATTTTGGAAAAGGGTGGAAGTCGGAAGGGGCTAGATCCGGCGAATATGGCACATGCGGTACTAATTGAAAATGCATGGATTTTGGACATCGCAACTGTGCTGGTAAGCGAGGGAGCGTTGTCTTGGTAAAACATAATCTTTTTCTTTGCCATTCCTGGCCATTTAGTACGAATCTCAACTTTTAATTTTTGTAGAACTTCTGCATAACATTGTTCGTTTATTGTGGCACCTTTCTGAAGGTAATCAATGAGCAAAATGCCCTTTGAATTCCAAAAAATTGATGCCATCACCTTGTTTGTCGATAAAGTGGTTTTCGCTTTCTTTGGAGGTGCAGAACCACGTTCTAGCCATTGTTTCGACTGTTGTTTAGTTTCGGGTGTACTGTAGTGTATCCTAGTTTCATCGCAAGTAACAAATCGCCTACAAAAATCAACCGGATTGCGCTTATAAATGTCCAAACATTCATTGGAAATGCGCAAATGAGTGAACTTTTGATCAGTCGTAAGTAATCGCGGCACCCATCTTGCCGAAAGCTCGGAAAGGCCCAATTCTTTCGTTAAAATGTGGTGTACGCGTTCTGTTTAAATATTTACTATGTCTGCTATATCTCTCACTTTGAGTCGTCGGTCTTGCGTAATAATATTATGGATTTTTATAATCATTTCCTTAGAAGTCACGATTTTGGGTGCTCCAGAGCGCGCTTCATCAACACAGCTTGTTCTACCACGTTTAAATTTATTTAGCCATCTACTTATTGTGGCGGATGATGGAGCAGTTTCACCTAATGTTTCCCGTAACTCATCTTTTATTTCGGTAGCTTCCATACTCTCAATTACGAAGTATTTAATCACCGCACGATACGCTGCTTTTTCCATTTTAACAAAACGACGTGTTGCTTCCTTTTCAATCAGCTGTCAAAAATAAACTAATGCGCCGATTTATCTCAATATTGGGATGTAAACATATAAATAGGCAACCTAAATTACAGTGCATTTGTTTTACCAATTAGAGCGCCACCTATGTGTCATTCTCACTACTTGTCAAACTATCCTCGTATATACATATACCAGGTACCCGGTTAACATTTCTAGCATGGAGATTTCGCTTATTATAAAAGATACAGCTTTTATTAAATTACATGATTCATTTCTAAGAACTAGTGAAATTATGACACATTTTCAATTTTCCAAATTTCCATCTATTTCGGGGGTGTAATAAAAACAAAAATGTTAAATTTCTTCTCTTTGTAATAACTTTTTTTGTAGTAGTAGACATAAATTTTATTTACACATTCTTTATACACAACTTAATATTGTCTTAGATTTGCTTTTATACTTTCTAGTTTTCAGTTTCAATCCTTAAATTAACTTTTTTTTATGGAAAAATTAGGCTTTTAAATTTGAAAGTGCTTTTCTCAGGGTCTTGGTATAATGTTATTAATGAAGAAAGAGTAACAATTGCGATTACGACTAGTCCAAAAGATTGGTAACTCAACGTAGCGAGGTTCTAAATTTGTCAGAGTACCACGACCGTAGAATGTTGAAGAAAATATAAGTTTATCCTTATAAGTTCATTGTAGATCAGGAGCTTAGTAATCAAGAAAAGATTAAATGACTTGAATTTTATCGAGATTTTATAAATCTTGGTAATGATCAGAATATGAATACTGAAAATTACCTCTTTATGAATGATGAAGCATATTTTCACCTTAATGGTGATTACTAAACAAAACAAACTAAACCACATGAATTTCACCAAAACTCTCTGCGTAGTCCAAAAGTAAGTCTGGTAGACCATTTCGTTGACTGAGATCGTTGAACTTTACTTTTTGAGGAAAATGGCCAAACCGTAATTGCTAATGTTGTCTGCTTGAGTTGTAATTAGAATTATTGGTTCTAGGAAGATGGTGCAACTGTCACACCGCAAGAATAAGTATGGATGTTTTCGAAAATCGTTCCCGAATAGACTAATTTCAAGAAATTGTACTCTTTCTTGGCATTCAAGGTCCCCCGATATTCATTTATGTGAGGTGACTTAAAAAGTATCGCCATTGCATATAAATCTAGGCAAGGAACTTGAAAGAAACACCAATAATGAAATTATGGCTATTCCACGTCAACTTCTTCAATTTTTTATACAGAATTTCGTCTTTTTTTTTTGAAAAAGTGCATTGCTGCAGATGGCGGTCATTTACGGCAAACTATTTCCAAGTTTGAAATATGAATTTATTTGTTCTGTAGTTTACGTCAATAAATTATTATAAGATATTTAAAATAATCCTGTATAACTCAAATACGTGGTATGAAAGATTTATCAAAGAATCTGATATCGATAACTGAAAAATTTCTTGGAATAAAACCAATCAGATACGTTTAAAATTTAAAAAGTTATTATATGTCAAAGGACCGCAAAGAAAAGGCCATGAACAAACGACATGGTCAATGTAATTGAAAATTTAAACAAAATTAAAAAAATTTGAAATGGTTGTGCAGTGTTTGGACTTACATTTCCAAACACTTTGCACAATAATATCTAATTCATTACATTTTGAAACAAAAAGCCATTAAACAAATCAATGTGAACGTGAGTGTTTGTGTACTTGCCAGATTTTTTTATAGGCAATGATGTCGCAATATCTAAAAAATAGAAAATGTAAAACTAATTTAGGAAAATGTAATTGTTAACTTATCAGAATTTCTGTTAATATGTATTGTAGAGGGTGTTTCAAATTTCACGTTTTTTTTAAAGAATAAATAAAACACATAATTTGCATTCACTTTCAAAAACTTTTTTTGATAATTGAAGTATCAGTTTTGACATTTATATGCGAAAAATTATATCTGCTAAATGGTTTCCTCTTGCAGCTCTACAGACGTCCACTCTTTTGTAAAGATTTTCAATGACATTTTGACATAATTAACGCTCTATCTCACCAATGACACGAATAATTTCGGCTGTCAAAGCAGGAATTGATTGTGGATTGTTTTTATATACCTGACTTTTCACATAACCACAAAGAAAATAGTCTAGCGGTGTCAAATCACATGATCTTGGCGACCAATTAACATCACTGTTTCTTGAGATTACACGTCCAGGAAATTTTTCTCTCAATAAATCAATTGGTTCGTGTGTAAAGTGAGGTGTAGCGCCATCCTGTTGAAACCACATATCCTCTAGATCAATATTCATTAATTCGGGCCACAAAAATTCGACGATATCGATCACCATTGACAGTTACAGCTTCAACAGCAGCATTTTCAAAGAATGGTCCAATTACACCCCGACCATAATGCACATCAAACAGCCCTCGTTTAGGATGCATAGGTTTCTCATGAATAATTCGTGGATTTCCTTCACCCCAGATACGGCAATTTTGTTTATTAACATAGCCACTAAGTTCAAAATGTGCCTCATCGGAAAACATTATTTTTTAAAAAAAATCAGCTGGTTGTTCATTGACGAAATTGACAAATGAATGACGTTTTAAATGATCTAATGGCTTCAGTTCCTGTGTTATTTGAACCTTATATGCTTTCAGAGCTAAATTCTTGTGTAAAATACGCCATGTTGTTGATCCATTAAGTCCAAGTTGTGAACGTCGTATAATGGACATTTCAGGATCTTCACCAACACTTTCACGAACTAAACCAATATTTTATTGTGAACGACCACTACGACTGTATTTTTCACTTTTTTGATCTTCCACGGAACCGGTCTCTTGAATTTTCAGATGGACGATTATGTAAACCATAAAATTCACGTAATTTTCTAAAAACTCTTTTCACAGATCGTTGATTTTCATAAATAATTCAACTATTTGAACGAGTTGTTGTAACGTGTACGAAGCCATTTTTATAAATGTCATAAATCACACTTTTTAAATGCCCACATACCCAAACAAATTCAGTGCGCCATCTATATTTTATTTATTCTTCAAAAAAAAACGCGCAATTTGAAACAGCCTTTACAAAGCCAACTATTATATATTTTATTTTCGAAAATCCAAATAAAATTTAATAAAATATCCCGCCAAAATGTATTAGGTCTAATCGTGCTACAAGGAATTTTTGTAATAAAAACAAAATGAAATAAATTCTATTCAAATTAAAAATGGTAATTTATTTTTCTTCTAAACTTTTCAAATTTTTGGTATTGAACAATTGAATTTAGTGCATTATATTGTAAATTCACTGTACAATTCCTTATTACATAGTAAAAATAGATTACAAATCTTTGATATTTTATTTCTGTAATAAATAATTTTTCCAACTACGTCCCGTATATTCTCTCTAAAGTATTCTGTTCACATTCAAAGATTTAATTGAGGAGGCAAAGAATACAGCGTGGAAATGAAGCACATGAAAGTATGTGGTGCAAATCGACACGCCACTAAAATATTTACTGCGATGTGACTTTCATGTATGGTAATTCGTCTTATTCTCTAACAAATTCCACTCCAAATGTTTCCGGTTATAATAATATTCATGTAATAAATTCCGAACTACAAAACTAGATGTCATGTGAATCTAATAGTCAATAGCACTATAATGAATATTGATGTCAGTGTTTAAGTATGCACTAAAGTTAAAACAAAGTTCTTCCTATTATATTGCACGATAAACAAATTAACAATTACAATAAGTATTATTTGTTTCTGTTAACAAATAAATAGGCAAATGAAAGTCTAATAAACTAATTTTTGCCCATCAAGGCAAATTCCATTCTGTTGACAATTTTGTAAATGATATTTAGGATGTTTATTGACGAAAGTCAATAAACATTGTATACGCAGAAGTTTTATTCAAAGTTTGTTTATGTTTATTAAAAGAATAGGATGTTCTTCGCCGTTTTAGCGAATATCGAAAGGTTTTTGTGATCAGAGAGAAGATATGTACATACATATGTGTTAATGACATTGTTTTCTAAGCTGTTATTTTGTATAAAAACGTGACTAATAATACGTTATTCATAAATGATATTTCATTGATTATACTCTCTATTTTTCTTTTATCGATTACAAGCGATATCTTATCATTAATTATCTGGATGACACAGTATACCAAACAGGGGTAAATCATTCTGACATAGCAGCGAAAGATAAAAAATTATCGGATACTCCTCAAAACATTACTTTTAATGATAACCATTATAGTCACGCCGATATATGAACTTGTCAAGTACAAGGGTCTGGGAAAATTGAAATAAAGAACAATTTTTTTGGACAAAAACCATTTCATTTTTCGAAGTAGTATGCCATCCCTGCCGATCCCTTGTAGATATTACGATTTCTCAAAACCTTCAAAACAAATATTTGTTGTACCCACGATCTCCTCATTAGAGGCAAATCTCTTTCCGACAAGACATTTCTTCAAGTTAAGAAACCTGAAATAGTTACTGGGGGCTAAGTCTGGGGAATATGGTGTTATGGTGGATGTCGATGCAATTCAAAACCTAATTTTTGGATTTTGGGAATGATTACTGCACACGTGTACACTATCGTGTTTTAGGTGATTTTGTGAATACCAGGTGCACCGGAAAGTCATTACCGGTTTTCCTACTAGACGTCGCTAGGCTTAAGTATGCACTGTTGTCATTTGACACATATATTATTTTATTCTACTAACATCAAGCTTCATAGTCATACATGTTATATTTTGCCAAAGTAACACTGTTATAGATTTATACTTCTTTGAAAATGTCGAGTTTCGTACCTGAAAAAGTGCATTTGCGGCATGCATTACTTTTCTTGTGTAATCAAAAGGAAAATACCGCTTAAAGTAATGGTTTGCTGGTAGGAACTTATGGTGAGCATTCCCCAACCATAAAAACATTTGAAGCGTGGTTTCCACAATTCAAGAGTGGTGATTTCGATGTGTAAGACAAAGAACGTTCTGGTAGTTCGAAAAAGTTTCAATATGAGAAACTGCAGGAGTTATTGGATGAAGACCCAACTCGAACTCTAAATTAATTGGCAGAAGCGTTAAATGTGGCTCAAGAAACGATTAGCGACCGATTATGAGACATGGAAAAAATACAAAAGATGGGAAAATGGGTGCCACATTAATTGAATGACAGGCAAATGGAAAATCGTGTATGAAATGCTGCTTCAAAGGCATGACCGGAAGTAATTTCTGCATCTAATAGTCACGGGTGATGAAAAATGGATTTATTTCGGAAACTCTAAGCGCAAAAAATCATGGTTATCACCTGGCGAAGCCGGCCCATCGACTCCAAAACCAAATCGTTTTGGTTGCAAGACAATGCTCTCTGTTTGGTGGAACCAGAGTGGTGTGGTGTATTACGAACTGTTGAAACCTAGTGGAACAGTTAATACTGATCGATACCGACAACAAATTATCAATTTAAACCATGCATTGATAGAAAAATGTCCAGAATGGACCAGAAGACACAATAAAGTGATTTTACAGCACGACAACGTGCCGTCTCCTACAACAAAACCGGTCAAGGAAGCGTTGAAAGCTCTTGGATATGACATAATATCGCATTCGCCATACTCTCCAGACGTTGCCCTGCCCGACTATCACCTTTTCGCATTAATGGGACACGTGTTTGCAGAGCAGCAGTTCGCCAATTTCAAAGGAGTTAGAAAATGGCTCGATGAATGGTTCTGCTCAAAGGACTAACATCTTCTTTGGGATGGCATCTATAAATTGTCTGAAAGATGGGCAAGATGTGTAGAATCAAATGATCAATCCTGTGAATAAATAACTCTTTCCATTTTCTTGAAAATTATACAGTTTTTTTAACGAAAAAACCGATAATGACTTTCCGGTACACCTCATAAGTTTGCATATTGTTAAGGAAGTTGATTGCACGTATTTTCGGAAATTAATGAAATCAATGGGCCTTCAATATATGTATATTCTTCAACTGCCTTTTTCTTAAAGGAAAATTTTTACATAAAATCAAGAATTAATTTCGAAGAAAATCAACGAAAAGCGTTGTTGGAAATTAGCAATTATTTCAATAGCATTTTATTATGTAAAAAATAAAAGACTGATTTCGAAGAGGTATTTTTATTCTATTACAGAATGCTGACGTTTGCTAGAAACTGTCAATTTTATCAGATTTATGCAGCAAATTCGCTATTCTTGGTATTCCGATTAATTCAAGAAGATGGAATTCCGATGATGCTACTGTCGTAAAGTAACAAAAGCAGATTGCGATTAAATCACTTCTAAAAAGCTCACATTGAAAATATATTTGTTCCAAATCTATCTCGATATATTAGTCTTGTCGAATAAACACATCAGTAAACTAATATATTAAAACCTTAATAACAATAAACGGTTCCCCACAAAAATGTAGCCCAATAAGAGAAAAAATGTTGGAGTAAAGTTGTCATTTTTTAACTTTTACATGTTTAAAACAAATGAATGTAATACAAATTATAAATATCATTTCTCATTTGAGAAACAAATGCAATTTTAGTTTCTACAAGCACAGCCTATTTGTATAATTTAATAGAAGCACCACTTTAATTTAATGAGCGTGAAAATGAAGTGTGTAAGTTTACAATTGGAAAATAAAGTTGCAATAGTTGCCAAAATCTAAAAATACCAACATAATGAAATTATATATTACTTTACACACTCACTTAAAAAAATAATATTATGTTGGCTAGAATATAAAGCGTTTAAATAAATTTATACCTTTATCAACCCAGGGCTGCCAAAATTCGTACTTTTTCGGAGGCATCTTTTTGTCCTCCACCTCGGCATCTAATTGAGCAACCATCGAACAATTTCTTCTCAAAAACTCTCTCAAATATACAGGCAATTCCATTCTTCGTTTTTATCACAAGTAATGTACGGCCAATAGGGCGGAATTAACGACGAAATTTTTACATAAAATTCACCGGGAATTTATTACGGAAATTCGTCAAATAGCAACAAAATTGGGGGGAAAAACGAACAAATAAGAAAGTAACGAAAAAAATCCTAGTTACTGAATTATCTTTCAAAAACAAGAATGCATCACGGCGACTATTTTACGCGATGGCATTGTTATGGCGGTCAACTCTGGAATAGTATCTCGCATTCATTCATAAGATACTCTCAGGTACGGAGCAGGTATCCGTAATTGGCTTTTTTGTAGCACCGACTAGACGCATGTTACTTCCAACGAATGTTTTTAAAGGCGACATTTGCTTGCGGACGAGTTGTCGTTTTTTGTTTTAGTTTTCGGTGTTTTTTTCTCTCTGTGTAAAGAACCCGAGAGACTATGAAATTATCGTATAATTTTATCTACACGTCGACAGTTCTACGTGATTAACGTTAACTTTGAAATATTATTGAATTATAGTCGCTCTTTGATAAAGTAAGAAAATTAGGAAAATACGCCTAAAGCGACCTTATAACGCCCAGTTTAAAGTAGATAAAACGGTACGTGGAAACACAATTGCATATACTTGTGTATTTTTTGCCGCAAGGGTTCTGAATTCAATTTTGGCTACTGTATAATTGTTGTTTTCGTTCTGATGTTTTCAGAAAAACCTATTAATATAATAAATGGTTTGCCAAACTGTAAAATGAATGTAACTAAATATTTTTCTCTTTGTAATTATAAAAGCTTTCCGAATGTATTTAAACATTTTGATATACAAATATAGAAATTCTTCTTTAACATAGAAAATACAAAGCCGTATAAAAGAAATTGGACAATCAACAACAATGAAACTTAAACCATTTATATTTTAATTATATATACACTACCGGCCATAAGTGTTTGCCCATTCAAAAAATGATAGAAAAACAAGTGTAATACTTACTGCAAAATTAAAATTTAACATACAATTTCATACGAAATGTTTTAAAATCTTTAAAAAGTATATCAAACAATTTTAACAAATATTCTTTTAAGTTTGTTTAAATCTTTGATTTGTCGATGTGACCACCTTTACCACGATCTCGATATTCTCTCTAGTAAGTCAGAATTTCCGGTTCTATTTTTGATTATGTATTCTGTAGTTGGGTCCATTGTGTTTTTGTGGATTTTAGAGATGATTCTCGCACTTTCCTGTCTAGTTCATCCCAAAACAGCTCTATAGGATTCAAGTTGAAGCTCCGAGGAGGCCATTTCTCAATAACAATTATTCCTACCCGTTCGAATTCTTGTAAATACTCCAGACACAGTTTGGACGTGTGTCTGGAATTGTTGTCCTGCTGGAACACAAAGTTTTTTCTAATTAATCGCGATCCAGAGGCAACGGCTTTGTGTTCCAAAATTTCTCTGTGCTGCTCTTTTCATAGAAACCTTCTATTTGAATAAGATACACTATAGACGTTCCAGTAAAACAAACCCAAACCTATTGCAGATCCTCTTTCATGCTTGGTGGTATGTAACGCACGATTCGATCTCCGCTGATCTTTTGACAAACGTTCATTTTGAACCGAATATCCTGAATTTGGATTCGTCTATCCAGGGCACATTTTGTCACTCTTTCAGCATCCAATCCTTATGTTGTCTTGCCCAAGTTAACCGTCTTATTTTATTTTGGCTTTTGAACAATTCTCCCGAACAACTTTTCTTTGCACAAATGCCTTTTCACTGCTGTGACGATAACAGGTTTAGTCCGGTTAATATTTGCCTCTGCTGCAATTTCCAGTACAGTTTTTTGGATATTTGTTTTACTTAACAAAATTATTGTTCGATCCTCTGCTGGTGTTATTTTTGGTCGGTCTGGCCGCTCTTTATTCAATAAACTATCAGTTTTTTCATGTTTTACAATATTACTGTCCACAGTTTCGAGGCTTTAATTTAATAGTTTCGTGATCTATCTATTACTTTTGCAAATATCATGAGATACTATAAGAACACGTATTTAGCCGATAATTCTTTTCTACACGCCATTATTGAAAATATCGATTTCATTTTAAAATAAAACACAAACTCTACGACAAGAACTCTCTACACTTCGAAAGTTTTGAAAACTAAAATTTTTATGCAAATACGGTACCTCTCCTTACTTGATAATGGGCTAATGTACAGAATACGCCAGGAGAGATGGCGAGCGAAGGGACAAATTCGCGCAGTATGAGACGTGTCATGCAATAGGTTTAACATAAAGTTTCAAGACACCATAGGACACAAAAGAGCACGTAAGTTTCTAAAGGTGACTACGGTGCAGTCCCACCACTCGTCATCTGTTCTGGTGATTACATAATCAATCGTATTTAAAATTTTCCACAAAAAGATCCTTATTTAATCGCTTTACTTGGGTTGCAACATGGTCATTGTCGATAATTTAGTTTTAATGTACTGAGCGCAGTGTAATATTTGTTATAACTATTGGTGTCACTTAGGGGGTCTAACCTTGGTCATCTGTTGTTTATCCTACTCGTTAATGATGTTAATGAAGGTCTTTCTACAACACTATTGTATGCTGATGATCTTAAGATTTTCCGAAGAATGGTCTCACTGATTGTTAAAGTTGTAGGAGGATAAAAACTTAACAAAATGGAGGGTACAATTTGAAATAAAATAAGTGATTAAGGGAGAACTAGAACCTATACATAGATGGGGGTATTATAAGGGCAAATTTTTATGTGCAGTATCATTTCAATTGCATTGGATTTTAGTGCAAATTTTTATATAGACTAATTTCCGAGTCAACACGTAAGACAATAGAGGCGAGACACCATGTATACATATGTATATACACATTTCTAGATTGAGCGACTTCTTAAATAATTAATTATATAAGGTTTTCCAATAGGGATGATATGATTTTGAAGTGACATTTCGGCCATTTGAAATATGTCATGATCTGTCATTTGTTTTTCATTGTATTCAGTAGTGTTTACAATTTCATCATGGAGAGATATACGTAAGAACAACGTTTACAAATTATCCAGTTTTATTATCAAAATAATCGTTCTCCAATTGCAACTTTTCGTGCGCTTTTGCCATTTTATGGTCGTAATAATCGTCCAAGTATGCTCGCTATTCGTCGAATTGTTAAAAATTTTGAGGTTACATTTTCTTTACATAATTTTCAAGTGCCAATAAGGCAAAGAACCGCTTGATGTAATGCAAATATTGCTACCGTTCAGGCAAGTGTTACTGAAGACAGTAATTTGTCGATTTCAAGACGTTCTCAACAATTGCGACTGTCTCAAACCACAACCTGGCGGATTTTGAGAAAGGATTTGGGTTTGCATCCTTATAAAATTGTTCTCACTCAAGAACTGAAGCCAATGGACTATCGTAAACGTCGTGAATTTGCTGATTTTGCCTTGGAACAACTTGAAAACGATAACGATTTTTTTAAGAAAATCATCTTCTCACTTTCATCTGGATGGTGTGGTAAATAAACAGAACTGTCGATTCTGGTGCGAAGAAAATCCACAAATTATTTATGAAAAACCATTACATTCACCTAAATTGACAGTTTGGTGTGGTTTTTGGTATGGTAGAATCATCGGTCCGTACTTCTTTCAAAATGAAGCTGGTAACACCGTTACTGTCAATGGAGAGCGGTATAGATTGATGATAACCAACTTTTTATGGCCGACATTGGAAGAAGTTGATCTTGACAACATTTGGTTCCAACAAGACGGGGCTACGTGCCACACAACAAATGCAACAATAGAATTATTGCGAGAAAAGTTTGGAGATTCGATTATTTCAAGAAATTGTGATATTGAATGGCTTCCAAGAAGTTGTGATTTAACACCATTAGACTATTTCTTGTGGGGTTATTTGAAGTCATTGGTCTATCGAAATGAACCAGACTCTCTTCAAGCTTTTCAAGTCAATATTGAACATGCCATTCATGATATACGACTAGATTTAGTGGAAAAAGTGCTCGAAAATTGGGTTCATCGAATTCGTTCCTGCAGAAAAAGTCGTGGAGGCCATTTGAATGACGTTTTATTTAGAACTTAATTGTATCGATTGTACTTCACATTAAATAAAAAACTTTTGAATTTTCTTAACAATAAGTGTGTTTTTTTTTAAAGAAATCATATCACTCTTATTGGAAAACCCTGTATTTATGTAGTTTCTACACTAAGCCAGGGAACGTTAGCAGTAAATTATGCGAATTAAAAGTTATCCTCAAAATCTAATTTTTCATACAATAATGTAATATTTTTAATTAAATTATTCAATTTTCGAAATATTTTCATTTAAAATACAGAACACAAATTCTGCATGTTATCAGGTGTAGATCATAAGAAAGATGTTTATCTTATAGGTGAAGTTTATTTGCCTCCGATTGGTAGGGTTATCTTTCGAAAAAATCCTCAGCATACCTGAGATATTTATAATTCAGAAAAATTAACCCGTTGTCATACGAAAATCGAAAGTATTACACCTGTCATCTTTCACGTTAATTTATTTTAGACTATAACTGAAAACTTACTATTTTTTTTAAACTGTAACTACTTATGCACTATTGCTTTAATAATTTTATAATTGTTTTAAATTGCTACTATGTTTATAAAGAAAAGGGAGTTTCTCTGTATATTCTAAGATGGTTCCTAAAATGTTTAAAGTAGGCATTTGTTAAGATAAGTGGCTAAATTTGGAAAATCGTTTTGGCTAATTTATAAGTAAATTACCAGCTGTTTTATTTCTTATAAAGATACACAACTCTCTTCCAAAAAAGAACCATTACAGCTTAAAAAAATCAGATAAAGTTTAGAAATCTTAAAATACAAGGATTTGCACTTTCAAGAAGTAAATGAAATGGCATTTCTATGACACAGAGTGAAATATCTAATATATAATAATATATATAATAATATATATATATATATATATATATATATATATACATATATATATATATAGGAGTAATTGGCTTGATAAACATAACATGTATTTTTAACCCTAGCCATGAGAGAAACAACTGATTGTGGGTTGCTTAATAACGTACAATAGTGATAACATTTATTTACTTATGTGTCAAATTTATTCTGTGCCTTATAAAGTGTTTGGCAACAAAAACACGAGTTTTGAGGAATTAGAGCGTTGCAGCCCAATCAAATTTTTGGCAAACGAACAGGATTCTCCTAATTCACGAATAAACGATTGCAGTGCATGAGGACAAGGCTCTGTCATATTTTAAAGTGAAATTCACTTTTCACAACACGAAGTTTGGTCCTAATCGCCTGATGAGATAGAGCAGGCGTTATTCCTTTTGAATAGATGCCAAATGGGAATATACTAACAGAAGTTGCTTACGGTAATACTTTAACAAAATTAAGTATGGCTATTGATCAACAACGTCCAGGTTTGTGTCGCAAAGATAGCAGTCCAACCCATCCTCCGCGAGTGTAACTTTTTTGAGCTGATAATCTACCAGTGTTCGAAACTAGCTCTGTCCGACTTCTTTTTATTTAGAAATTTGGAGAAAAACACCTCGAAGAACATTATTTTGTAAATGATCAGTAAATGAAAGACGGGGTCGATGCGAATTTAATAAATCAACAGAAATAAGTTTTTTCTAATAGAGAAAATTGTGGCAGGACTGGTGGTGTGTTGAAGTTAATGGATATTACGGTGAAAAATAAAACTATCAAAAGTTGTCATAAGTCTATTGTTTCATTGTTAGGTAGAAAACTTTTTTAGTTCCATTCGTAATATTTCGGACAAAGATGTAATACAAATTTTATTCGAAAATTTGAAAAAAAAACCGAACATCTAGTGAACAAAGCTGGAAGAATGATTAGACACTCATCATGGAACGTATTAGATAAACTGTTCAGATGTAGTATATACAATTTATTAATAGTCCAGGTCGGATTAGAGTAAAAATGTATATTTATTATTTTAATGCCAAAACTTTACTAATATTTCTTGTTTACTGTTGAAAAGGTAAATTAATATTGCTAGTGGAATTAATATGTTTCATGTGAGTTGTATCTAATATAAGCTGATTAGGAACCAGATAATTTTATTTCATTTTATTTTCAATTGATTGTGATAAAGCGCTAAGTTCACACAACGAGGGATGTACAGTAGGTTCAATTCTCAGTCGGTGTCCAAATAAGAGATTAATTTATTATATAGCCGATTTAACTTCGATTGTTTTTAACTGTTGAGGAAGATTAATCAACAATTCTTCGTTTATACGTGAAGAAACTAAAGTAAGTAATAAAATCAAGGACAGAATAGTTTTTAGGTGCTGATTAACTTTCAGTTTATGATCTAGTTGAATAAAAAAATATATTTAAAAAATTTGAAATGAGTATAGCAATTCAACTGCCAAAAAGTTGAGTTTTCATTTTGACGAAGTGGATTATTTTGGTAAACACTGCATATATTTTAAAAAGAAAATTCGTATTATACAAATCATTAACTGCATGCTAGAAACTTCTAGAACATCTACATACTTTATACATATGCAATACAAAACATATCTAATTAATTTGCAATCTAAACTAATTAACAGAAACGTTTTTCACATTTTATATCTCAAATATCCTTACGTTTCGATTGTACTGAGGAGCTGCACGAAAAACATGTACGCGGAGCGCCTCGTTACACGAAAAAAAGGCACAACCATGACTCGACCCGCCGGTCGACCGACTCAAATTCCACAGATTCCAGGCGAGCTCCGGTCACAATACCACGTGACCTCACGATTTCTAGAAATCTGATCCCAGAGCCGAAGTAATTGTACGTTAATGAGAGAGGACGAAAAGGAGAAAAAAAGAAGATCGCGCTCACTAAGGGAAGCAAGCGATCGAGTAGGCGTTTGCAGTCGCGTTCCACATCATCGGGATCGGTTTCGCAATTTCATTTGCTGACTGAAGCACACCGGATCGCTTCTTCTTCCTCCGTGATGATTTGTGTTTTTTTTCGCAAGAAGAAATAACAAAATAATCTCGGAAATCCCGAGAAAACAGAGTATATTGTCGATGTTTTCGTTAATTGAGCTTCTCTAGCGCTTCTCTGTTGAATAGAACGGGAAGAGGAGAGTTTTTTTGCTTAGACAAGATCAATTCTTCTCAAAATCGATCTCGAAACTTTTATTATATATACTTTTCCCGTGGTAGTCATGATGAAAGTAAGAACAATAATCATAATATTATGAAATGTACGCTTACGCAAATCCGGTGTTTAGATGTATTTCGTAGATATAAGAAATTATTTTGTATTTACATCTTGATTACAAGTGAAATCAGAAGAGTTTTATACAAGGTGTTAGCAAAATAGAACCACAATTTTACAAAAACTGAAAAATATATAGTGGATTAACGATGCTTGCACTTGTACACTCGGCAACAGTAGATTATCCTCACGTATATTGTTTTAAAATCGGAAATAACAAAATAACTGTAAACACAATGTAAAGAATATATATTGGGTCTGGGAAAAAGTTCGTGGCGTTTTTTCAGTAAAATTCAACTGGTCCCCGCATGGCGCGTGGACGAATTCGAATATGCTCCATTATTATCGACAATGTTTCGCCATTTTTTTGGTAGATCCATGATCCCATCGGTGAAAAACTTCTGTGGTTTCTGGTCGAAAAACTGAATCAAGTAGTTTTCACAGGCTTCTTTTGAAACCAACTTAATTCCATTGAGAGAGTTCTGCAGAGATCAAAAAATGATAGTCAGAGGGTGCTATATCCGGACTGTAAGGTGGGTGCATCAAAACTTCCCAACCAAACTCTCTCAATTTTTGACGGGTCATCAAAGAAGTGTGTGGTCGGGCGTTGTCATGATGGAAGACAACACCTTTCCTATTAATCAATTCGGGCCGTTTTCTTTCAATCGCCTGGCGTAATCTCTCTAGTTGTGCACAGTAGAGTTGAGAATCAATCGTCTGACCAGTTGGAAGTAGCTCGTAGTACGATTCCCCTCCAGTCCCACCATACACACAGCATCACTTTTTTTGGCGTCAATGTTGGCTTAGCGAACGCTTGTGACGGCTCACCATCCTTTATCCACGATCTTTTACGCTTCCGATTATCGTACGTAATCCATTTTTCATCTCCGGTTATTAAACGTTTCATCGATTTCATTCCGTTTCAGCAGCGCATCGCAGATGTTAATTCGGTCCATCATGTTTTTCACGCTCAACTCAAGGAACCCATACGTCAAGCTTTTTTTTGTAACCAGCTTTGTGTAAATGGTTCAAAACAGTTTTGTGGTCAATGCCTAGCTCCATGCCAATATCGACACTGCATATGCTTATCTTGTTGGACTTTTTCAAGATTTCATCAGATTTTTCAGTGATTGGACACCGTTTCCGCGCATTTCGATTGCACAAATTTTATCACAAGCCTGCGCAGCGTTCTTCCCCTTAATAATAATATTGCAAATATAAAATTTCTCATTATTCTTCTCCATTTTCAAGTGCGAATAACTTTCCAACCACTGCACCGATTACAATGTTTCTACGCTCAAACTAACGTTCGGAAGGTCATCTAAAAAACGAGCCGTCGGTGGTGTCGCTGTGACTTGTTGTTCTTTAGTTATCAACCAATGCCATCTATCGGGAAAAATGACCCAATATAACATGAGTTCGAACGAGCTTATGGAGCATAGGATGTGAGACATCATTTAACAGAAGGCCAAAAAATAATAAATGAAAGCTGTGGCAATAAATTTCTGCCAAAGAAAACAACGGAGAAACCGGCATTTTTGTACATAAATAAGTCATTTGTTTTGAGAAGAGCTTTTTGAGACTTTATTAGTTTCACTGATTTGGGATTTTGATTAAAAACATAATTTGCAGTTAAAAATTTGTTCTACATCTAAGAGAACCGATTGTTATTGGATGTAGAAAATGATTGAGGTAAGAAGACACAAGGAGAACGTTAAGACATTAATAAAAGAGGAGTTCTGGAATTTGGAAGTTACGAGGATAGTTTGACAAGTAGTGAGAATGACACGTAGGTGGCGCTCTAATTGCGAAAGCAAATGCACTGTAATTTAGGGTGCCCATTTATATGTTTACATTCCGATATTTAGATAAATCGGTTAATTAGTTTATTTTTGACAGCTGATTGAAAAAGAAGCAACCCGTCATTTTGTTAAAATGGAAAAAGCAGAGTATCTTGCGGTGATTAAATACTTCGTAATTAAGGGTATGAAAGCTACCGAAATAAAAGATGAGTTACGGGAAACATTAGGTGAATCTGCTCCATCATTCGCCACAAGAAGTAGATGGGTAAATGAATTTAAACGTGGTAGAACAAGCTGTGTTGATGAAGCGCGCTCTGGAGCCCCAAAATCGTGACTTCTAAGGAAAAGATTATAAAAGTCCATAATATTATTACGCAAGATTGACGACTCAAAGTGAGAGAGATAGCAGCTATGGTAAACATTTCAACAGAACGCGTACATGACATTTTAACGAAAGAATTGGGCCTTTCCTAGCTTTCGGCAAGATGGGTGCGGGGATTGCTTACGACTGATCGAAGGTTCACTCGTTTGCGCATTTCCAATGAGTGTTTGGACCTTTATAAGCGGAATCCGGTTGATTTTTGTAGGCGATTTGTTACTTGCGATGAAACTTGGATACACTACAGTACACCCGAAACTAAACAACAGTCGAAACAATAGTTAGAACGTGGTTCTGCACCTCCAAAGAAAGCGAAAACCACTTTATCGGCAAACAAGGTGATGGCATCAATTTTGTGGGATTCAAAGGGCATTTTGCTCATTGATTACCTTCAGTAAGGTGTTACAATAAACGGACAATATTATGCAGAACTTCTACAAAAATTAAATGTTGAGATTCGTGCTAAACGGCCAGGAATGGCAAAGAAAAAGATTCTGTTTCACCAAGACAACGCTCCCTCGCATACCAGCACAGTTGCGATGTCCAAAATCCAAGAGTTGCATTTCCAATTAGTACCGCATGCACCTTATTCGCCGGATCTAGCCCCTTCCGACTTCCACTTTTTCCAAAATTGTAAACGGCACTAGGTGGAAAGAAATTTTCGTCTAACGACGAGCTTATCATCTTCGTAAATGAGTATTTTGCACGCCTTCCGGAATCGCATTTTAGAGATGGCATAAGGGCATTGGAGCACCATTGGAATAAATGTATTGCTCTTTTAGGAGAATATATTGAAAAATAAAAATTATTTTGTATTTAAAAAATTCGTTTTTCTTTTCCATTCTCACTACTTGTCAAACTACCCTCGTATTTTCTTGTCAAACAAGTTGTGTTGAACATTATAGAACAAATTTTCAAGGATATACGACAACTTGTACTACTAAACGAGAACAATTGCTTATTGTTGGCTTAGTTTTGAAATTTTCATTTAAACTTTAAATGAAAATTTATTACTTGTACCCTATTACGTTTTAAATGATTCTCTGTTTTGTATTAGTTAGTTACTATTTCTGTTCTCAAAATAAATGTGATTTTCTTTATTTTTCGATTTAATTACGTTTTCCTTCTCCTCCTTAATAAAATTACTAAAAAAAAATAAATTTTCCAACAACTATTCACAAAGTATTTAAACAAAATTAAAATCTAAAAGTTAAAAAAAATAAATTTTCCAACAACTATTCACAAAGTATTTAAACAAAATTAAAATCTTAAATTTAGAGATCATAGCATAGAATTGATTTAAATTTAAGATTTTAGACAGGTCTCCAGTTTTGCTTCATGTGACGAGCGCCGTCGGAAATAATCTGAACGTTAAGGGCGCCAAGGCTTTAAAAAGTTTGGGAACCTATGATTTAAAGTAAGGAAAATTAAAAGAGCTGAAGCGACTTCTGTTCGAAGATTGTGCAAAGACTAAAAATTGTGAATATTTGAAACAACGTATCGTTAGAAAATACGGTCAGATTCTGTAAGAAGGTAAATACAATAGGTGGAAATGAAAGAAAACGATTTTGTTTAGATCAGTTATGGCCAGCTTGCGGCAAATTAGCCACGTGTGGTACCATAAGGCACATAATTTTAATAAATTTTAAATTAACGACGTGAAGTTTAAATTACCGGAGTTGGCGTTGCGATTGTTTGGTCAGTTGCGGCTGCTTCGAAGGAAGCAAGTTTATCAGTATGTCTATGCACAAAATGTATAAAGTCGATTAAATATTTGTAGTATTAGGTATGTTTCAACAGTTTATTCACGTAACCGTGTTTGCCGTGAGGAATAAACTTATATGCAGAGTAGTATTTCATCATTAGACGTCGAATGATCGTTATTTGACATCTAATGCTGAAATACTTGCATAATTAAAATAATCTTTGTTAATACTTAAATCTTAAATCTAAATATTTCGTTAACACACTATCTAATCAACTGTTTCAGGATTAGATGTCGAGGGGCCGTTCTCTGCATATAAAAATATTCCTGACGGTGGTCGGCATTTGTCGAAAAATGAATTTTGAAGAAAGAGCAAATATCAAGTTCTGTCCTAAACTCGTTTATTGAAACGATTAATTTGACGAAACATGTGTATGGTGATGCGTATTTATTACGTACGAGTGGAATAAACGATTTGAAGACAGTCGTACGGACATCAATGACGACAAACATCCTGGTGCAAAAAAGTCTGTGTTTACGGAAAGTAACATCGAACTTGTGCCTGAATTTATCAGAAATGAGCCGAAATCCTCATTGTGATACGTGGGAATGGAACTAAATATTTCCAAAGATTCACCTCATCGTATTTTGACACAGTATTTGGGACTGCCAAAGATTTGTACCACACAAGCTGAATTCAACATTGTACAGAATTGATTAAAGATTCAAAAAGGAAGAAAACTTCAGGTATTCTATTGTAACTGGCGATGAGACGTAGTGTTTTCAATATGATGCAGAGACCTAGCGTCAAAGCTTTGAATGGATGCATCCAAGCGAAGAGAGACCGAAAAAAAACCGTTTGGAGAAGTCAAAAGTGAAGAAAATGTTGATTTGTTTATATGAGCCGAAAGGTATAGTGCATAAAGAGTTTGTAGTAACTATAATAGATAAACAAATAATGCTGTATATTGTCCTGGTGTTATGAAGCGTCTTTTGGCGAGTATTCGTCGTGTGCGCCCTTAATATCGTGTAAATGGGAGCTGGCATCTGTTACTTGATAATGCACCATTTCATCGCTCGGCGCTTATTACAGATTTTTTAACTACAAATGGCATTTTAACCATCAACCATTCACCGTATTCACCGGATTTGGCTCCCTATGATTTCTATATATTCTCCAAACTACATTTGCCGACGAAATGAGAGCGTTCTTCAGACGTCGAAGTCATTAAAAAGGCGTCAACAGCGATCTTGAAGGATATCTCTAAAGAGGACCTTAAAAATTCATTCGACATGTTAATTGACCATGTAAAACATTGTATTGAAACCGAAGGTGACTACTTTGAATAAAATAAATGAATTGTACCAAAACAGAAAGCTCTTGTTTTTATTTTAAAAAAGTTCCGTTTTCTCTGAGACAGACTGGGTACTTGGATCATCTATTAACCGAAACTGGTCTGGACTAATAGCAAAAAAGACCGATTTGAAAATCTATTAGCATGCACTATCAAGATTAAGAATAAATCCTAGTATATCTGGGTAGATATAAATCCATCTGTAGATGGCACCTGCAACTGTATCAACTACAGACCGCAACTGACCTGAGCCGGTGAAGAAATTTTTTCCAGAATACGGAATTTGAAATTGCTTCGTAAATTGCGTACAGGTGTAGTTAAAGTCATTATTAGGAACTTTATTTATTTGGACCAATTTTATGTGATTATGAAAAGGAACATAAAACACAACGCATACACATATGTGCGTTGGCTGTTAAAAAAGATCTAATTTTGGTGAAATATCGTTGATATTCGAATTCTGAGTTAATAGCATTTATTATAATTAAGTATGTAATTACATCTAATAATAATTATTAAAAAGTTGAAAATCATTTATTGATTCGTTAATATGCAAAAAAGATATTAAAGCCATCTGTTTGTGCCGCAGCAGTTGTTAAAAAAATACAAAACAAATGTAAGTGGAAACATTTAAACATCCTTAATGAGAGGACACTATTATTGTAATAATAAATATCATTTAAACAAGGCTTTGTACATACAACAAAAAGTTAATAAGCAGAAACATGCAAAACTCATCATCTTGATCGCTATCGAATGTATGGTAATTGTTGATTTAATAACAAGATATAATGAACGGTAATGACGTGCAGCTTGCATTAAGCGGTGCAATTTTGTTGAAAGTATCCTCTAAATCGTTGATTACAGTAGTCTGATATCACCAATACGATTAGGCATGTAATGGAATTTAATATTTGTTTTGTAGTAAATAGATAATTCTTCATGAACGATTTTCAAGAGCATCAAGCATTCTAGTTTCGAAGATGTTAATGGAATAAAAATTTTATCTCGTCTCAAATGTATTTGAGGTAAGCAATATAGGTTTTATTTCATATATTTACGTTTTTGAAGAAGATACTTTTAAATATGTGGTTTCTAATATATAATTTATTTGTAATATAAAGAATCACCATGTGATTGTTGTTCTTGATTTCAAATCAGAAAAACATAAGTTTGTGTTTCGCATTTATTTTGTAAATATGTGGTTTCTAGTATATAATTTATTTGTAATAATAATAATTTATTTGTATATATATATATATCTAGTATATATTTATTTGTAATATAAAGAATCACCATATGATTGTTGTTCTTGATTTCAAATCAGAAAAACATAAGTTTGTGTTTCGCATTTATTTTGCATCAATACTTCAATTAAGAAATAAGAATATAGAGAATATGAATAGCTGTACGTATCTTCTACAAAAGATAACAAGGACGTGCAAAACGTACTTATAAAGAAGAATTAAATTGGATTGGGTAGCTTTGAAATATTGCAAGATATGTTGAGGAACAGAAATCGAACAATAGGAATGCGACGCACACAATACTGGGCATTAAGAAACAGAAAGCCAATAGTGTATTAGACAACAGACAAAAATGGACGCTGTAAATCAAATAACAATATACTTATTTCCCATTAATCTGCAAACAAATGGGCTACCTAAAATTTCAAACACTATTTTAAAAAGTCTATCAGTGATAATAAAATCATACAGGTGATTGAAATATTTAAGAACTCTATAAATTACATACGAGAGATGAATTATGTCGTAATCTAATTCAAAGTTCATTCATTCGTACCATAGTTTGTAACCTCAGATATTCAGTATACTGCTGATTTCAACACAATTCATCTCGTTTAAGTCTTTCAGCAGGACAATGGTACCAAGCCTTTGCTGCCAAGAGAATGAATTTCGTATAATGTTCAAAAACAATTTCCTAAACCTCACTGAACATTTGCGGGGGGAAAACCTAGGGCAAGAAGAAGGCTTGTAACTGCATGTGATTCATTAAAGCATGCAATTGAGGAAGAAAGCGGTTAATATCTTAGGTGACAACAAATTAATAGATACAATGCTGCGAAGATTAAGTGTTGTAGTTAGTGCTAAAGGTGGCATTATCAAGAATTCGGTATTGTTTCACCTGTACGTAGACTTTTTCTGTGAAACTTCGTGTGTATTATTTAAAGTTTTTTATGTTAACTAATCATTGCTTTGAATTGTTTAATACTAAATATTTTTAGTTTTATATTATTTATAATGTAAATACATAAAACGCAATTATTTATTTTCTCTAAAATATATGTTTAATAGTTAAATTGATGATACTATGCTGATTTATGTGGAATTTAGTGAGAAATAATAATAATGGCTAACAAAGGAACAATCGTTTCTAGAAATTGAAGGATTTATTTTAGTAATACAAGACAATGTAATCGTCACAAAGAACTACACAAAACACATAATTGATGAACCTTTAGAAAATGACAGTTGCAGACAATGTCATCAATTCGCAGAAATTATAGAACATATAACAGGAGGGTATAAACTACTTACACAATATTGTAGAAAGAATTATACACCAATAACTTTCATTCAAACATTAACTCGTAAAAACGTACACGGTATATTACAAAAATATCGCAGAAAATAACAGTCACAAACTAGACTACTTATTGATAAAAACAAAAGAAAACTTACATAATATACATTGCGATACCCAATGGTATAAATATTTGACAAACAGAACAAGAACAAATAGTAAAATATACACCACTAGAAATGGAGCTAAAAGAACAATTAAAACAATAACAATAGTCAGAAAATATCCCAATCAGTAATAGAAGATCTCATAATCTGTCATTTGATCAACACAATCACAGCTATGATAACCATCTTTAAATGAACATAGAAAACATCATAAAATTTGTAGTAAGTATCGTCTTGTGATGGATAATAAAACCGTAAAATATCAGCCGTGTACAGTCCGAGTTCAAACTCATAATTCTTCTTGATTGGGCGAAAAGTTTCCCGGCGTTAGGCTGAGGGAGTGCGAGAAATCTACGCTATAATAATAATATTCTTCATTTCCAACAGATTAATGCCCATTTACAGACAATAATAATAAAAATATTGTCCAAAATAATACAACAAAGTAAAACAAAGGAAGTCAACAATATTCCAATTAACTAAAAATATTCCACAACTAAAGATCTGATTATCATCTCTTTGCATTTGTCACCATCTGAGAAGTAGTTGTCTTTTTTAAAATACACATTAGATACAGTTCTAGGAATCAAAAATGTGTTCATAGATACTATGTGAAGTAACAGCAAAATCAATTTGAAATAAATTTAACAAATTTAGAAAGAATTTACAGCTAGTGTATCAAGAATTAATACAACGCCTCTCGAGTAAGACATCGTAATCAGTGTCATGTGGGGGATAGATGTCATCATACTTATAACACAAGTACTTTAGAGAACGTTCCTGTAACCTTTCCAGCTATTTGTTGATATAAATAATATGGATGTCATGCATAGCACTATACTCTAACTTACTACAAACGTAGGCAAAATACAGATTTTAGGGTGAAGATTAAATTGTCTACAATTGCAATATCAAATGCCAAGAGAGAACTGTAGAGTAGCATCACAATACTCAAATCCTTAGTCAATATTGTACAAGGAATTTGAACCTGGTTAACGTTGAAGGTTGAAGGTAAACAGAAACGGATTCGAAATTTTAGAATATGTGATGACACATCTATCGTTGTTTAATAAGATTTGGTTCCTACTGCACCATACGTGTAACCTTTCGTAAATTATTTTGAAGTTCATAAGTTTGACAAAGAAAAAATGTTTATAAAAATTTTGTGATCATTTACATATGGAAAGACGTAACAGTCAAGTTAATTTAAAAAATCGTCAATAAATATATTGAAGCGTAATAAACGGTATGAATAACATGCTTCGGAATAACGAATACTTTAGATAATTCACTGTGTATATACTTATGCATGTATAGTATGTAGTACATACGAACATAGAACGTTTTGATAAATTGCTTTTGCGAAATTCATTCATTCATTTGGTATCTATGAAATAACTCCGGATATAAAACATTCAACTAACTATTTTAAATACCATTTATTTCATAATTAATACAAAGACATCCGAAAAATTCAATGACAAAAGATTCAAAAACGATATCGAATATAATGCCATAATAAGTACTGAAGTAGTACGACCACATACCAGCAGATGGAATTCCGTTTTCACACCAACACATCTGGTCACGGCATGCCTCGACCGAGACTCATGGAAATTCGCCCTTATGTTGAACTTGAGTTGGGGGCAAGTAACCAGCATGAAGATCCGGCTGGCAGTCAGTGGTGCGTTTTTTTAACTTTATAATGGTCTCGAATTCTTGTTTACTATTCGTTGACTTGGTGAGTTCTTTGCTCACGGTGTATATACACAGGATGTATACAATAGAAGACAATTGTTTTTTTTTTGAATTTTTTTAAACATTACAAATTATAGTTTCTGTACTATTTTGTGGTTAAATACGATTGAAATTTGATTAATAACAATATGTATATTTCACAACTTAATACCAAATTAGTTGCACAAATAAAATTTCTTAATTGTAAAATATTACGGCATTGTCATTTATGGCGCACTTTCTATTGTATTTCTTCCTCTTACTAATATATGTTACGCACTAGATAGACACACGCTCATCGTGACTATGAGATTATAATAACGCGTTAACGGTCCAAATTATAAATGTAATGAGGTAACGTGCGATATCTAATTCGTATGTCACGAGCGCGTAATTAAAGTTTATAAAAAGAAATTATTTTGCTGGAGGTAAACAAGTTTGGAAACATTTCATTTGGCCTTTGGGGTGAACCGGAGTTCATTTTTTTTGCTTTAAAAGTTATTTTTTATTGTCAGTTTTACTTTAATTTAAGTCTTTGTTTACACAATATAAGACGCCTCGCGTACGAAAAACGGACCGCTAATTTTCAAGAAGGAAAAAACGTCTAAAATTTTCAATTAAGGGATTTAACCAGTGGGAGTTTTTGTTTGTTAGTATGTTATTACTAATTCGAAGAGCTTTTAAGAAACAATAATCGCTTATTAACAAAATATAAAAATAAAATAAGATGCGATTTATCAGAAAAAAAGTAAAATAAAAAAAAAGAATTATTGAATTGGCTATTGAATATTAATACGTGGTGTTGCCTCCACAAACTTGGATAACCAAGTCCATTCTTCAAGACTTGCCTTGAATTATATGTTTCATTTTTGTGGAACATTTTTTCACTTCTGTAAGAATGCCGTCCTCGGTTGATCCAGCGTTTTAGAAACAAGAACACAGTTTATAATTCTTCTACTGAGTGAGTATATCTCATGAATACTCTATTGAATTTAAATCCGGACTACGTATTGGCCATGCCATCTGTAGGATATTAGTTTTAGTTATATCCATGCAATTTGAGCAACAAGGTGGCGAGCAATATCGTGCATGAGGAAAAAGTTATTGCCTAAAAGTGGTGTATGGGATACTACATAATCTTTCACTATTTCATTTATGTACCTGTAAATGGTTTGAGAACAAGGTACAACTTGGCGTGCGCCACCATATTTAGATCCACCCACACCATAGCTGAATTATCTTGGAAACTTACTCTTGACCTAAATGTAAGCTCGGCAAATCGTTCTCCTTTCTGTCGCTACACTTCCTCGTCTATCAGGAGATCACAAGCACAACCTTGATTCGTCTGTATTTGTAAATAGTACAAGCCTCTAATAAATTGCACTCCAACTGGAAATTGCAGCCGAGCAATTCGTTGTTCCTTGAGAAGCGCTGTTCTTAAAGTGGGTTTTCATGATACAAGACTTGCCCCTTTTAATCTTCTTCAAAATGTTTCTTCCCCGATATTCACCTTTCGTACAGTCTGTAAGTCGTTTCTGGTCGCGTTTCTTGACTTCTTGATCATAATGTTATAATAAAATGGTCATCTTAACTGTCATTTTTTCTACGAGAACCAGTGCCATGACGTCTCGCATATGTACCTATCTTTATAATTCGTGTGTAAATATATTGTCCTGTAGTATGAGACCTTAAATCTGTTAGCAACATAATGCTGATTTCCTCAGTCATCAATTAAAATTGTGATAAAATAGTTCATCAAAAATAAGCTGAGTTGGACAAGTAAAAAGAACAGTTGGCCAGTAAAACACGTGTACAGAAATGGAAAATAAATATAATCTTTGGAAGAAGTAAAATATTAATTAGTGTGAAGAATTATTGTTGAAAAACTATAAAACAGTCATTAAGATAGAGAAGTATGAAAACTAACTGAAAACATAGTTACTGAAGCATTCAATGTATTTTAATATATGGTATAAGAGTCTAATAGCAGATCTTAAAGAATACATCCTGGTAGTATGAAATCTAAAAAAAAATACGTTGATCTAGACAATGCAGAGGAATGCAAAAGTATTTTCAATAGATTTGTAACAAATTTACATCACTAATCTATTCAAGGTCGTATGATGGATCCTAAATGTTTAGAACTTGTTGACGATGGCTGGTTACAGTGGTTTGAAAGTTAAATAAATTGTAATTAGAATTTTATTTCTCTTTGTTCTTAAGTGACACATTTTTCCAGCAAATCCCGTGACTTTAAGAAGTAACTATATTGCATACATGCATCGATTTAGAATTATTCGTTTCAGTTGCATCTTTGTGCTATATGACAGAGATCGGTTTTAATGGAAATCTGTTAAAAATACGAAGGAAACTCAAAAAGTTTTAGTATAACAATGAAATAAAAGATCTGAAGAAAAGTCACACGAAGCCATATTCGCATTACACTATATTGTGGGTGGCCCACTCAAAGTAGTTACATTCGACGGAGGATGGATTGAAATTTTGCTGCTTTGCGCACTCACATATTGTCATAAAGGAGGACTTTGTAACGTATGTAAACCTGGGTACTTTTGGGACAATAGCCGCGTGTAAATTTACTGTTACTAGCATGTATTCAACAAGAATAACTTCTGCTTGATCCTGAAAGTCAGTGGACCATCTTCAATGGATTCACGACACTACAGAAACTGTTTTGGTTAATATTTCACTTAAAAATATGAAGGCGCCTTGTTTCCATATAGTGCCATCATTCGTTTATGAATAGTTTTAGAAGAATTCATCAACTTATTTTTTATTGCAAAACAGTTCACAAAGAAAAAATTAATGAACAAATTGAAAACAAATTTGAAACGTAAGTAGAAATATGTAGTAGTGATTGAACGTTACTATGCAATGCACAATTAGTAATTCTGTCAGGGCTGCTGGTTTTTTTTCTAGTTTCCTGTGTATATCTACACATTACACTGCACAACAATATGGCAACTTTTATCTGATGATTGACTTTTATCACGCGATGCTTACTAATTTGACGTCGCTGATTTCAAATATACCCTCAGTTTTTTTGTAACAGCTCTTGTTTACGAGATATAGCTTTCACGAAAAAAATCGTTGTGTTAGTGTGTTAATTTGCTTGTAATTAAGAAAATATTAAGTTTTCTTAATATAATTTGATATGGCATCGTCAAGAAGAGTTTGTGTCAATGATCCACATCATTTTTGTTTCATTTGCGGGGAGTATATATTTAAAGAATACCGTTTGAATATGACAGCGTTCATGATTGAGGCTTACAAAAATTACTTTGGTCACACACTGGAAATGAAAGACAAGGCCTTGGATTCCGCAAAAGGTATGCAAAACGTGGACTGAACCCTCGCACCTCCACCACGACTGTTATTTTTGTTTGGTGAACATAACTGGCATTAACTGAAAAAATCGAGCCAAATGGGAATATCCTTCCATACGGTCGGCACATAGACGTGTTTTGAGCCTTAAAATATCACTTGAACCTAACACTGATGCTTCACAGAAGAAGCCTATGCATTTTGAGGCAAAAACTGACAGTAGTGATAGTGTGACTGTCAAAGGCATGGAATGAGTTTGTTTGGCTTGTTAACAATTTTTTGGGAAATAAGAAAAGTTCTGAATTTTCTCAAACGTTGCAATAAGTTCGCATAATACTCGCCATTGATAGTTTTTTCTTTTTCAAAAGAGTCAATGAAAATTATTCCACGCGCATCCAGAACCGTTTTGTGGATTTTCTTCACCATTTCTGGAGTTGTCACCTCATTTGGGCGACCACTGCAATGCTCGTCTTGGTAGCTCGTACGGCCTCGTTTAAACTCTGCTATCCAATATTTCACTGTTGTAAACAAAGGAGCAGACTTATCCAAAGTTGAATCCAGTTCAGCTTTTATATCGGTTGGGCTGAGGCCTTTCAAATAAAAGTATTATATCACCCAACGATGACCAATTTTCTCCATTTTTACAAATTCACTGAAAACGTTCACTATTGATGTCTGCCAAACAAATACTAAACAACGTGGCGTCTTAAAACTTGAAACATATACTTTATAGATTGTGCACTTTCTAATATAGTAATATTTTTCAAATAATTACCGCCATCTCTGGGTCGGGCCAGGTACTTATGGGACCACCCTCGTACCTATTGTATATTAATGAAATAAGTTCAGCATAAAGTACCGGCGCTGTTTTATTTAATGTACAAGAGAAATACAATCTTTCTTCAACCAAAAGGAAGAAACAAAACTCCAACGAACTAGGTAGAATAAATCAGTTATCGTCTCAAGTATATGCAAAACAGAAATGTCTACAAATTTTCCTGAATTTTCTAAGATAATTACATAGACCTACAATTACAAAAAAAATTAGAACATATGCAGTAAATAAATGTATTATTAGAAACGGGAAACAAAATAATATATAGCTTTTGTTTTGTTATGTTCATTTCCTCCAGCAAATATTATTATTTGACTTCCATTTTTTACACAGATTTATGTGCAAATCTATACCAAATTACAATAAAGTAAAACGAAAATTTAACTATCAATACAACATGACGTCAATAGAAAAGAATTTTCAGTCGTTCCATCAACAATAACAACAACAATGATGTTTCGGCATCCTATCGCTTACATTAATCATTAGACTATTTGGAAGAAAGCATGTTATGTAAATTTACTTTTTAGCATTAGCGCATATATGCATCGTGTCAACCGTACGAGACTATCTATGTCACAATCTACTTAATGAACCACGAATAGAACAGAAACAAAAAAGTCTACTTAACACCCTGAACAACGCCCTGTACGACAGTGAGATTCATTAGGGACTGTTTGAAAAGGAAAAAAATGTATACGATAATCGCATTGGATCGAGTTGGCGTTAAAACATCTGCTACGATAAGGCGATAGTGAGAATAAATTAATTTAATTTATAATAAGATATACAGGTATTATAAGTATTTGGGAATGTATTATTTGGAGAGTATATACAGTATTGTGCAAATTAATGGAATCAAACACAATATAACTAAGAAAACCGTTTGTCATATAATGGCGATGAGATGCTATAAAATTATAAATTACTAGTAATTTAATAAGAGATATGCCCTCCTTTGGTTGCGATGACAGCCTGAACTCTTTTCGGTATGGAATCTATTAATTTTTGACAATTCTCCTTTATTTTCTCGTCCCGAAACCACACCTGAATTACTGCTTCTATCAATTTTGTCTTCGTGTACAGTCCATTTTATGTAACCTAGCCTTACAAATGGCCCACAGATTTTCAATTGGGTTTAAGTCTGGAGAATTGCCAGGCCACTCGAGGAGAGTTATTCCATTTTCCTTGAAATATTTGATCATAACCTTCGATTTGTGGCATGGAGCTGAGTCCTGTTGGAAAATTGCACCTCCGTTTGGCTCACATTTCTTTTCCCAAATACTTATCCATTAGCTCTTTATATTTCCGGCTGTTCATCATGCTTTCTATAGGCACCAGCGATCCAGTTCCCATGTACGAAAAACATTCCCAAAACATCTTCTTTACAGGAGGTTTTTCATCTCCACTTTTTCTCACGAATTTTGATCGCTGCCCCTGTACGAAAAAATGGGACTCGTCTGAGAACAACACCTTTCTCCAGTCTTCCTCATTCCATCCGACATATTTCTTGGCCCAAATAAGCCTCTGCTTCATCATTCGTTGAGTGAGGAGTTGCTTCTTCTGTGGTCGAATGGCTTTTCTTCCAGACTCTAAAAGTCTCCTATGAACTGTCGAGTCATGCACTTTCACTCCAGCGTCGGCTAAGTCTTTTTGTAGTTCAAAACTAGTTTTTTTTGGGTTCAGCTTGCTATTTCTGACCAAAAAAGTGACATCCCGGGGTGTCATCTTCCTCTTTCTCCCACATTTTCCCACTCGTTTCACTTCAACTATTCCGGTATTCTTTTTTTGCTTTAGGATCTTGCTTACTGCTCCTTGACTAACACCACATTCCTGAGCAATATCTCTCTGTGTCATTGAAGTGTGCTCACTTAATGTCACAATCTTCTCATGTTTTCTGGGCGTGATATCCATATCGCGAACAACCGGTAAAGGCACAATATAAATCAAAGTTTGATCTTTGAATGAGTATATGTGAACAAACTCTTTAAAACGCACTGAATAACTGTGTAATGTGTTCCAAGTGATATAGGTTATGTTTTTTGACATAAAACTACTGTCAGAACTGACCTAACAATGTTGCTACATGCAGAAAACTAAAAAGATAGCCATGATTCCATTAATTTGCACAATACTGTAGTTTGTGTACATACATACGAGGATGGTTCAATAATTACTTGGCTAAAGGCGAAAATGGCGCAAATTCAGTAGAATCTTCTCAAAGATTCTGTACAATCATCCTTTATTAGGTTAAATATGACAGCACAGAACTATTTGTTAATTAGTCTGTATTTGACAGTGCATCAAAGTAAACGGCCCATGTGATGTAAACAATGGAAAAACTGAGTCGCGAGAAGTAATAAAGTACTTTTATTTGAAAGGCTTAACACCAACCTAAATCAAAGCAGAGTTGAATTTGACACTATCAGAGTCCCTTTCTTCCTTTTCAATAGTGGAAAACTCGGTTTCTTAATCTAAACGTGTTCGTATCATTACAAAGGATGAACTCCGCAGTGGATGTTCAAAAACAGTACTGCCCCGGATGTGATTGAAAAAGTCCATCGTATCGTATTCGATGACCGTCCAATAAGAGTGTGCAAGACAGCATGCACAGTGGATATCTCAAATGATAGTGTGCACAGAACTTTAAGTAAAGAATTGGAAATGAAAAAATACTCGGCGCGTTGGATGCCATCGTGGCTCATAATGGAGCGAAGTGGAATCATTTGAATATTTGTTACGACCTCTTAGTACGTTAATGACTTATTCCCCAGACTTGGCTACCAGCAATTATCATCTATGTATTTCTAAAATTGAAAAAATTTTTAAGCGGATAGAGATTTTCGTCCAATGCTGGGGTAATCGTATGTATTAATAATTTGAAGTATCGTTGGAATAAGTGTGTTATGCGGACAGGAGACCATATTGAAAAATAAAATGCTTTCTGTCCAAAACAAAACATGCATTTTCTTTGTTAGCTTCAATGAATTTGTTGTCTCAGTAAACCATGGACATTTTATAAAGCAGTTCCTTAAACTAATTAGCTTTATTTTATAAATTATAGCTTATTTAAATACCTTTTAACAATCAGAAAATTTAGAAAAACTTTAATCACATCAATGTTTGTATTCTGTGTGTGGACGTTTTTTTTGTGGAATACTCATACAGAATAGAAACACTGATGTGGTAAGGGTTTTTTGCCTTTTTGATTAGTTCGATTAACTGTAGCCTCCAACAAAATTTACTTACTTTAATATCTTATAACAAGATGAAGGAATATCAAATACTTTTACCCAATGTTATGTGTAACACATGGATCAATAAGTCCCGAAGGCGCTCACACACACTTTGCTTGAAACGTGTCAAAATTTTAAGTCGAGTGACCAAATAAAACATTGTTTTTTAATGGGTAAAAACACCACGCAAGCAAAACAATCAACGACTAGTGTGTGGACAATGTGTTTAATTTTTGTGGAATACACAGATATCAAGTGTATTTACATCCTTCATGAAAAATTGAGCATGAAAAAGGTTTTTTCCAAGTGGGTGCCGCGATTGCTTTCGATGGAAAAAAACAGCATTGATGTGGTGACCATGGAGGGTTTTTTGCCTTTTTGATTAATTCGATTAACATGGCGTGATTTTCATTGACTACCTCGAAAAATAAATCGATCAACAGTGATTATTATATTGACTTAAATTTACAAGTCGATGAAAACAATTTGAACGAATTTTTTGATCTGCTTCCCCATATCGCCAGACTTATAACATCTTAAAAAAATGCTCCAGGGAAAAAGATTTGGCTCAAATGAGGAGGTCATCGCTGAAACTGGCTTATTTTGATATCGAAAGATAAATTTTTTTATAAACATGGTATTGAAAAATTGGAAAAGCGTTGGAACCATTGTATCAAAAAGGTGATTATGTTGTGAATAATTTTGCAAAAAAATGTTGTTTTCATTGTTAAGTTTATTTAAGAGAGCTATCTATATTGTTGAAGTTGGCAGTTGTTTATATGTTAATTTTGATACAATTTTCAATTGTTCTTTACATGCCTGCCTTTGTAACTTATTTGCTAATTTACAAAACAAACACTTTTATTAACTGTCTAATTCAATACAGAGTTGACGTAATATTGTGCGACACAAGAAAACACTCCAAAAATTATTTTTGAAGAAACTAAAATGCTTGTTTTTCTAAGTCAACTCTTTGCTAGGCAACAATACTGCTTAAACATGATCGACATTCGTTAGAAGTTATTTGCGTCCAATTCTCGTTGTTGAGTTTGATCACTTCAGATACCGCTAAAGAAATTAAGTGGTAATTCAAGAAGCGACAATTAACAGTTTTAATATTCGATCTATAAACCACGATTTTTGGAATTCTACATGAGAATTTTGGAATTAATAAAAGTTAGCACAAGGCGGGTCCCACGAATGTTTTCAGTATTCAAAAGGCGCGGTTTATTAGAGACGTGTGAACAATTTTGGGCGTTTCTGAAAAGGCAAGTCAGATTTATTCATCAAGACTGCGTGGAAATATAATGGGGGTACAAAAGTATAATTCTAAATCAAAATAGGAGTCGTTGCAGTAGTATGTCAAAGGCTTCAGTCTTCCATTCTGCAAGAAAAAATAGCAACAATTTTCTGGGACTGTCATGGAATTTTGTTAATTGACTACATGAAAAAGGGCATTATACTAGCAGAGAAGTATTACATAAGGCTAAAGTATTACACCAGAGATTCTGTTGAAGTGAACAACGCGTAAATTTATTGCTTCGTTATATTAGTTTCGTGGACACGTTGAGACTTGCAAAAGCTGCTGTTCTGGTTGAGGCTTCTAAGAAATTAAGCACTCGAGTAATAGTTCAGAGTATTGTGATTATTTTGTTTCTGAATCGCAGAAAAATTTAAGGAGGTTCTAGGAAAGATGAACTGATGATAATAATGAACCCGTAGAGTATTTTAACAATGAATTAATTGTATACATTCAGAATGGAGAAAACCATACTTATTTCCATAACATATCGATGACGCAAGGCTACCTATAACGGAAATTTCACCAAATATGGAAGAATTAAAAAATACGATGACCTTGATATTAAGTATAGTTTTACATAAGCTATTATACCACAAATGCAACTAAAGATTATCACACAGGGTTTAATAAAGGAAAATGTAAAAAATCATGTGAACATTTATAAACTGATGAAATTGCTCTACGCAGATTCATTGGCGTCTTAATCCTAGGTAAAGTCGAGTATCATTAGTGAGAGTTCTTTTAAATTTTGAAAGCGTACACAAAAATCTGGTTTTAGTTGTTTATCATCAATAATGACCAATATACGAGGGTAAAAATAATGTATTTATTTTACTAAAATGCTGAAAATAGAAACAATTTCTTTAGTACAGGCTAAAAGTAACAGGAAAATTATAAAATTTCCGTAAAAGGGTGGTTGCGAGAAGCAAAGTTACAGTGCTAGAATGGTAATTAGAAACCTGTTGTTACGTAAATATAATCGAAATAAACATTGGGTCTGGCGATCTAAGAACTGGAATATGGAACGATGATGTAAAGTATTCTGAACAAAATATGAAGTATTTGGATTTTGAAGGAGAACTTTCGTTTGGCTATTTGTAGAAAAACATTTACTTTACAAAGTATGTTGTTTTGCAAAAATAAAAACTGGAAGTGTTGCGTAAGGACTAAATTTAGCAAAATAATACCAAATCATTAAATTTACGGATTATTTGCAATTAAAAAAAAAATGAAGAAAATATCTTTTCGATAATGGAATGGCCACCTTATTTCTCGGTTTCCATTTCTCTAAGTTACTATGTGATGGATTGAATCGGAAGGTGTGAAAATCAAATTTATTTTGATTTCAACATTGTGGCAATGTTTAGAAGTAGAATGACACAAAATAACACCAGCAACAGCAAAATTGATAACTACCAAGATTTTGTAATGAAGTAATTGAAAGAAAGACGGTCTTATTGTCCAAACAAAAATGTCTTCCATTTTTCATTCATTTTTATAAAAAGTTCTTTCTTTTCCGATTACAAATGGGGCTATTAATCAAAACTTATTCTTTTAATTGCATTTTTAATCATAGAAACTATTAAGGAGTGCAAAATGTGTACATAATGCCATTTTTCAATAAAACTTGCAATTGCATATGTTATTTGTTACAGAAGTATGCATGTATATCCATTTTTATAATGTATGAATGTCCCACATTCCTGCTTGCATTTTCTCCCGATAAAGTTTCGCTTGGCATTCCTAATAAATTTAAATTTAGAACCATTCTATGACATCTGTATATATACAAATATCATCGGTAGGTATATTTTGCTTTCATCGCTTGGCATTTGAATGACAGTGAATGGATATATTGCTCTGTGTTTAAGCAATTGGTACACAAAGCCCGGGTTTATATGTAAATAAAATCCATATGGTGCCCGCATAAGGAACTCTTAAAAAGCTAATGCGTAAGAAATTAGTCGCGTCTCGTTCGGGGAAGTTTGGATTTAGCTAGAACTATTTTGAACGATCAGTGCTCAAAGGAATTTGGGAAATAATTTCTCGTAATTTTATAACCATTTACTATAAATATACATTTCTCAAATAGAAGTAAATAGAACGATTTATTCTTAAAGCAAAACACAGTTAAAACTAAAAGAAACTGTCGACAAGAAGTTTGTTATGAATTTTGTGAAAACTATAGGGAGACATCGTGTTGCGGGCATGCTTTGAGCTTTTCTATCTAGATGTTTATTGCATTCTTCAAGAAAATTTTGTTTAGTTGTGGCTGAAGTGTATTTCTTGACATTCGAATTGTTTAAAAACAGTCTTAAGAAGTCGACAGCATTACTAGTGAAACAACAAGAAATATACAACGACCACGATTAAATCAGAAAAAAGCTTTTTAAATGGAAAAATGCCGTCAAAGTCTATATTTAATAAATAAAACTTCTGCCAGACGTTTCCTTAAAGAATGCCTCATAAAAATCTTTATTAAGTGTATTGTCGTAAGACAGTGCTTTTATTTTCTTCTTCTATAAGAAGTTCCTTCTCTTTAAATTTCACAGTTTAAATCGTTAAGTTTCTATTGTTGGAGATGATCCCCATCCATATCGTAAGCTGCTAGTCTAAGAGAGATTTATTTGGTCAAGGTCACCATTAGGCGAGAAGAAATATTCTATTACAACGCGCGGCCTTCAATCAATTGCTATAGGAATTTACAATGATCTAAACCGAGACTTTGGGGCAGATTTTGAGCGTTTACATATCGCTTTGGTGTTGTTTATTAAATGCTAAACACATGGATTTTATCCATCTGTCTGGTATCTCTTAAAAAGTTAATGGCATACCAATTCAATTTTTAATTTTCTCTTACTACTGTAGATGTTGAAATACCGCGGTCTTACTAATATTTAATCTGCACGTTTTCTCAAAGTTTTGGGTTTACTTGAAGAAAATATAGAGTTAATCTCATACAGTATAAAGATTAATTGATTTTTTCAGAAATTTTTCTTCTCATCACAAATATCGTAAAATAGTGCGCATTATTTTTAGACTAAAGGACAAACCGACATTCCATATGCATTTTCATAATACAATAAAAATTATAACGGGTGTTCTTCGGGAGATAACCTCATATTAGTTACAAAAAAATTTTATGAGTTGGGAACGTCTCTGGAAGCAGTGCATCGGGTTAGGGGGAGAGGGTATTCTCAATTTCATTATGCAGTTCAATATGTGTTAGTTAATAGAAAAATCTGGTTATATATATTTAAAACGAGCGAATTAATATTTACAAAAAATTTGTCGAGCGTAATATAAGTGGTGGGTCGGTCAACTTGTAAGTGTATGTAATAAACACGTCTTAATGTATTAAAATGCACAAATAAAATATTGAAAGGTATAAAGGACAATAGAATCTCCGTTTGAAAGACATTTTATCGAGTTAGCATGTAGGAGCAGAAGGCTATAGGTAACATCATCGATGGTATTAATAAATACCAGTTGCCAAACAAAACAATGACTACGATAGTCGTTACGTTCAACTTTAGAGTTCGTCAGGTAGTCAATAGCGTGATTTAGTTGGCTGTCCTACGTACCTGGTGAGTATAATTATTGAAACGATAATACAAAATAATGAGAGAGAACGCTATGTCCATCTCTTGGATAGTAGTGAAAGTACTTATATCACTTTCGCATCAATTGAATCGAACATCTGTTGATCATGAAAACAGCGATGTGTGAATATAAATGGCAATTGTTAATACAACATACAATGAAAAATAAATAGCTTTGATTTATATGTCTAAGTATTAGTAAATCTTTTAGTCAATAAAATATTCTAAAATATTCTTTGCTTCAGACTTGAAAATATAGGTAACTAAAGTTGTCCTGTTTACCTTGAAACTAGTAAAGTAATAGACATTTCTTTAACCAAACATACTTATTTATAATTTTTCAAAGTATTCCTCTCCACCGTAAAAATGCATTTTTGCATCGAGGAAATTCAATCCTTAAAACATTTACCTCAATTTTTAGATTATTTCATTTTTAAACGCGTCAAATGCTTCTTCGGCCGATGTAATATGTACACCCTTAAATTATTCTTTACACGGGGAAACAAAAAGGAATCATTAGATATTTTGGACTATATCTGGTCCATTACTTCAATGTTTTAGGCATTCAAATATTTAGTCGTGACGCAATATGATTTTTCCTTTTGAACGACATTCGCAAACTTCTGCATTAACAGTATGACAATCCTCTGCAGTGGAAAAAAATTTAACGAGCAAATTTTTGTTTCGGTTTTTTCTCGAATAGTTTTTATTGGAAACCGCGTCTTCAAAGATCCAACTGCGAATTGTTATTTTTTTCGGGATCACAGAAATATAAGCAAGTTTCATCACCTGTATTGATGTTGTATACTAGAGAGATTCATTAGCAAAATAATCTAGTGTAGATATGGACCATTTAACACGTCAAAAATGAGGATTGGGGACAAAGCACATATTCCTTCAAATGTTTATAAAACGGCGTTAATTGTCTTCACACCAATCTCTAGGTTTCCTGCTCTCCTATGCAGTAGCATGTTAGTTTCAATTATGTTCCGAATAAGACCAGTAAAATTTTCGGTAATCATTTTTAGTAAGAACTCGAAACGTGCTGTTAAAGAATAAGGAGTTTTCACGAAAACTGATAGATTTGCCCAAAATATTCCTTGCGAATGAATAAAGGTTACAAAGGTAATAAATCACAATTCGGTAATGCTCTTTGCACAATTCCATGATCTCTTGTGCGAATTATAAATAATATAAACTTTTGTAGATTTCAATTTTTTTCATAGACAGTCTTTTTGGTAATATATTTTCCAAAGTTCTTGTATATGACAATGTAACTGATACTTATAATCTAGAAATAGATGCTGCGTGTAGTTTGTTAAACAATGTACAGAGGTGTTGTGTTGGTGCTGGTTGTTCTGGTATTCCGTAATCCGATCAGATAAGAGCCTTAGATCGATCGTCTATTTATAGCTATAAAGTTAGGTGCAGCCGATAATGATGAATTACTTAAAACTATATTAAATGGAGGTGGAGGTTATCCTGAAAGTGCTCTGAGATAAAGGTTCATTAAAGTTTAAGAAAATAGCCAGGGAATTGACTGTGATGTCCAAAAATGGCGATTTATATTTATTGTCATACTTAAAACCGTTTTTATTAAAAAAAACCGAATTCTATTCCATGGTCTCGAGTTAAACGATGATACGACTGATTTTCGATAGCTTTCCACAAACGATATTCTTCAAAGAGTAATGTTCCGGTTAAATTAAGATTTTTCGCAGACTTCAAAATATATAAATCTGCTAAAAATGTGCTTCACGAGCGCTAGAAATATAGTGAGTGAAAGAGAGAAGGGTTTTAGTTAGAAACACGAGCCGTTACAACTACAACTACGCTACAACCAGCTCTTAATGCATTTGTAACGAATATCTGTTATCACTTATTTAAAGCGATTTGTAAGATACAATTTATGCAGACATTTAATGACGTTATTTATAATAAAAAAAAAATAGACAAGTTAAAATATTAAACAAAATTTACAGCAAAATATTACAGCCTAATAGAGGCTTAGCGAAAAGAAAAGTTCCCAAATATTATGATCTGATTTTGATATACACTACCGTTCATAAGTATTTGGGCACCCATATTTTATAAAATTATTTGAACAGCATAGCTTCTAGGAAATTCATTCTTGTAATATTGGATAGGTATAAGGAAAGTATTAAATCTACAGAAACGCTGCATAAGTAACATTATGTATTACTTTATTACCTGCAATAAACCAAAATTTGTTATTGGGACTACCTGGGGATTAGCGCAATAAAAGCTTCTCCAAGTTCTTGTAATTGTCTTTCTGTGAAGGATACTGAAGGATAAGTTTAGTACTGATGTTTTAATGACCTCGGGCGAGTTTCATGTTAGATTTTTGAAATTGCCCTCAGTTACGTTTCTGTATTCGTTGTGAGATATTCCTGTGCTAGTAGTGTTGTTAAGATCGTTAAATATGCCAAAAAGAAAAGAGATGGACATTGAAACGCGTTCTCTTATAATTGCGCACCATCAAGATGGCAAAAGCAACCGGCAAATTGCGAAACAATTAAAATTAAATAATACTTCCGTAGACTATGTCGTCAAAAAATACCGAGAAAGTGGCAGTGTTCTCAATAAATCACGGAGTGGGAGACCCAGAGCGACAACTTCTGCTGAGGATCGTGCAATAGTGATCACAAGCAAAAGAAATCGACGGAAAACAGCCCCAGAAATCGCTGCAGAAATCAATGCAGACCGTCCAAAGTCAATAAGCGTAACACCGGTCAAACGTCGCTTGTACAAAGCAGGTTTGTACGGACGAATTGCAATGAAAAAACCGTTATTGCGCAAACAGAATAAGCGGAAACGCTTAAACTGGGCTCGTGAACACCAACATTGGACAGTTGAACAGTGGAGTAAAGTCTTGTGGACCGATGAGTCAAAGTTCGAAATTTTCGGGTCCAGAAGACGTGTTTTCGTTCGGAGATCTACAGGTGAGCGTGCGGCAGAGCAATGTATTGTGCCTACGGTTAAACATGGCGGTGGTTCCGTGATGATCTGGGGTTGTTTTGGTGGTACGGTCGTGGGTGATATTGTGAAAATTGAGGGAATACTAAGGAAAGAGCAGTATCGAAACATTTTGGAGACCAACGCTATTGCTTCAGGATTAAGACTTTTGGGTAGGAATTTTGTATTCCAGCAGGATAATGACCCAAAGCACACATCCAAAATATGCAAAGACTATTTGCAACTCTTGGAAGCGGAAGGATCCATCGAAGTTATGAAATGGCCTCCCCAAAGCCCTGATCTAAATCCAATAGAGTTATTGTGGGAGGAACTTGATCGGGAGGTCCGGAAAGCAGTACCAACATCGGAGGCTGATTTGTGGAGGAAACTGCAGGAAGCTTGGGTCCGCATAACACCGGATACATTAGCAAAACTAATTGCAAGAATGCCGCGATTATGTGCTGCCATTATAAAAAACAAAGGAGGTCACATAGATGAATCGAAAATTTAAATACAATATAATATGTAATTCTACTGCCAGATACTGTAATTAGTTATGTATGTACATGTAATAAATATATTTTCATTTTTTCACTAGTGCTTTTAATCATTTCTTCTAAATTTATGGGTGCCCAAATACTTATGAACGGTAGTGTATATTTATTAACAAAACCTGTAATAATATGCGATGATGTTTTTTTATTTAAATCTGATTTTAAATATTGTGAGAGCCTACATTGTTTAGTAATTAAAAGACGTATTGTTATGACTAAAATAGAAAAGAAAACTATTTATGTATACAAGTATTTGCAACAAATTTTCCTACCGCTGTGTGAGAAAAAATGTAAAAATCTTCAGGAATGAAATATTCGAATTGTATTTAAAAAACTAATATAAATTAGATAAATTCAATAAATATATTAAACGAATAATTTAAGCAAATTTTATTCAAAAAATAGTGGGTTATGTTTCATTTAAGTCAGTGCGATAAGTACAAATGTATTTATACAATTCTATATTCCGTCTCAGACAGACACATGTGCGTATAAATGATTTATAACTCACCTGTGGAAGATAAGGATTGTTGCTGGTTTTCCTGGATCATTGTGGCGGCTCTGGAAAGTACTTCTAACGGAGACTCTGCGACCTCCATGGTAATCTGTACAGAAAAGAAATGCGAGGTTATCAGTTATCAATCCGGGACATAACATTTTGTGCTATTTTACATCGTACCGAAACTGCACGAGATAACGAGGAATGTGAATTGGTGCTGCTTTATCGTAGTCGTCCGCGAAATTTACAAATTATGCCGGCACATATTTCGTCGTTACAGACGACACAATAACCGGATACCGTTGTATATATCGCCCATACGTACTTATATGTTCTACAGAGCGGTAATAATAAGAGTATAAGTTAATAAATGAAGCGGCCTGTCTCTCTATAGAGTATGTGTGATCTGTTTTGAGTGGCCGGATTCGTCGGGCGAGGGAAAAGAATCCGAGCGATGTTAGGCATCTTGTTGGCGACGTCAGTGAATTGCTGATTTAGTTGGACGATACAGAGACAAACGACGATCGCCATTAATCATAACAATCGTAGGAATTCGCGTTGCTCTTGCTACATGTCCATACTGTTCGAAATTGAAAAAAAATAACTTGTATCCATAAGCGTGTTTGGCATGTTACCTAGGTGGTAGCTATAGATCTCGAACGTTTGACTAAATTTATCAATCGAAAAAGTGAACCTATTCCTCGTAACCGATACAGCAGCAACATTTTTCTTCGTGACATAACAAAAAAATTAATGTACATCTGAATGACAAATAAACATTCTTTGTGGACAATATAGTCACTATACAATGTGGTTCTAAAGTTTGGAACAATTCAAATATCTTCCTTTTGAAAAAGATTCGACATGTTAATAATTTTAATTTTTCATTCCAAATGTATCACCTTTTTTGTGCAAATATGTTAAAGGGTAAAAGCAATTTCCATCTTACTAAGTTATCGTTTAAATTGTATAAAACGCGTGTTTATAAATTTAGCTTTGAAAGAAGAGAGAGCTACAAGAAGCTAGCAGAGCAAAGAAATTTATAAAAACTTAGTTCCAGAGAAATTTAGCGACAGACGTTTCTAACTACAAAAAGAATAAAATCCTATCTGTAAAAAGAGAAGTAAAAAATGGACATAAAGGTAAATTAATGTAGAAATTAATTAATTTGGTACAGATTAGGTATTTTAAGAAACAAAGATTCGGTTCCAAGCCCAAAAGTAGTTATACGGATAACGAGCAAGCACACATCTTCTATCAGTGTCCATTAAAACCATAAATATGATTTTATTGTATGTATCAAATTGTTAGATCCACTAATATTTTGTCAACATCCATCAATTATAAAGAAGAATATAATTCGGTTAGAAGGAAGATATTGACGTAAAAGACTATATGACCAAATTGGAGATGATTCCCCAAAAAGCGGAAAAGCATATTAAAAAGTGAACTATAAAAATAATTTACAAAAGAGATTGCGGCAAGGAATGTCTTTAACATACATTGCTATTTAATTTTGCGCAAGAAAGATACATACGAATAAAAGAGTTTAATATATGGAAGTCAATGCTTGACCTATGCCGAATACAGTTTACTTATGATGAGATTACAGAAAGTATTAATAAACATGATCCAACTTTTAGAAAAGAAAAAGGATATGGACCAAAAATTAAAGTGGATGATGTACAATATAAAAAGTGGAATAGGTTCGAATATATAAGTGTAACGCTAATATGAGACGGGAAGGAGGAAATAGAAAAACGGTTAGCAAAAGAAGTAAATCTACTTTGAATTAAACTAATACTTTAAGATTAAAGAATATATTAAGACTTGTAAAAATAAGACTTAACCAATAATAATATCCACTATCATCTTGCGATAGCTGGATGATGAATAAAAAAGAGTAAAATAAACTTAAAGTATGGCAATAAAGATTTATGGAGGAATAAAAAAGTAAATGAATAATATAAAACTAGAACTCTTCAACAAGCCCAGTATTACCAAAATAGTGAGAGCATCAAGAGTCAGATAGTTCGGCTAACATACGGCCAGAATGTATAAAAATAGATGGATCTAAAAGTTTTATTAGGAAGAGAAGGATGCAAGAAATGGAGAGGACATTTCAGAAAGACGTGATTGGAGGAGGTCATGTAACAACAATTCCTCTATAAGATTGTAGAACTGTTACTGCCGATTGGTATACAACCATTTATTTGCCGCAAGTCATCGCTGAGCTTCAAAAAACCAACCCTGAGGACGAATCATCCTCCACCAAAACAATGCAAGTTCGCGCATAGCACGCGAGACGTCAAATTGTTGGACCATCCTCCGCACAGTCCGGACCTAAGTTCCAACGATTTCTTTAGCTTTGCGAAAATCAAGAACGGACTGCGTGCTCAGAGGTTCCAGTCGTCAGAAGAAGCAGCCGATGCCTTCAAAAAAGCAACAAACGAGTGGAACAACTACTTCCAGAGTTGGTTTGAACGCATACATAAGTGCAGTAATGTTCGTGGAAAATACTTCTAAAAACGATGAAGTCTTTAAAAGCTATCTACTGTTTTATTCCAGTTTCATATGCGAAACTTAAAAGACAGCCCACGTAATACAAAAAGTAATATTAAATAGTAGATATCTGCAATGATTTTTAAAATTTATTTTTAATACACATTTGACATCGAATTAAGATAACCCGCAACGTCAACACTACGAAAATTAATGTCATTAATATTAATACGTTGTAATTAAAGAAAGATATTTTATATTACACCATTAACAAAATTTATTTTAAGGAAATCTAGAACACTTAGTTCAGTTTACGCAATTATTCTAAATACCACAGTTTAGCGAGCATTAGATTGGAGGAAATTCCAAGATAATGAGAGAGTTGCTTTAGAAATGATACAATCTCATGTAAAGACAGTTAGAATCACAGCCAAGAATGTTATTTTAATTGTTCAATTTTCTACATATTCTAATTTGCGTTTTCGATTAATTATCTTCCTCGAGTGTGTGAAATATTTATAGAAATACCAGCAACATATACGGTATAAGAAAGTGATCGTCGAGATTGTGCGAGTACGTATGTGTGTGTTCTTCTGTATTTATACGTTTATACATGTGGCATGCATACGATATATAGCATGTATGTAAATACACGCGCATCTCACGTACATTGTCAACCATAGATGTGTGCGTTCCTCCCCAATTCCGTAACCCAAATATGATGTCCTTGTACTCAGCTGGAATATGAATACGTTCATCACTATATAAACACCACAAACTTTCTTTATTTTACCATTTAAATCTATCTCCTTTTTGGACAAATGTACGGGGTATGGCTATTAAATAAAGAAATTCTTCTTTAAAATTTATGAAGACACAATGGTGGATGTAAGTTACATTTATCAAAATTTATGAATTATAATGGATTAGGGAACGTTTTACTTAGTAAATTATAATTTAATTGAAATCAAGTCCTCTATTATTACATTTATATGCTAATTACAATAGAAAGTGTAAAGCGGTAAGTAAAGAAACAAAGTTAGTAGCACACAGACTAAGATCAATCTCCTACGAGCCAAGTTCACAGCATTGACCATAATATATTGATAGAGCAGCTTAAAGAGGATTCATTTATGGGGAAATCGAGCGATTGTAGTTCAGAAGTCAAATTTCGATAACAATTACAGAATAGTAACACATGGCGCAAGAGCATTGCCATAATTTGAATTGGCTGTGCTTTGACATTTGTGATGTAGATATATAGAGAATTAGTTGTCAACAAGACATGGAGCGATACACACCTCAAGAACGTGGAATTATTGTTACCGCTTATTTGACAAATTTTCAGCCTGTTGTTTTAGCGCAACGTGAATTTTGTCGTCCTGTTCCATGTGCTCGAACAATTAAGCGTTTGACTGAGCGCCTCGTGCCAACTGGGTCCACTACAGATGTCGCAAGAAGTGGCCGCCCTCATATTGCTCGTTCGACCGAGAACATCGCTGCTATTACCGACGACATCAGAAAGAATCCACAAGCATCAACGAGACGACGATGCACACAATTAGGCATCAGCAGGCGTTCGTTGCAACGAATTTTGGTGAAAGATTTGAAAATGTTTTTCTACAAAGTGCAAACTGTTCACGAATTGCTGCCTGCTGACCGTCGGACAAAGTTAACTTACTGCCATACTCTGTTAAACTTGGTGCAAGAAGAGGATGACTTCGTATCAAAAATCATAATGAGTAACGAAGCCCATTTCCACTTAAGTGGTTATGTTAACAAACAAAATTTGCATTTCTGGGGCACAGAGAATCCACATGAAATGCATGAAGAGCCATTGCATTCCCTCAAAGTGACTGTTTGGTGCGGCACTTGCCGTGAAAAAGTGATTGGCCCTTATTTTATTGAAGACGCCTATGGCACCATCGCAACCGCAAATAGCGGGCGTTACAGGCAGATGCTAAACGAATTTTTTTTGCCGCAAGTTGCTGCATTTGGTCTCGAACATTGTTGGTTTCAACAGGACGGGACAACCGCTCATACGGCTCGGGCAACGATGGATATTTTAAGACACCAATTTCCAGGTCGAGTGATTTCTCGTTTTGGAGATTTTAACTGGCCGTCCAGATCGCCAGATAACAGCACCAGACCTCTTTCTTTGAGGCTTTTTAAAATCTGGCGTTTGCCACAACAAACCACGAACCTTGCAAGTCTTGAAAACTGACACTGAAGAAGAAATCGCCAATTTGGAGCCAGATGTTTTGCGAGCAACAATTCAAAATGCCGTAAAACGAGCACAATTATGCATCAACTCGGGAGGTGGCTATTTGAGCGATATAATTTTTTCCAATTAATGCCATTAATTTTACACTTTCAAATAAACTTTTTATGAAAACAGAGCTCTTTTTCCTTCACCCGTTAGAAGAAAACGTCGATCTGTATAAGTACAATCTATTTAGTAAACTTTCAGATGACTAGGGCAGAGTATTTCAGAGCCCAAATTTAGGGACTAAGGGAAAGGATAATGATCCATGTAAGTCTAATTAAATATCAATAGGCAGGATGGGATAGGTTGCACGGTGGCTATTTTCTACGACTTGCCTGTTGAGGAAATAGTATATTCGGTGTAGGTGAATTTTAAGCTTGTATATGATTGTGTGCGTGCTCTGGATGAGCTTAGGACTGTCTCAGGATGTGAAGGCTATATGACTAATGAAATAAATGAATAAACTGCTTCGAAAAGCTGCCGGCCAGCCTTTGGCACTTTGAAGATTAATGTTAAAAAAGCCATGAAAAATTGGGCTGTAACTAAATCTACCAAATAAGGGTAAAAAGTCTGTCAGGATGGTAGAGAGTTCAACGAGTATATGAATAATTTTAATTTCACAGAAGAATCTGTATGTAAATTCCGACAAGTAGAAGAGGAAATCGCGTTTTACGATCTGCAATTTATACGGAGCCTAATGTTCAAAATATTGTATAAATGCGACCGTAAAACATGGAGGTGGTAGTGCTGTGGTTTGGGGTGTGTGTCATCTACAGAAATAAATAAATTACCTTTTATAGAGACAATAAATACGTATACAGAATTTACAAATAGTTAATTGTGGAAAGGGGTTATATATTAACCTTATTGATCAAGTCAATAAACCACAGGCTCCATCAAATTCAACAACAAAATTGTTGTACCAAAAATTAAGAACACGCGATGAATTTATATTCATGCATGCAGATGACCCAAAACCAAATATCAAAATAATAATATATTGTGTTTATATATATATATACAATATATATTTGATATTTAAATACTTCTTGCTGATCGTACGAAGACTTATTTGTAATAAATTTAACGGTTGTTTGAGTAAATGTTGGTTTTATTAGAAAATATTTGTTATTATAATATAAATTCATTCACCCATTTATACTAAGAAAATACCTTAATCACATTCGAAATCTATTATTTTTAATCTGCATATAAAATTTCGTATTGTGTAGAGGAACATCGAGCTACGATCGTACGACTTTTTGTAACTTTGTACATATATACACACATTATATTTCAAATACTGAGGTTAATAGCATTATTAATTATTTGGTTTATTAGATGTTTAATAATATTTGACTTACAAAGTTTCTAAAACTATTTTTCAGTCCCCCGAAACTAGGCCAAGAAATACATTCCTTTAAATTTAACATACCAAAAATATTGCCGAAAGATCTGTTAAATAAAGATAAGGAAATGAGAATATATTAAGTAAATAGAGTATTATTATACATTATGTTAGTACAAACATGTGATACATCCCGTGTTATACTTTCTCTTAGATGAAGTCAGAATCCAACATAAGTTTTTATAAGATTTAAATAATATATTGTTATTTCTATTAACCAAAAATACATTCGGTTAAAATTCACATATCTTATAATTAGTTAAATTTATAAATTAAATGTTTAGTACGCATTGCAAACGCCAAAAATGCATAATAATGTATCAGGTTGACACATAAAGTCTGTGGCGTTTTTGATAGTAAAAGTACCTTGTAAAAAAGTATTAGGAATATGTCAAAGTTATTTTAATATCGTATTATTGTTTAATTGAATAGTTTTTTTATTCTTCAACTTGTGCAAAGATTGTTTTATTTATTGATAAACGAAAATGGAATATCAAGTAGGAAAAAACGAGCATATCCTTTTGTTCGAGTTCAACAGAGGAATTAATGCATCGAAACTACTAAAACCACTTGCACCGTTTACGGAGAAAAAATGCAGTTGAAGAGAGAAAAGGTTGGAAATGGTTTTCACGATTTAAGGAGGGTCATCAGGAAGACCATCGGACTTCAGTTGTGGAATCGAAGAATGGACAGACTGTCAAAAGGCAATAGTAATGAAGAAGAATTGATTCATGATTAGTTCATGTAGTTTTTCTGCAATATGAGCAAAATTTAAGTTTAATAACAACGTTATGAACTTGTATCAACATAATAAATCGTTTGTCAGATACTTTTAAATTTAAAAAATAAACAGCGGCACTAATGTTTTCAGAAGAGTTCAGTACTTTATGCACCAATTATGTTTCGATCTATAAAACCTAAATTAAATACACCAACGTTGAAAGTTTTATATAAAATGTTTGCAAGTGATCTAAGTTCATTGCAAAACATGATACGATTGTCCGCCACCATCTTCAATGAAAGCTAATATGGTTTTTAGTAATTCGCAATCTTAGTTTACTTATATCATTTATTAATTCGAAATACAATTTTTGAATAAATATATTTATATACAGATATTGCACGATATCAAATTGCAGGATCTTGCAAGCTACTATACTTCAGTGTACTACCAACAAATTTTTCATCTTATTTTCTATATTAAGAGCCATCAAGTTTATGCAGTATGATTTGATTCTGTTGAATATTGTTAAAAGTATTATTTCAATTCATCGTTATGAACGAATGTAAAATTTCTTTGGTAATCAATCACTTTTAGATTGATAGATACAGAAACATCAACTTTTTCAACATGTAATATCGCCGTAACCATACTGGGACGGGAAATCGTGTGAATTGCGTAATTCAGTTAATTTTTGTTACTTTTATTACTGCTCTATTGGACAGTTTTAAGAATTGTTTGATTGTTCTGTAGCATTATCATTCTAACTAAATTTGAGGCATTTCTTGATCGAATTTCAATAAACTACTGATGTAAAAAATGGGAACTGGAGACACAAGACAAAATATTTCGACGTAATTTTTTATTGGACATGCCTAAGCCTTATAGACATTTCTTCTATTGAGAAAATAATTTCAAATTATATATGCTTTTGCTCAGGAGTAAAGGTCATGATTGCTTGCAAATTAACTTAAATTTTGAAGTTGATATACGACGGTGGATCCCTTTGCTCCCTCTCTGACCCACTTACAATAAAGGATTTGCAAATATTTAACTTTTACTTTTCTACATAGTCTCCATTAAGGTTAACACATTTTTCCCATCGATGTTCTAGCATTTCTAATGCTTGCCGAAAAAACAATCATTATTTGATCGAAATCGTTTACCACGTAAGTGTTATTAAGTTTCGGAAGCAGTTGGTAATCACCGTGGATCAAATCTGAGGAATATGGCGGATGTTCATCTAATTCGAAGTCTGCCTGAACCATTGCAACTGTAGTGTTGCGTAGCTGTCACTGGGTGTGTTATCCTGATGCAAGAGAACACCATTGCGCATCTTCTCCCGACGTTCTTCTTTTATCGCGTCACATAATTTAGGAATTAAGTTGGCATAATAAGCACCTGTAATTGTGGCCCCCTTCTGCAGGATATCTACTAAAATTACGCCTTCAGCATAACAAAATATGGATAGCATGGTCTTTCATGTGAATGTTGCATCTTGCATTTTCTCCGCGGTGGTGAACCTCGACGTGTCCACTCCTTTTGGTCTCTGAATCATAATGATGAGTCCAGGATTCATTCATTGTTACAAATCTTGCAAGAAAATTTTCTTTGTTGTGTGTACCCCGCGTTAAAAGACGGCTGCAAACGTCTTTTCGGGCTTCATTGTGTGCATCTGTTAACATTCGTGGTACCCATCTTACAAACAATTTATTCATGTTTAATTCGGCAGTAATTATATGTATAATATACCACATAGTATGAGAAACCAGTGTCTTCAACTATGATAGTTGTCTAATAGTCACACCTCAATCTTGCAGAACGAGGTCATAGGCCTCTTTAACAGTTTTTTGGGGTAATGAGGGTTATGAGTCGTTCACCTGCATGTTCGTTTGTACAAGACTCTCTCCACGTTTAAACTCACAGCACCACCTTTTAACTATGTCATATGATACTACAGATTCTCCTAATGCATCCACCAAATCTTGATGAATTTGAGTTGGGGTCATCTTATTTAAACGCAAGTATTTAATCACCGCTCGTTGCTCGACACGATCCATTTTGATACTGATATGTGAATCTCTCGACCTAGGGCATCTATTGTAAGCACACTTTAACAAACTCAGACATGTAAGTTTGTAGCGTTAGTCTATACCTAACGGGTTACAATACGACGTCAAGATAAATAATTATATTGATTTATAAATGAGTCAGTGGCGGACCAAAGGGATCAGCCCTTGTACCTATATTGGATAATTTACACACACTATATGCGAGTTCAAATATACTCTTTCTAAGATACTTGAATAGGATTGTATGGCTTTTAATGCGGGCAATGAAAAGTATGGAATCCTTAATCGCAAATTATGCATTAGGCCTCCGGAAACGGTCAATCATATCAAGGAAGTGAGGTATGTAATCACAAAAGATAGACCAGCGTTAGACAATTTAAAATGTATCTAACAACATGAGGAACAATCGAACAAAGAAAACTACTCGATGTGACATTAGCTAAAATTTAGTTTATAGTTTAGCTAGGTATGAAATGTTTATATTGAATAAAAAGATAAAAATCTTCCAATTGTTCGAAGGCGGTGTCTTTAGTTTACGAGTATTTTATACACTTCATGTATGTATGTACATATATGTGTATATGAATTTACAAAATCAAAAATAGTAAAATGAGAATATAAATTATAAAAATATATAAAAGCTTCCCACAGCATAAATATACACATAAATTACATTGAGTTTTATGTGTTAAAAATAAGCAGTATACAAGAAACATTTCAAGTCTGGCCTCACATTTTCCTTCTTTTTTCTTGAATAATACTTCTTGTTCGTTAGCGAATGAGTAAGGTATTAAAGGAGTTGTAGTTAAATAAAACAATTACACGTTAATTAAAGCCAGTATATATGAAAACACAACTTCTATTAACGATTCGCAATACCTTTAATTTCATTTAGTATAAGTACTTATTTCAATGACATATTGGAGTATATATTGCATACTTCAACAGTCTTATTTAAAGAATATGGTAGTGTAAGTCTGAAGTATAGCTTATTCACAAGTTTAAAAGAAAAATTACAGTACATTGAAACGCAAGAACGGTATCTACCCAAAGTAAAAAAAGTAGACACGATAGCATAAAAAAATATTTTCTAAACACTGTTGAAAAAATAAAAGAGAACATGGCGTGAAATGATGCATGGCGAATAGTAATTTTCGTAAATAAGGTACGTTTAGTTTAATGAAGGCAGAAAAATGGATTCATCACTTTGATCCAGTACAACTACCAAAGTAACAGGAGAAGTTTTCATCGTAAAGATACGTTTTAGTTTTGATGAATACAGAAGAAAGAACTCATCACTTTAACCTAGGATTAAAAGTACAACATACGGGGTGACAGGAAAAGTGTCCATAGAAAGAGAACAAACATGAATGATAATTTTCATAGATAATATGTTTTAGTTTTAAGCGAAGACTGGATCCATCGCTTTGACCCAAATTTAAAAGTTAATCAATTAAGGTTAATATAGCCCAGGTATGGGCAACCTTTGACGTGTTGTAGGCCAAACTTCAATGTGCAAATACGTTCGCGGGCCGTGTTTAAAAGTGGTGCATTTTAAACTAGTGTTTTAAAGTAGTATTCGTAATTTTTAGCGATAGATATCAGACATGAAGTAATACGACAATGTCTCGCGGGCCGGATCAAATTTTACAGCGGGCCGGTTGTTGCCCACATATGATGTAACCTATTTCCACATTAATTTCCGTATTCTGCACACGTATTGCGACAACTAAATTACATCATCAGCAGATGATTAAAACACAGTGTCACATCTGGAACCACGGCAAAACCCGTACAGAGACAAAGTCCGTATTAGATTTACACCCTTGAAACACACACAGATTTAAAAGTACAACATACAGAGTGATAGGTAATATCTCCATAGAAATAGAACGAACGTGGTGTGGAATGAAGCACGGTGAATGGTAATTTTAATAGATAATATATCTTTTAGTTTCGATGAAGAAAGAGCAGTAAATCCATCACTTTGATCGAGAATTAAAAACACAACGTGTGACAGGAAAAGTTTCCGTGAACAGTTCTATTTATTCCCGTCGTCGATAAGATCATGGTAAAGATTTGGAGTGGATTGTTTTTGTTAATTTGTTATTTCCCAAGTGACGCATATAATTTCAGGGAAATATGAGGATTCTACACCAAAAATTCGTGAAACAAATAAAGAAACAATACAGTGGAAATAGAAATAAGTTATTTTTTTTATAATTAGTAAGCTCCAACTCACAAGATTTGCATTTCAATCACATATTTTCCAGATATGGTTCCTTCGCGACTATTTTTTCTATTCTCTAAAAGCTAAAGGAACATTGTTTTCGCTGGCAGGGAAAAGCTAAAGGAACATTGTTTTCGCTGGCAGGGAAAAAGAGATTTATTTTTTTTTAAGATATTGAAGTTTTTCTCCAATTATATTAAGCTTTTAAGAGATTACATTGAAAAATAAAATTGTTTCGAACCTTCTAATTCTTTCCTTCCATATTGGGGATAATAATTTTGATTTGCTTTACAAAATTAAGTTTCAAAATAAATTACAATTCAGGAATTTCGAATTTTTAATTGTTCATATACATATGGAAAAATTTTAAAGACAATGAGTATGAATGTCTTTTTAAATTTTCTTCAGCTCAATACATATTTTGAATTCTCTATCAACATTTTTCAACATCTCTCCTCATTAATAACACGCTGCCCACTATAATAGGCTTTAAAATATTTTTAATAAATTACGTCGAAAGAATTTCAATCCAAAATTATAATTTTATGGTCTTTAGATATACACTTTTCTTTCTGATATTTTAAAATACGAAAATAGCAGTTGTTTAATAATATCTTCTAGTTTTTTATTTAGTGCATCTTTGAGGAAATATATTACAAATTTTTCTTGAAGACGAACATTTTGATTTTTACGGTAAATCAATGAAATTAGACATCTTTTATAAGCAATTTATCATTAATAAAATACATTTTTTTAAATCAACAACTGAGAACGTATTTTTTGAACAAACCTCGTATAATCGTTTCTTGTATATAATTATGTTATTTTCAGTTACAATTTGATGAACAGTAACCACGCGACAATTAACGGTTTTTCCATTGCTATTTTTATAATTTTGCGATTATCCCGAACAGCAGCTTTCTTTTATGTTCAATACTGCAGTTACATGTATGTATTGATACCGAGAACATTTTCTTTGTTTAAAGCCAGCGATTCGCATTACGCTTTAGTGAGAAAAACCTCTTCGTGCTATTTAAATCTTTCCTCTTACTATGTTTTTGTTTTACTAATAATATTTGTTATAAAATATTGCGCAAATATATTATTAACACAACACAATGGAGTTTATTTTAACGTCACAACATTTTGCGTTTATTGTCACAATAAATTAAAGGCGGAACTTATAAGTTATGGTTAGGTTATGTCGTAAGTAAATTGAATAGTAAATTATACACAGAATAAAAGCGCTACAATAAGTCAATTAATCATAACATAAAATATTCTAGGTCGGTGATTCCCGAAGTATGCGCGCAGCCTACGAGTGTGCTAACGGGGCATACTTTACAATTATATTGTTAGTGTATTTTTAGTTAATGATTGAACTAAATAATAAAAAAATAATCGTCATTTTAAGTGTACGTAGAAAGTCTTGAGAAAACTTGAGTTTAGTAAGTGCACTGAGAATTGAAAAATTTTGAGAACTACTATTATGGCTAATATTTTTTATAACCTATTTTGTGTTTCTTAGTCTTAAAAAAATATATTTAGTATTTTTGGATAGTAACAACAAAAAGGCTCTTAATAAAGTTACCATAAAATAAAAAAGTAAAAAAAGTAATGATACATCAAGAACAAAACTATTTATGGAAAACTATTTAAAAGTTCCTGTTTGTAATTCCGTCAAAAAGACGTCTAATAGTAGTCGGGCAAACATTAAAGGCAAAGAAAAGACGGACAATTTTACTAGTTATATCCCAATGTATTCAAACCGTTTCTAAGAGAGTAATTCAACAGAATATGGATGACAGAAAGCAGTGATATTCCGCAGATGATTCTGTCCATGGAGAAGGAAAGCTTAGAGTAAAGCAGTTCATATAGCAATCGTCGTTACATTAAATGGTGAACAATTAAGTTCACTGGATTCCGTGAATGCCTCGAGATGGATCCCAACAAGAACTGAATTGGAGATTACACATGCAAAGAGAAAGCAATCTAGTTGCAGTTTTGCAAAATATATTGGATAGGAATTCTAAAATATAAGTCAACGATAAACTCCTAAAGTAGCTATTTTGAAAACAATATGAACATACGATATCTAACTTTGAAGACAACAAGCAACATTAATATTGCGATTCTTCAATAAAGTCTTTTGCATATTCATTGATACATCATGGAGTAGATCTATGAGTTCAGTTACTATTAAGTGAAATGCAAAACTAGAAAACACACTGGGAGAATAGAAGCGTATACCAATGTTCTTCAAAGAGCTCACGGATGCAAAAATTGTAATAATATGCATGAACCGTTTTAAACCTAATATGTGTAGGAGGTTTGATTAATTGATTGTTAGTCACTAATATAACAATAGCATTTAGTGTATATTTCTAAGAACATAAAATTAAGTTTATTGAAATTTCTTTCTCTAATCGTTTAACATAAATAATCACTTAATGTTCTTTTTGGTTAAAATAGAATAGATTGAATGTACAAAATAGTAAAAAAGATATTTTTAATAATCGACAAACTTTTATTTAAATTTTTAAATGTTTTGTTTGTGTTAATACCACCATATTACCATAACTTAAAATTAAACTCAAACAAAATTTCGGGCATGATGTGTTGCTCATATGTAATAATAATTTTATAGTAAATATACAATTACAATTGTGCAGTAAACATACAATTATGCGGTAAATAAACCAACATTACACTATCTTACGAAACTGAGGTATACACCAAAAGAAAAATATTGTTCGAATCGTTACGTAGTGGTATAGTACAAGGTTTGGTTTTGGATCTCCTACTCTTTATTTTATTTACAAATGATTTGCCAAGACATATTAATTCAGAACATCTACTGTACATACATTCTTTCGAAGAATTTTTTGATTAAATGATTGCATATACCGGAAGAGCCACTTGAAAGTAGTATCTACAAAGGGTACTAGGAAAGTTTTGCAATACAACTTTGTTTATTTAATTTTTTCAAAGTAATTTCCTCTACACTCAATACAGCCCTCCATCCTCCGAAACCAATCTTTAAACCAGTTCTGCCAAGTTTCACTAGGGTGTAAAGCATACTCGTTGTCCCCAGCCTGCAGAAAGTCTTCATCATTGGAAAACCGCCTCACTTTTAGTTTGATTTTCACATGCGGGAACAGTGCAAAGTCGCAGGGAGCAAGCTCTGGATTGTAGAGGGTGATCGAAAAGTTTCAATCCTGTCGTGGTCAAATATTCGGTGCAGGCTTTGGCGCGGTGAGCTGGAGCATTATCGTGATGGAGGAACCAGGTGTCCATTTTTGACTTTGGTCGCAGGTTCTTCATAGATCCAATGACTTTAAGCAGGCACTGTTCAGCATACCACTTAGCTGTAACTGTCTTCTGTGTACAAATCGACGAGTTCCATAATACCGCTCGATTTGAAAAATACAGCTACCACTTTCTTCTTTTCAGATCTGGATTTTCTGACAATTACGGGTGTGTTCTCATCATCAAAGACCCAAACTTTGTTTTGAGCTTCGATCGGCACATCGTAATAGTACAGCCAAGTCTCGTCGCCTGTCATGATGTTGTTCACATACCGAGATTGTCCCTTATTAAACCTTTTTAGCATTTCCCGGCACCAAATCCTACGTCGTGTCATCTGCTCTTCAGTCAGTCGATGCGGCTCCCAGAGAGAACAAAGTATCTTCACGTGCAAATTATCATGCAGAATCGAATAAATTGCTGGTGCATTTAGGCCTGAAGTACCCTCTATCTGTTGGTAGGTCACTCGCCTGTCCTCGCGAAGCATTTTCCTCACAGTAGTAACGTTTTCTTCCGTCACTGACGTTCGTGGTCTTCCCGGCCTCTCAGCATTCTACACAGTTAAACTTCCCCTTTGGGATTCTCTATACCATCTGAACATCGTTATGCGATGTGGACAAACATCACCTAGTGCAAGAGTCATTTCTTCGAAAAACTGGTCTATGCTTAAACCACGCACGAAATTATAACGCAGAACTACCCTTATCTCATTTCATCACCACGATGCCATCGCAAGCACTTTGCACCTCATAGCTAATGAACAACTGAGCCCATCGACATGGCGCGGCGGCTACTATGCACGTATGAACATGTCTCAACATGCAGCAACAAGCAGCTTCCTACAATTCATTGTTGCGCCATATTGCAAAACTTTCCTAGTACCTTTTGTACATGATGTAGAGATAATTATCTAGAAATGAACATCTCGAAGTGCAAAACCTTGTCGTTTTCTAGGAAATAAGAATGACTGTGTTTCGATTATGCAATGGATAGGAATGTATTAGAGAATGTGAACTCCATTAAGAACCTGAGCCCAGTATTCTTACACATATAAATGCATAACAATAAAGGCATACAAAATTGGGTTCTCTTAGATGAAGCGCAAACTCTTTTAGGTCAGAGAAGCCATTAATTAGATTTTCAATTAATGCATAACAAAGGTGTTCAAATATGCTTGGATAGTGTAGTATATAGATAGAGCCACTACTGGAGCGGTACTGTAAATAATTTTTAAAGTTACTGTATTATAAATAGTACGAAATTTAACTTGTAAAAGGTGAGATATTTTAGGATCTTTTTTTATGTGGCTTTAATTTTGTTAGTTTAGAAAACAGAATAATTGTGACATAATTATAATTTGTTTATAAGTTAAGTGATAATGATTTCAATTTTTTCAGTCATTTACTTGAAAGATTTAATAAACACATAATCTCTGTAGGTTATTGTACCATCAGAATTCACGTATGATTTCTATGAGTCCCAGATTAAATTTTAGTATATTTAGTTCTAATATTAGAAATATTTCCTTATTAATGTCTAAACATTTGGGCAAACGATATTCGCAAATACTTTTTTGGTCCACTTCATTTTATTTATGTTTATTTGTAGATTACATATGTTAATATGTTTATTTTATTTTTAATTGTAATTAACTTTTTGTAGGTAGTTGGATAATGAATAAATAAATAAACAAATAACTAAGTCTTTATTCATCTTTAAAAGATCACACATGTGTGTGACAAAAAATGAATTCATATGAATTGATGCAAGGCTGTTCACAATTCTTTCACATTAAACATTTACTCATTTCCTTATTTATCATTCTATAGTAATTTAATCTACTAACCACATATTAACAACAGAATGAAAAACAAAAAAATACAGTTACACTGTTCGTTCATATGTTCACATGCTATCTCTTTTCTTATTCAAGCTGTCGCGCTTAGATCGATTTTGTTGTAGTAATAACCGTGTGATATTTTATGTAGGTAGTGTGTTAAGTTCTCAAAATTATTAAATAGAAATGTCTAGTTCTATGAGAACTCATAAACGTTCCTTAAACTAATTCTTGCTAATCAAACTTGCATTGTTTTAATAAGAATTATATTGTCATAACTTTCTTTAATAGTATATTTACTATACCTTGGCGAATACGAATTTTATAGTGTATTAGTCCAAGCTAGATATTTATTATCACTTTTCTAGGACGTCTCCTCAATAAATTTATAAGAGTGGTAAAAACTACTATATTGAGAGAAAAGTTCGTCATTGGTAAAGTAATTTTAATGTATTGGCTATCGTTTAAATATATCCTATCTTGACAATAATTTTATGAAGTGTTCTACAAGAACAATCGACTAAAATTTTCCGAATATAGATTGTGAAAAAATGATAAAACAGTTTTAGTTGCGGAAGCCTTTCTTCGTACAAAAAGAATCTTTTTTTTTGTGAAGCGAAGCTCTAATAAGTTTAACACATTTTTAATTTTTGTTGTTACATGTAATATATACAATACTCTTATTTCTTAGTTTAAATTAATTTACACTCTTTAATCATTCATTTTCAATATAATTTTGACACGAATTAGTGAAGACTTACTTTTTTGTGTTTGTTAATTTATATTTTCTTATACAATAGTTAAATCTGTATCATAAGATTGGAATAGGGTTAAAAAGTGTTAGAATTAACTCCAGATTTTTATGTTTGTAGATGTCCTTTGATTTTGTTAACTTACTTATGTGTCCAAACCAGTACAATAGATAGTGTATTATCTATATATATATATATATATATATATATATATATATATATATATATATATATATATATATACATAAATGAATATTTGTATGTCTTTTATAGAATCGTAAACTATGCATTTGATCATGTGATGATCTTTAGCAAAGTTGTTATGCATGAGCTCACTAAGGTTTCTAAGTTGGTCCGACCAATTTTCGACAGATGGCGCCACTGCCATTCCAATTCGAAATTTTGCAAGACAATTAATGGATATTGGAAATGGGCGAATGCAAATTGATGAATCTACGCAATATATCACCTTGCCAGCAAACTTCTGTAAGATCGCAGAAAGCATAGACGAATTAGTGCAAAAAGTTTTCCCACACATTGCACAGAACTACAAAAACCATCAGTGACTCAGTACGCGTGCTATATTAGCGGCCAAAAACATCGATGTCAATACCATCAACTTCACCTTTCAGAATGGAATACCCAGCGAAACGACACACATAAGTCCATCGATACTGTGGTGAACCAAGACGAAGTTGCCAACTGTCCAACTGAATTCTTGAATTCGCTTAATTTGCCAGGCATGCCACCGCATGTTCGTACATTGAAAATTGGCGTACCCATTATTCTTCTTCGAAACATAAATTCACCACGACTTTGCAACGGAACCAGACTCTCAGTCAAGAATATGATGACCAATGTTATCGAGGCAACAATTTTGATTGGAAAATTCAAAGGTGAAGACGTACTGTTGCCACGTATCCCAACGATCCCGACAGATATGCCAATCGAAACGTTTGCAGTTCCCGGTACGACTCGCTTTCGCAATGACTATCAACAAAGCACAAGAACAGTCGTTGCAAGTGTGTGGATTAAATTTGGAGAATCCATGCTTCTTGCATGGGCAGCTCTATGTGGCCTGCTCACGCGTCGGAAATCCTTCTGATTTATTCGTTTACGAACCAGATGGAAAAACAGGAAATATTGTGTATCCCATAGCAATTCAATAAATATCGACTTCAAACGAAACACTGCAATGTCGCAATTTTTTCAAAATGAACAAAATCAATAAAATGACTCAAAATGAATTGAATATTTGTGTAATGTCTTTCCTTCAAATTTATTTTAGTTGGTGGCGTAACAGCGCGCGCAGGGTACCGCTTGTTATCTATAATGAAATGCGAGGATAGATGATTCTAATACCAATTTGGCGACCCTCTTGAACAGGATGAATAGTAACAAAGCTCGAAAATTCTCCAAAACATATTTTATCGATTGTAATGTTTTACGACGAATATTACTGAAATTGTGAGATACATTGTATATATGTATGTATGTGTGTACAAATTAGTAACGAAGCTATCAATAAAAAGTTTCACATTTCATTAAGTAAGAAATTTCCAGAAAATATGTTCTTCGTTTTTCAATCGTGGACAATAATAGTATTATATGTTAAAAAAACGAGTGCCAAATCTTGGTACGGGCTCAGTTTAAGGTCCAACGAGTGAAGCTAGGTGTTATAACAGAAGTTCTTTATGTTATTTTATCTAATTTGCCTCTTTTAATAATATGTGGGATGTCTTTTTAGTTTTCATAGTGGAGGCCGTCACTAATCAAATGTCAGTACCGAAAATTAACCTTCATCTTTAGTTAATCTAAATTCAAAGTTTCAATGCGATACGTGTAGTATTGTAGTTACAACGAACTGTCAAAGTTGACAAGTTAGTTGATAAATGAAATTAAACCGAGATTGTTTTCGCGGAATAATTTTGTATTATTTTCGAAGACAATTGTCTCAACAAGAATGCCTCGCCGAGTTGGTTTCTGTTTTCGATAATGAAGCACCACATCAGTCAACAATTTGTCGTTTATATGGGAAATTCAAACGTGGAGGGATTAGTCTTAAAGACGATCCAAGAGCAGGTTCATCAAAAACGACAGTCACCCAGGAAAACGTCCATGCTGTGCGCGAGATCATCAACGAAGATCGACATGTGACATATCGCCAGATTGAAGTATTATTGGGGATTTCAAAGACTTCAACTCTAAAAATTTTGCATAAAGAATTGTGTGTAAAAAATTAGTTTCTCGTTGGATACCGCATCTGTTGACCGAAGAACATGAAAGTAGCTAGGGTGAATTGGTGCCTCTAAAAACGTGTATAACATTGTTAGTGGTAATGAATGTTGGATTAACTCATACAAGCCAGAAAATAAACATCAGTAGTCTGTTTGGATGTTCCAACGTGAAGAAAAGCCGACAAAAGTCATCTGTTCTCAAAGTGTCTCAAAGTGTAGCAACAATTCCTCTACAAGCTCAAAGAACTGTTACTGCCGATTGGTATACAACCGTTTGTTTGGCGCAAGTCATTGCTGAGCTTCGAAAATCCAATCCCGAACGACGAATCATCCTCCACCAAGACAACGCACACAGCATGCAAAACGATTTCATTTGTAATACAACAAAACGTCCGTACAGTCCGGACCTAAGTGGTCTAGTCGTCCAAAGGAGTAGTCGATGCCTTCAAAACGCAATTTTGAATGTATCGATAAGCGAGTGGAACAATTGTTTCCAGAGTTGGTTCTAGCGCATGCAAAAGTGCATTAATATTCGTGGAGAGTACTTCGAAAAACAATGAAGTTTTTAAAAGCTATCTACTGTTTTATTTCCGTTTTATATGCAAAACTTAAATGACAGTCCACGTAGAAATAATAATAGCATTATTTGAGCAAAAAATAACTAAAATAATGACAATAGCAAAATTTTATTCAGTACAGAGAAAAAAAAGACTGGACCCAAAAAGCAGCATATTGGGTTTACATACAACGTTTGTGAGTGTCTAACAATAAAAAGAATAGTGAACTCATCATTATTTCTAACTTAATCCTAAATGTCGTCTGGTGCATACGTATGTGTTTAATGAAATTTAACGCAGATATAAACATAAATAAGAAAAGAATAATAAGCATTACTCTATCAAATTGTGAAAAAGAATATACGCAATTTATTAAAAAGACAAACCAGAAAGCATAACGCCGATCATCCGACATTTCCGCATCCAAGACCTAAATTTAGAGTGCGAATAGCTTTTAACTTCTAGTAGTAAATTATTATTAAGTTTTGGTACATTAAATAAAGTTCGTTAGAATAAGGATGTTCTATATACAGGAATAGTAATGAAATTTTTATGTTACAAGCCAAATGGTGAACATCAGTGCGAAAGCTTGGCCAGATGCATTAATAAATTAGGGCTTTAGAGGCAATAATTTTGAAATAGAGACTTCCAAACTGAAAACGTAATCCACTTATTTGTCACACTTAACCAATTTAAATCGCTTAGATAATGAGAAACATATTCAAACTTACATATACCGAATTTTACATCAATGCATAAATTCTATACCCGTCGAATTCTAAATAACATATTTTAAATTAAACAAGACCGAACAATAATTAAATTATGACGAAACTAAGGATCCACTTTACTTTAATTTTGAAGCTGAGATAATGACGATAGGGGTAAATTAATTTTGAGTTAGAATAAGCATTTTTTATATATTTTTCGACTTTGGTATTAAATTTAAAATTCGAACCCAAATTTTTAGACTCTTCAACTACCGGTAACATAATACTATTAACGGAAAAATTAATCGACTCGTAGAGCTTTCGATAACTGTTATTGCCAGTTTATGACTTTACATAAATAATAGTAAGTTTATAATTTTTAAATTCTTGAGATAGTATTACACATGATATTTGTGAACATTTATGAAATCTGAAGGACAATGCAATTTGCATTTGATAATTCGATTTGGCATTTTCAATTTTTCAAATTTTCAATTGACCACTCTTGAAAAACAAAATTACACTAGACTGGATTTACAACTTATACGAGGGTGGCCCCAGAAGTACCCGACCCAACAAAGAAAACACAAAAATTTTGGAAAGAAATACATTTATTTGTCGACATAATCTCCTTTAAGCTCTAGACACATTTCCCAGCGATGTTCAATAATTTCGATACCCCTTTAATAATAAGAACTCTCTTGCTCCTCAAAGTAGCCATTAACTGCCGACATCACTTCTTTATCGTTGGAAAATGTTTGACCACTGAGCCATTTTTTTCAAGTTTGGGAACAGAAAATAATTCGAGGGAGCTAAATCTGGCGTTCATGTTCAAACTTTAATTCATTAATTTTGGCCATGGCAATAGCGGATTTGTGAGCTGGTGCATTGTCTTGATGAAACAACACTTTCTTCTTAGCCAAATGTGGCCGTTTTTGAGTGATTTCTTTGCTTAAACGTTGCAATAAGTTCGCATAATACATCCAAAAAAAACCAATGCCATCACCTTGCCTGCAGATGAAACGATCTTCGCCTTCTTTGGATCCGGTTCTCCCTTTTGAGTCCATTGTTTTGATGGTTCTTTCATCTCGGATGTGAAGTTATGGACCCATGCTTCATCCATAGTTATGAAACGGCGCAAAAATTCTGCTTTGTTGCTCTGAAACTTCGCTAAACGCTCAATTGAAACATCTTCACGACACTGTTTTTGCTCGAGTGTGAGCAAACGCGGCACCCATCTTGCACACAGCTTTCACGCACACTGTTTGAAATGCCTACTATGTCTGCTAGCTCGCGGACTTTCAGTCGACGATTATCCAGTACCACCATTTCAGGAGTCGTCACCTCATTTGGTCGATCACTGCGATGCTCGTCTTAGCAGCTTGTACGGCCACGTTTAAACCCTGCTACCCAATATTTCACTGTTGTAAACGAAGGAGCAGACTCGCCAAGCGTAGAATCCAGTTCAGATTCAGTATTGTATCACGTAACGATAACCAAGTTTCTCCATTTTTACAAATTCACTGAAAACGTTCACTGTTGATGGCTGCCAAACAAATACGAAACAACGTGGCTTCTTCACACTTGAAACATATGCTTTACAGATTGTGATATTTTTCAAACAACTACCGCCATCTCTAGTTCAGAACGGGTACTTATGGGACCACCCTCGTAAACGCATCATTCTCGATACTTTAATCGTGTTGTTATAAAAGGAAATTAGAAAAATTCTTTTAAATAGTCGGTATGGATCTTTCATAGAACACTATTATGAAATAATTTGCTACAATTTTAAAATTGATTTAAAAAAAACAATGATCTGATCGCTTGCAATTTACTTTTGAGAGCGAAGCTGTATCTCAAGCGATTGTATATAGCTAATATAAAGAATTTGGTGGAAAATGTAATTCTGTACAGAATGAAGCTCGTGAAGGTAGGTAAAAAACTGGAAAACTTTTTGAAAACATATTGGCCGTACAGTCACGTGACGTATATTAAAATAGAAGAGACTCTGGGGATTGAATTTAGCGCAGTTCGATGACATGACAAAATTATTTTCTAAACCAACAACAGAATATAAAAAATACATACTCGTATATACCATTCCATGATATTTCAGACACATGAAGATGATCCACCTAAGAAGCAGTGCTCAATGAAAAAAGTTATGTACGCGATCTTTTTTACGAAAGTATATATTTAGTCAAGATTGTTAAGCTTGAAAAACAGAAGATAGTAAATGTTCAATGGTCTTTAAAGATCTTCAAATACCAGGCAGAATACTTCATCATGATAACGTGTTATCTTATACAGCAAAATAAACAGTTGATTTTTTGAAAGGGAAATGTATTAAGGTGTTGGAACATCCATCGCTTTCACCGAATTTGACATGTGTGAATGTTGGCTTTTCTTTAATTTTAAAAACTGATCTATGAGGCAGAACATTTACTGCTGAAGTATAAATTCATTGTGAAATTATCGTGTTGATCTTTAGAGGCCTGATTGGATGCATTTAGAAAGTGTAAATATTGACTTCATGCTTATTAATAGAGACGCACCTCAAAATTCTTGAAGTCACCCTCGTATTTTCTAAAATTTTAATCTCTATCTTAAATTCTTTTGTCGCTTCGAAATTGCATGTAAAATGCCGATGTAATTAACGATATATTTTTTTCCATACTTTAGCCTTTTATTAATTATTTAAGTGAGGTTATTACCCAATTAGTGTTACATTGAATTGTTATATCAGTACTTCTCAAATAATCTTAATTACTGTACAATCTGGTGGTAGTATCTGAGGAGACTCTCTTGTTTAAATTTTAAGTGCAACTGTAGCATGTTGTATCTACTAATACATCAAACTAGACACTATGATAATATTTGATTTCAGACGTATAATTGTATAATGAAATGATTTTTACCAATAAAATATTTTTTTGATAACTCGATAATTGTGTTTACATTTACTGCTCGTACGAGACTCAAGGTTCCAAGATTGGAATTTCACTTGTTATTTTATATTTATTGGTTGTTACATGGACGGTATGTATGTATGTATGTAATATGTATTCGTTTATGAATGTCAAAATAATCCTACAAACTTATCATTAATTAAACATATATATGTATGTATGTATACAAAAAAATATTTAAAAGACATATCAATGAGTTTATATGATGCCTTTTTTTTTAGAAAAAGGTAGCACCGACAAGATTTGTAATCCAATAGGAGGGTAGCCGTTTATATTTCGGGAATAGTAAACAAAAAAAAATTTTACTATCGAAAATAGTTTTATTGCTTTTCAAAATATTTTCCTTGAAAATTAATGCACTTTTGCATTCGTTTAAACCAATCCGAAAAGCATTGTTGCCACTGAGAAGGCGGTATCGTCAAAATATGAGTTCTGAATACCTCAACTGCCTCTTCCAGCGGAGAAAACCGTTGACCACGAAGTTTATTCTTCACGTGTGGGAACAGAAAGAAATCACAGGGTGCTAGATCAGGGTTGTACGCGGGATGGTTCATCAATTCAATGTTTTGCCTGGTCAAATATTCAATTGTTTGAATCGACCTGTGAGAGCTCGCATTGTCATGGTGGAGAATGATCTGTCGTTTTCGGTTTATTTTCCTTATTTCTTCAAAAACTTTTGACAAAGAAATAGTTGTGTACCATTCGTAATTAACCGTTATATAACTCTCTAAAGGCACAGTTGCAACGTAACCGGTTTTTCCGAAAAAACAGGCGTCCATTTATTTTGACGTGCTTCGAGCGCGAACAACTTTTGTTGGTTTTGGCTTATCTTGGAATACCCACACAGTCGACTGCTGTTTACTATCGGGCTCATACGTATAGATCCAAGATTCATCACCTCGACGACTTTATAATTGTTCTTTGAAGCATCGCCATTGCATTTTAAGTGCATTTCTTGGCACCAATCGACGCCCTTTTTTGAACGGTTGTCAAATTATGTGGTACCAAACGTGAACATAGCTTCTTAACGGCTAAATGTTCAAGCAGTATCTTATGCACTCTAGTGTTACTAATGCCTCGATCTCACAGTATGCCACATGACGGTCTTGCATTATCAATTCAGACACTGCATTAATGTTTTCCGACAGAACAACATTTATGGGACGACCTTCACGAAATTCATCGTCCAAAGAACGCCGTCCAAGTTTGAATTCACTATACCAACAATATACTGTAGTTTTCGGTGGTGCCTCATCACCATATAAAAAAATTCAGCTCGTCGATGCATTCTTGTTGAGATAATCCACGCCGAAAGTTATGAAAAATAATTGCACGAAAATGTTTGCGAGTTAATTCTATTTGTTCGCTGACATAAAATTTTCAAGTTACTGTCAACTATAGAAATAACAATTGGATAATAAAACTGTCGAGGTAAATATATTGTCAAAAATGACAAACTTCACAATGCGATCATCAGAACGCAGGCAACACTAACAGTGTTGCCAGTTCCCGAAATATAAACGGCTACCCTAAAACTAATTTTAGTGTGAATACATTCAAAGTGAATTTATATTTTGCAAGGATAATAAAAAAAATCTTCCGTGTCTAGAGGCTTTTGAAGACGACTATTAAAAAACAAACAAAAAAGGTCATGTTTAGGTTATTAAAACAAATAATTAAACCGAGTAAATGTGCAAATATTAGTTTAGCACGCTGTATTTGATAAGGAATCCAAACACAGATAAACAAGTGGCTTTTTGTTATTAGTTTTTTTCGTTTCTTGTTGTTATTTATGTATTCTTTATAAACTAACACAAAACACGCTCAAAATAATAATTCTGTTACAATACTAAAACAAACGGAAAAATGGAGTAATAGACTGATTTATTATTATTTTATTATATTTACTTATTATTAGAACAGTTAATTCTCTAGAAATGACCACAACAATCTAGCACACCCTTTTTTCAACTCCATACGAGAGACCAAGTACTGGACATTTCCAAGTTAACGTTAATGAAGTTTTATAGTTCATTATAATGTACGATGAACACAAGATATAATTGATTTTATTAACATTCGACAAAATATTTACGAAATAATTGTTATACTAAATTTAATAAAAGAAAAATTACTTCATTTGTTAACAAGTGAGATGGACATTTACATATTAGTTCACGTTAAATAAATTAATTCAAATATGAATGCTAAAATGAATGAATGAAATTAATGCTATGTGTTTCCTCCTTTGCTGTAGATTCTTCAAAATATTATGTGATAACAACTTTCACAGTTTGCTTACCTCATTCGGAAAAGTATAGTGTTTTTTCTTGGTCGTTTAAGGAATTTGCTGGTCAAATACATATAACTCAAAGATGCTCCTCTGAGTTTACATTTAGTTACTGAGGAGGCTAATCTAATAACTAGATTCTTAAAATATTGAATGGTAATCCCGCTATTATGCTAAGATCTTGCATAAATGTAATTTTTCCTGGATTATTTTTGTTTTATAGATGGCGCACACATGGACTGTCTCACACATGCTGCCCTGGTTATCCTTCCTTGATTGGTAACTAGATTTCCAAGAATCCATCTGGAAAAACAGCCCCACATCATACTTGCTCCAAAATGCTTGACCGTTTGTTGCAGAAAACATTCTTCCAATCTTTCGGATTTGCAAGTGGAATACTCTCTTAGATTTTTTAGGATTTAAAATCTCAAATTTCGTTTCGTCGCTCCAGAAGATGATAGGGCTTCTTAACGTGCTCCCTTTTGCTAATGTTAGTCGTCTAGCTTTGTTCTTATCGCTGATAAAAAGTTTTCCAGCACTTTTCATTGATTAAATTAGCTTCCTGAAGTCGTCGCCTAATTGTTTTCGTCGTTAGAGCGGGGTTTCTCCGGGCTTCTCTAAGAACGAAATCTCAATAAACATCTGCTAGGGAAAATGTTTATATTCATCTTCCCTAGCAGATATTTTTCAAGATCTCGCTCTACGTGGAAAATCGACAAACGTTTGATGCTTACTGCATTTTTCACAAATCCCTTTTGTTCCTGGTTTTAAAATTTTCTATTTTTTTGCCATTCTCTGTTAACTCAAACACTTTTGGTGATTTTCGACCATATATCTTACTTGAATGTTACTTCGTCTATAAATGACGTCTATGAAATTGCAAACTGAGTAAAATAAATATTGTTTGGATTAATATTATTTACCTCGCGCTATGAAGTTTTTCTAATCAATATTACCGACTACAAACAGTCCGATTAAAACCTGAATTAAGAACTGTCCACTGCAAATTGTAAGAGATTGTGCTGTACAATGATGTCTAGCATATAATATTGCTTAGTGCATATACGAAGGGTAATATCTCAAAAACTATAGAACTATAATGGGTTTTCTCCTAAAATGACTTTTTGTTCGTTTTGTTTGAATTTTGTATGATATGTCGTTAACTCGAAAGTGTTCAGTACTGCAGACCAACCAAATCTGTCATAAGTTTCTAATTTTATCATAACAATATATTGAAATATGAGGACTGTGCTATAACTGCATGCTCTAACGTAGATATGACGCGAATTCGGCGGGATCTTCTTTACCATTCTGTAAAACCATTGTTAGGTTAAATATGATAGTACAGAGCGATATGTCAATTGGTATGTCTTTGATAGTGAGCCGAAATTGGGGTTTCATATGATTTTGTAAACAATGGAAAAAATTGAGTTTCGAGGAGTGATAAAGTATTTTCATTTCAAAGACTTAACATCAACAGAGATCAAAGCAGAGTTGTATTCGATACTACTAGAGCCCGGTCCTTCGTTTCCAATGGGTAAAAGTTGTGTTTCTAAATTTAAAAGTAGACGTGTGAGCACAGAGAATGAACTCCGTAGTGGACGTCCAAAACGGCTATTGCTCCTCTATAAGATTGAAAAAGTCTATCATATTGTATGTAATGATGTCGAGCAAAAGTGCGCGTGATAACAGACATAGTGAGTATCTCAAATAACAGCGTCCATATATGATAGTTTTAACTGAAGACTTGGAAATGAAAAATTACTTGGCGAATCCGAGCCACATTAGCCGCATTTTCCGCTATTTCCAAAATTGATTAGGTGAAGACATTTTTGTCCAATTACGAGAGGTTAATCGATGATGTAAATAACAAGTTCGAGAACTTGGGTTCATCGACATACGATGAAGGTATTGCTAATTTGGGGGTCATCGGAATAAATGCGTTGAGCAAGCAAGAGATGATATCGGAAAATGAAATGTTTTTTGTCCAAAAAATATTTTCTTTGTTAGGCCACGTAATTATCAAACCAAATCCTCATATACATAAATGTAGCCGAAATATAGAACATAAAAGCATTAAATTATAAAAATATCGAAGGGGGACATCCAGAGAGATTATAAAAAATTGTTAAAAGTTAAATATCACATTCATAATAATAGTAATTCATGCCTTCACATCTTCTAAAAGCCTTGTCATTTGCAGGAGACATTGGCAGGCTATGAGTTGTTACGCCCACCATTACTATGTATTATTCTTATAAACGCAAACAGTTCAATCTGAATATCTTAAATAATTCTCACTGTTTTCTACCATGAAACAGAGTGGCGGTAACTTAATGGTCTGGAGTTGCATGTTTGAATCTGGCCTCAGAGAAATTACACTTGCGCAAAAGTTGTACGAATAGCTACAGCTACATTGCTATGTTAGAGGAGGTACTGGATTCACCACTTTTTCAACTATTATTTTGCGAACACGTATTTGATTACCTCATTACTTCTTCCAGCAATATAGCGCAGCTTGTAAATAAAATATATTTAAAGTTTAGTATTGGTAAACAAGGTGAGTTAAAAACATATAGAAGTAAGGTTATATATGCACGCGCATATAATAAATAATAATATTTACAATAAATATGTGTATATGTCGCGATATCGATTATTTATTGTTTCTTGAACTTAATCAGCGCAAAAACTAACTTCGAACTTTATAAAATACAATTTTGAAATAGAAAATATACAAACATAATACATGTATGTATAAGTAGATATTCTAGGAGTTGGAAATCGAAATAAAAGATTATTATGATATACTAATTAATAATATTTGGTTAAATACTGCATTAATTTAGCAAACCTCTAAACAATTCTCAAATATACTTGGTGCTAATAACATGATTTGCTATTTTTCGTTTGTTAACTACACGTTCTGTCGAAACAGAAGTGTAATTACGCAAGGCAAATTAATTTAAATATTTAAAAGTCTATATTTACGAAGTACAAACGTCTACGAATATGTAAATGTGAAAAGTGCTTTAATGCATTTTTACTTACCAAAAACCTAGATTACAAACTGTTCTGAATATTTGCGTTTTCGCCCACTTTGCAAACATCCTCCATGACACACATATTTCTGAGTATATTTCCGTTTTCATAAATAAATGCAGACTGCTTATTCACAAATTGCTGTAATACGAAATCAAAATACGTAATATAAATTAAATATTGCAAAATAGGCGAATCAAAAGTGGACAAATGACATTTGGAAAACACGAGTTCATCTAAATTAAGCCATTGTCATATCTATTATTATTAATACTTGGTGCTGTTGTTAAATTAGTAAAATAATAGTATTTTAGTGTCGACCAACATGGCATGTAAATCACCCTATGTGCTATAAACATGAACTTGGTAGAGTTATGATGACAATAAGGGATTCGAAAATATTTCGGGTTTCATGATTCTATGTGTAATTTTAATAAATACGATTACTATCTAATAAAATAAGAAAATAACTTTTTAGCTACTAATTTGGCAATTTTTAATTATATTTATTTCAATTTATGGGATAGTCTTTCAAAATAATATCCACCACCACTATGGACTCAATTCTTCCGAACCAATCACTAAACCAACATTTTCACGTTATTTTCTGAAAACTGAACATATTCGTCATCTTATGTCCTAAGAAAATCTACATGGTTAGAAGGCTTGCTCCCTTTTAGCCCGTTCTTTACATAGAGAAACAATACGAAGTTGGATAAAGCGAGATCTGTGTTGTAAATTTGATGTATCAACACCTTAAACCCAGTATTTTTCGGTGAATCACTTTACGGCAACTGTCTTTGTGTTTCCAACATCAAATAATAGACAATTCTTCTCATGGTATACAAGACGGCCATCATTTTCTTTGTATCTAGATCCATACTGGCATGGGTGTGCCTTCAATTTTAAAGAACTAGACTTTCTTCCGTGCTTTAATGCCAAAGATACCGAGTTCATTACTTATTAAGATGTTGTTAACATAACGAGATGTTCCATTTTTAAATTTCTCAAGCATCTTGCGACATCATGAAAAACGTCGTACTATCTGGTCGTTGGTTCAGGTATAGGTATTCAAAGAGAGTAAACCTTAATAACTCGAAGATGTGCGTGCAAAATAGTATGAATTGCTGGTGTACGAAGGTTCAGACGTTCTTCTATCTCGGGATAACTTACACGCCTACCTGACCTGAACATCTTTTTGATATCAATGGCTTCTTCGGTAACGGGGTGGTGAGTTTTGACCTCACAACACCCTTCAAGTTGAAATTTCTTCTCTGACCCATCTTTTAGCACAGGGACTATTTTCTTTAAATACTGGTAAATATTCAATTTCTGGGCAAAGTTGTAATGGAATATTAATTGGTACTCCGTTTTTGATGACATAGCGAATTTTTTATAATGCCAGAGTTCTGTAGTAGTTAATACTAAGAGATCGATCTTGTCGATACAGTGTAGGCTTGAACAGGTCTGAACTTATAGGTTGCGCCATATTTCTATTCTTTTGCTAGTATTACGCATTTAAATGGGTAACATAGTAGTAGAAAAGAATAATAATAACAAGTAATAGAAATGTATTAGTGGTAACATACAGAAGTAATTGCACTGGTAGATTTTAACACCAGTATACTTGCGAAAAAGTAAAATAAATTTTTTTGCAATTGCATTGTCGGTAAATTAAATCACTTTATTTGCCGAACTACGACGAAGTAGATCTTTTACATAAACAAGAAAGAGAATGGGAGCTAGGACCAATCCTTGAAGAACATCACACCTTGACAGGAAATAGTTTAGAACGGCATTCTACAACCTGAACTCGATTTTCAAGGTGTGGCTGAATTAATTTGTTAGCCATTCTACTAATTTCATATACTCAAAATTAGTTAATTGAAATAGTATGATCTAGGCGGTCAAAAACCATACTCAAATTACAACTGGTCACAACATATTTATTTAATGCTGTGGCTATATATTCAAGCACTCCTAGCATTGCCGATGTTTTTTTTTTAAATAATCACGTTAAACTACATAGAACAGTCTATGGCGTTCTAAGGCTTTCAAAATCTTCGACGTCACAGGCAATATCTATACCTCAAATCATTTCTAGCCAAGACAATAAAGAATATTATAAGCTATTTATTTAAGACTCAAGAAGCTAGGGTGTTTTTAATATTTTTCAATTAACATTGTAACAGAAATATAGAATGCAGCATTTAAGGGAGTTAGTCTATAAGAAGTTGGGTTGGTCTACACAGTATGTCGCAAAGAACACCGAAATCTTTTAAAATAGTAATTCTTAGTGGCGCCATCTATTAAAAAAATATGCCTCGGTAAAGTAGATCTTTCACCAATGTTATTTCAAAATATCATTACATTGACATCCTTAGAAGCAGAGAAATTGCGCATAAAGTAACAGTGAGTATTTGGCATTGGTCGAAAAATGAATTTTGAAGACAGAGCTAATATCAAGTTCTGTTTTAATTTCGGTAAATCGTTGACTGAAACGTTTAATTTGATGAAACAAGTTTACGGTGATGGGTGTTTATCGCGTACGAATGTGTATGAGTGGTATAAACGATTTAAAGACGATGGTATGAACATAAATGACGACGAACATCCTGGTCCAAAAAAAACTGTAGTTACGGAAAGTAACATCGAATTTGTGCGCGACTTTATCAGTAATTATCCGAAATCCTCATTGCGATACGTGGGAATGGAATTAAATATTTCTAGATTCAATTCATCGCATTTTGACACAGCATTTGAGACTGAGAAAGATTTGTGCAAGGTTTGTACCACACAAGCTAATTGATGATTAAAAATTGCTCAGAATTTAAGATTGTACGGACTTGACTAAAGACTCAAAAAAGAACGAAAACTTCAGGTATTCTATTGTAACTGGCGATGAGACGTTTCAATGGGATTCGGAGACCTAACCCTTGGTCTCCGAATCTGAATGGAAGCATCTAAGCGAAGGAAGAAAGAAAAAAAGCCGTTTGGAGAAGTCAAAAGTGAAGATAATGTTGATTTGTTTTTATGATTCGAAAGGCATATTATCTTGGTGTTGTGAAGCGTCTTTTGGCGCGTATTCGTCGTGTGCACCCTCAATATCGTGAAAATGGTAGCTGGCGGTCGTTACATTATAATGCTCCATCTCATCGCTCGATGCTTATCACCGATTTTCTAACGACAAATGGCATTTTAACCATCAAACATTCACCGTATTTACCGGATTTGGCCCCCTGTGATTTCTATTTATTCTCCAAACCACATTTGCCGATGAAAGGACAGCGTTATGCCGACGTCGAAACCATTAAAAAGGCCTCGACAACGACCTTGACAAACATCTCTAAAGATGAAAAATTCATTCGACATATTAATTGACTATGCAAAACGTTGTATTGAAGCTAAAGACGACTACTTTGAATAAAATAAATGAATTTTACCAGAATAGTAAGCTTTTGTTTTTATTTTAAAATAGTTTGGTTCTCTCTGCTATAGACTGTGTAGAATGCTGAATTTAAGGGAGTTGAATTGGTCTATAAGAAGGTTACACCATATGGTTTAAGTATTGTTAGAATAATAATATTTTTAAACAAGATATATTTTTCTGACATATTTTATAAAAATTTTTTTTTCGATTTTCCATATTTGTCCTTATCCGAATTCTTTTACGATCGTTTTAAAATAAAATAATAAATCCTTCGACTATATTGCAATTCTATGAAAAGAACAATTATAAAAGTTATTAAAAAATGAAAAATTAATACATGTATTCAATTTGTAAAGTAACAACACTTAGGATAATGACCAGTAATGTACATGAAACTAACGGCACGACATTAATGATGTTAGTTTATTATCAGCCGCATATTTGAGGAGCAGCAAATGGTAGATATGATAATTAATTGCCAACGTGGTCGGCCCATAGGAGCGGGTCGTGTCGTACATCTCGCAATTATCAACATGCAAACAAGCGAGGCACGCGAAAAATGTATTTGTTTCCCATGGGGCAACACTCCAACTATTTTATTTATTTTAGGCTGATGTCGGCGCCGTTCTCAAGATGCCATTGTTACGACGTTTGTCGCAATCGTTGTTAAATATTTTAATGTGTGCATGTGTAAGCGCGTACCGAAATGGAAAAACGATTACGTGATCGAAAAATGAATGGCCAGTGTGTTAATAAAAAAAATATGTCAACAACTTATTTAGAATGAGTAGAAATGTATCTTATTTCCCAGTAGCGACCTATCGAAGGAGTCAAAATGATTTATTACAATAATTAATTACCATTATTTAAATGAATGGTGGTTAAACCAACAAAAAAATGTCACCAAAACAACGAACATCCAGTAATCAAAGTAAATTTCAACATTTAAAACTAAATTTCGGGCAACGTATGATTAGAAGCCAAGATAAATTTCGAAACGTTTCGAAAGTGTTAGTTATTGGTATGAACCTAATATAAACATAGTCTTACAGAAATAAATTAAAAACTGTTTGCTCCCATTCTTCCTTCCTTAATAAAAGTCAGATTCGAAAGATAAGTGTATCTAAGAGTTTTTAATTAAAAGAGAATGTACTAAATTTATTGATAATTATTGCACATTCGAAATAATAAGGCATTTCACATATGAAATTAGAAGTTAGGTATGCTTGCGGAAATCTACGCGGATTAAAAAAATGAATGTAATTTTGCTAAATTGTATGGATGCTTTGTTTTCCCAACTGAGTTAATACATATATTTGTAATAATTTTCAAAAAATGGACTATAATAAAGCGGTTTTTGTGAGAAAAAATTAATTTTTTTCGACAAAATTATTGTTAGACACTATCTGCAATATATACGAGGGATGTTTTCAAAGTTTTAGGAATTTGGCTATAATTTCTTTATTTTGTCAATTTATATCAAAATTGCAATGTAATTTTTGAACATAATCCTTATTTAACAAATACACCTATTCTAACGTGAAACAGATCTTTTTAAACAGTTTCCAAACAGCATTTTCGGAGTCTTTGGAATCTACTTATTTATAGCAAGTTTTACCTCTTTTAAACTTTGAAATCGAACGCTCCGTAGGGGTTTTTTCAAATTTGGGAATGATAATTATTAAAAGTCAGATCTAGTGAATAAGGCAGATGTGGAAAATTTCCAACGCATTTCATTTACAACATTCTTTGTTCTTCATGCGGATATTACATTGTCTGTTGCAACAATGAACGCTTATGCAAATTTGCGGGCCGTTTCTTGCAAAGTATTTACCGTAATGGGCCACATAAAAGACTAGAGTAATATTCTGTGTTAATTGAAGTATCGATAGATAGTCTATAAAAATAATCTCATTGCAATTCTAGAATATATTATTTTTCTAACCGACAGAAGAGCATGTATTTTAAGCGGAGGTCTTTTTTTGGGTTTGCGCCATTCTTTAGACTGATTTTTGGTGTCAGTATTGAAGTAGGATATTCATGTTTCATCAGTAGTTATTATTCATTGCTAAAATTGGTCCTTATAACGGGATAATTCTCTCAAAGCTAGTACCCAGAAGGTTGAAACCTTATTCAGTCCTAAATTTTCGTGGAAAATATTGGGTCTGGGAAAAAGTTCGTGGCGTTTTTCCCGATAGATGGCATTGGTTGCCGATAACTAAAGAACAACAAGTCACAGCGACACCACCGAGGGCTCGTTTTTTAGATGATCTTCCGAACGCTAGTTTGAGCGTAGAAACATTGTAATCGGTGCAGTGGTTGGAAAGTTATTCGCACTTGAAAATGGAGAAGAATAATGAGAAATTTCGCTATATTCTGCAATATTATTATGATAAGGGGAAGAACGCTGCGCAGGCTTGTGATAAAATTTGTGCTGTGTACGGTGAAGGTACTTTATCGAAATCTGTTGCGCGGAAATGGTTCGCTCGCTTTCGTTCTGGAAATTTCAATGTGAAAGATGAGTCACGCTCCGGTCGTCCAATCACTGAAAAATCTGATGAAATTCTTGAAAAAATCCAACAAGATAAGCATATCAGCAGTGTCGATATTGGCATGTAGGCATTGACCACAAAACTGTTTTGAACCATTTACACAAAGCTGGTTACAAAAAAAAGCTTGACGTATGGGTTCCTCATGAGTTGAGCGTGAAAAACATGATTGACCGAATTAACATCTGCGATGCGCTGCTGAAACGGAATGAAATCGAGCCGTTTCTGAAACGTTTAATAACCGGAGATGAAAAATGGATTACGTACGATAATCGGAAGCGTAAAAGATCGTGGATAAAGGATGGTGAGCCGTCACAAGCGTTCGCTAAGCCAACATTGACGCCAAAAAAGTGATGCTGTGTGTATGGTGGGACTGGAGGGGAATCGTCCACTACGAGCTACTTCCAACTGGTCAGACGATTGATTCTCAACTCTACTGTGCACAACTAGAGAGATTACGCCAGGCGATTGAAAGAAAACGGCCCGAATTGATTAATAGGAAAGGTGTTGTCTTCCATCATGACAACGCCCGACCACACACTTCTTTGATGACCCGTCAAAAATTGAGAGAGTTTGGTTGGGAAGTTTTGATGCACCCACCTTACAGTCCGGATATAGCACCCTCTGACTATCATCTGTTTCGATCTCTGCAGAACTCTCTCTCAATGGAATTAAGTTGGTTTCAAAAGAAGCCTGTGAAAACTACTTGATTCAGTTTTTCGACCAGAAACCATAGAAGTTTTTCACCGATGGGATCATGGATCTACCAAAAAAATGGCGAAACATTGTCGATAATAATGGAGCATATTCGGTTTAAATGAATTCGTCCACGCGCCATGCGGGGACCAGTTGAATTTTACTGAAAAAACGCCACGAACTTTTTCCCAGACCCAATATCACGAACTTGTCATACACTACCATTAACTTCACGAATAGTTATTCGTTTATCATCTTTGAGTAGGTTTTCCACATCTACACCACACCATAGCATTAACTTTTACTTTCTGCAGATTCTTCAAATATATTTTGTAGACCTTCAGAAATTTTGACGATTTTTGAAGGTTTCACACACTCTTTAAACAAAAAGAAAATTATAATGCTCATTATAATTTAGCCGTGGCTTCCATGGTTGTAAAATCAGCGGTTTAGTAGTATGTCTGTATCAGTTAAGTAACTGAAGTAAAGTAAACAATATTACATAGGATAGATGCGTAGATGTGTTAAAACTTGTCACTGATCAATAGTAATCAGTAGAGTCCTGATTTCTAGGCATTAAGCTTATTATAAATATTACAAGCAGATACATTTAGTATTAAAATGTGTACGAAATATGTAAAAATAAGTCATTTGGCACTAATGTTCAGATGCTTTTTTTGCTTTTTTAGTAATATTTGTCCTTAATTTAATATTTTGTGCTTATTTACAGCTTTCTTTTTTAATATTTTTACGTATAAGTTTACATAAACAAATCAGAAATATACTTAGTGTAGAAAAAGATGTATGGAAAACATAAAAATAATTAAAAAATAACAACGTATCAAACATGAGAATCTAAATATGCATTATGTCGACTATTTCCCCGCATCTCCATACACGCGTAGGTACTTCCCCGTTGATCGCGTCGCATCAGCAAACAGTGCCGCTAGAAATATCACATCACAAACACGTGATACACCTCCGTTCCTGGAATTCCCCGGTGTCTTTGGCATTTGTAAACAAACATTTCATGAACTATTACATTCTATAAGTGTGTTTACACGTTGTTAAACTGAATTAGTTTAGTTTTGTGTAAAATTATTTTAAAATGCCAAAGCAGAGGCCCACGGTAGACGAATGGATTAAAGAATATAAAGAGTTGCATTTTGAAAATGGTAGATTATTTTGCCGAGCCTGTATAAAAACGGTAAGTTGTTTCTTATAGATTAAATCCTTGGTACATCATTGTTGTTCCTAATTTTAGATTCAGTGCGACAAAAAATACAATATTAAACAACATGTGCAAACAGTTTTGCATCAACAAAGTCTACAAAGGTTTACAAATAAATCTAAGCAACAAACAATTGGTGAATCCTTACAGTCATGTTCTGGCTATAACAAACAACAGCGATTTAATTTTGATCTATGCAAAGCTATGGTGCAGTCTGATATACCATTAAACAAATTAGAAAATGATAGCTTTAAAAGATTTTTGGAGCAATATTGCAAGATACATGTACCGGATGAAAGTACCCTTCGAAAATGTTATGTTAGCTCTGTATATAAAGAAACTATCCAGAAAATAAAAACGCTAGTGGGTAATAATTACATTTGGTTTACCGTAGACGAAACTACAGACGTTTGCGGGAGGTATGTTGCAAACTTAATTATAGGTGTGCTTAATGAGGAAATATTAACGGAAGGATACTTGATATGCTCAAAAGAGCTGGAAGCAACAAAACAATACAGTTACAAGATTTGTAAATGAGACATTAACAAATTTTTATCTACCCGAGGCTGTGCCCTATGACAAAATATTATTAATGCTTTCTGATGCTGCACCGTATATGGTTAAAACTGCATCAAATCTTAAGATTTTTTATCGAAATTTAGTTCATTGCACTTGTTTAGCACACGGTCTTAATCGGGTTGCCGAAATTATACGGCTTCAATTCCCTCTTGTTAATGAACTAATAAAAAATGGCAAACAAACGTTCATTAAAGCCCCTTTAAGAGTGCAACTCTTAAGAAAAAGATTGCCTAACATTCCATTACCACCTGAGCCAGTGTTAACTCGGTGGGGAACTTGGTTAGACGCTGCTTTATACTACGCTGAACATTTCGAAGATTTTAAAAACCTTGTGTTCGAGCTTTCAGATACTGCTGTTAAATCGATAAGAGATTGCCAAGCCGTTTTAGAAAAAGCAGAATTGAAAAATAGTCTCTCTTTTATTAAATGTCATTTTAATCTTGTAAGTAAAACCATAAAATCCTTAGAGCAGCAGCAATTGTCATTAGTTGAATCTGTTAAAAAAATTAATGATTTTAAAAGTGCCATAGACGGTATACCTGGGCGCATTGGTCAAACAGTGCAAACAAAACTCAACGATGTTTTGTCAAAGAACGAGGGATTTCAAACCTTAAGTAAAATATCCTCGATCTTAAGTGGAGAGGTAGTTCAAGAATTAAATATGGATCCAGCTGTCGTGGCAAAATTTAAATATGCCCCTATAACTAGTGTTGATGTCGAAAGAAGTTTTTCAAATTATAAAAACATTTTAAGTGATAGACGACAGAACTTTACAATGGAACATTTAAATGAACATTTAATAATTTCGTGTTTCAAACGGAAATAATTTTTTTTATGTTGTTTTTATTAAAAACTGTTAATAAAAAGAATTTAAGGTTTTTCATTTTAAAACACATGTTTCAATTATAATTATTAAATATTACTCTGTATCTATGAATTAAAAATGTTTTAAAAATTTCTTTTATTTAAAATATTTGAGTTTTATGACTGAACATGTTTTCTGAATTTATTACATGTTTTTGTTGAAGTACTTAAATGTTAATGTTATAAAAATAAATTATTATAAATCTCAAAATCAATGTTTATTTAATCAATAATGTATATATAATTTATACAATTTTGTATAATGTACGTGCTGTTTTTGCATATGGTAAAGCTTTTTTTTCGAAAATCGATAGGCTTTTTAAGCGCTTTTTTCAATATTTTTAATGCTTTTTAATCCGGACTCTAGTAATCAGACTTACATATAAGATTTACGCAATTGAACTAGAGTCAACTTCCTAGAACTTTGGAAACATTCCTTGCTGGCTAAACTTCTTGGGAGGAAAATCGCGAGCTATTTATAGCATCAAAGAGCTTTTCAAAAAATGAAAGCAATTCACTTAAGGATATACAAATTTTGTAAAAGTTGACAAGAAAATTTAAGGCTAACCATGAAACTATATGTCGCAATTTGCTCAAAGTACACATAAAATACTATAAACTACTATGCACCAAAATATACCAATAAGCAATTTCAGAAATTTTTTCTGGCTGTAGGAAACTAGGGTATGAAAATATGAGTATTGTCACGAATTGTGAGAAGCATTCCACTTTTTGTAATGATGATGTGCCGGAAAATTTTGCAAATAAATTACAGTGCCGCCTTTTACGTTGTAAAGTAAAAGGTAAATTCCTCAAAAAATGCTAGTTTGGCTGGACATTTCTTCTAGAAGAATTTTTTTTCTCAGATGTAAATATAAAAAATATCATATGAATAATAAACGTATACTTTGGTCAGATTAAGTTAGTTCATCATGTAAAGAATCAAGAACAATTGGAACGTAGAATTCAACAAAAAATATCGACAAATTTGAAAGCTGTCTGAAGAATGGTGGCAAAGAATCGACGAATGTTGCGAGCTGTAGAAAGAAGCAGTCTTTACGCATTACTCTAATCCTTAGAATTAGTTTACTGTTTGTCAGTGTTTCATGTGCAATTATATTAGTTTTTGATATATTAATTAAATTGGCCCAAAATACTATTCTATTATTTTTCTTATTTCATATGTTACACTCTTTAGTTCTATGTTCAACTTGAAATGGTAAATAAAAAATACTAAGGAAAATATCAATTCTTAGAAGTAATCGAATCATATCTGTATTAATTAGTAATTTTTAACGAAAACAAAAAAGTAATTGGAGTTCATGGTCAATTTCTGGGGCACCTCTATAAGGCTCATAATATCTTCAGAATGTCTTTGCATATATGAAGTGGCAGATTGGAACTAAATATCCCAAACAAAATATCGTCCTTTACATGAAACGAATAATACATCTTCAAATTGGAAAACTATTTATTGGAAGCATTGAAATAGATATTGCCCTTTGGAATTATCGGAAAAAAAGATCTCAGTTAATGAAGTTAGATCAAGATATTTAAGAATTTACAAAAGAATCCATAATGGAAAAAGGCTACGATAGGAATAAGTTTTATGAATTCATATTGGAGTCTCTGTATCAATAACTCGAAGAAGAAAAAGTAATTGGAGTTCATGGTCAATTTCCGGGGCACCTCTATAAGGCTCATAATATCTTCAGAATGTCTATGCATACATGAAGTGGCAGATTGGAACTAAATAACCCAAACGGAATATTTTCCTTTACTTGAAAACGTACTAATCTGATTTTTATAAAACCTTAGAGTTAATATAATTGTTTGCCAATGTTGTTTCTTTAATGTATTCAAATACAAAGCGTACTAATAGTTTAATTGTTGATATGTTAATCAGAATTGATATTAAAATTAAAAAATCATCGGTGAAGTAACTTTTATTCCTACTTCATCTATTTACAATAGGTTGACCTATTTCTTATTGTGCGAAAATTGCTTGCCAATGTTGTTTCTTTAATGTATTCAAATACAAAGCGTACTAATAGTTTAATTGTTGATATGTTAATCAGAATTGATATTAAAATTAAAAAATCATCGGTGAAGTAACTTTTATTCCTACTTCATCTATTTACAATAGGTTGACCTATTTCTTATTGTGCGAAAAATCTGATATAATTACTCCAAGAGGCTCCATGATGATAAGTACCAGGCTTTGTCAACTTTTCACATTGCTCCACATTTAATTTCAGTAATTCAAATGATTAATGATTTGGTGTGGCGTATATTTATCGACCTGTTTCAGTTATGATATCAACACGCCAGAAAAATGCTTGACTAGTAAAATTTCCGTAAAATTTCACCAAAGGTTTGGAGAAGAAATTATCTTAAAGTTACGGATGGTGAAAGTTGAAAACTTGTACAAAAGATTCGTTTATTTACATTAATAAATAACAAATTAACCAATTAATTTGTAGCAATCGATGTTCGTATACAAGTAAAGTCACTTTAAGTAAAGTACTAAGTTTATAGAATTGTTTAATCCAACATGACATGTATGGTATACCGACCTCTGTAGAAATCTCAGTATGTTAATAGTTGAAGAAATTAAAAAAACCTGCAAAATGTGAAAAAACTGCATGAATATTTCACCAATAAAATGCTATAATCATCACCTAAACAAAAGACTTAAAAGGATCAAATCTTTCGTGGTGATAAAGCAAACGTAAAGATACGAAAAGGTAACTACATATCTGAAAATAACTACGGAAAAATTATAGATTCTAGACAAGTTTTAATAAGTTGCATTAATTATGAAAAATAAAAGTTGTTTAAAATTTATATTACATTTAATTAGTATATTCTGAACAGTATCTAATTTCAAATCAAAGCAATTACGGCTAATTTATCTATACAACTACGTAGATAAAAGCTAGTGATTGTTACGATAATGCAAAAACTTTGTAACAATACAAAATATTTGAAATTCCTCTTCGTTATCTATAAATGAAATATCTTTAAAAATTATTTGAAAATATATATATTACGAAAATATATAGACGTTATTGAAGCATATAGTGTTTTTACTTGTTAGAATTTATTAAACTACTTATAATTGTCATCCAGAGAGCTTCTTCAAGTCCTTAAATCGAAGTAAAAAAATATTAAAGTGCTGCAAGGTTACTGAATATATCAAATAGGCAAATTTTGCGATTTATTACAAAATATATAATTTTTTCTTTATTTTCATTTTTAATACTAGTTTTCTATGTCGTAAATTATTTTATATTTATTTTTTAATTTTCACAATCACCGAAGGTAATAATGAAAGAAGCAACAGATTAAAAAATCAACAATTTCACTCTAAAATTTCAAAGCAGCGAAGGAAAAAAATTATTTACAATGTTTCGCCAGATGTACAGTCCGTATAATAAAAAATACAGCGCAATATCCAAAAGAAAGTTAGTGGGAGGGTGAGACTGAGAGAATAGGTAGATATGCTTTCTCTCTAATAAACTTAGTCAGTTTTAGCTTAATCACCCGTTGTATATGATGCAGATAACAGTTTCTGTTGAAATGAGTGCAGCGCAGGCAAAATGTTCCAAAGCAGTGTTTTTGTATGAACACTGTAAAAGTATTAAAGTGACAATTGTAGTGACAATTAGGTACTTACAAATGTAGGAAAACTTCATCAAATGAAGGGTGAGGTATAATGAATAAACCAAATGTGTAGATGATCCTCTAGGTCGCGATAAAAGCCGCACTACAACAACGGAGGAAGATAGGGCTACTATTAGTTTATTTAAGAAAAAGCATACTTCATCAAAGACAATGCGGCATAGCCAAGAGCACAAATAATAGTATAATTGCATTTAGAACCAAATAACAAGAACACGATATCGTTTATTGAAGAACAATTTGAAATCGTTCCTGTCCGATAAACATCGACAGCTGCACGTGATCTGTCCATAAAAAAATTCCAGCATAGATTGGTCCAAAGTTGTGTTTACAGATGAATCATCTTTCGGAGCCCTGTCGGTTGGAAGAATGGACAAGGAACGTATCATACAGCGTACTGTAAAACATTCGGTGAAGGTCCGTGTTTGATGTTGCTTTAATGCGCTGAGTTTCAGAACTTTGTGCGTGCTTACCGGTACCTTAAATGTAAAATGAATGAATAAAATTGTACCAGAAAGGACTTTTAAAATCGCTAAAAGTGTAATTTAAAGATAACACTGAAGATTGAATTCTATAAAAAAGGCAATGATCCAAAACACTGAAACAAACTGTGTAGGAAATGGAAGGTTATAAATGGTATTGTATCAATGGATTGACCTTCGCACTCTCCAGACGACAACACAATTAAAAATGTATAGGTTCTTATGAAGCAAAAACTTCCTAATTATCTCGCAATATAAAGAGGATATGACGTTCGTTACCTGCGTATTATTTGGAAAATTTCTTTGCAAGTATGGGAAATCACTGTGAGGCTATTCTTAAAAGTAATAATAGGGACTAGACGCTAACATATTAGCATATAAATTGTACTTTATAACAAGATATCTCTTTTTTCGATTAACCTTTTTTTGTAGAAATATTAGTCTGTGTTTCTTATTATACAGACTATGAACGATAAAAGTATGAAAGAATCTTTGACTAAGACTGGAAAGATGGTCTTTGGCAATGGTAGTTACTAATTTAATTTATTTCATATTAGAAGAAATAATTAAAAGGTAAAGGAGACATTTCTTTTTGATTTGACCCAATTTCTTTAAGTTATGTAATTGCCCTAGAACTTTCATTTGATATTCTTCACTCATATTCTTGCCTTTTAGATTGTATTCACTGGTGTTCAATATCTTCTATCTATCTGCTTAAAAAATATTCAATATTTAATGAGCTTAATGACTGTTTGACATCGTGCTCAATCAAGTATCCTTCACAGCGAACATTAATTGATTAATTAATTTGATGTGCTCATGGTTTCAACGAATAATACATCATCAAATTAGAAAACTATTTATTGAAACCATTGAATTGGATATTGCGCTTTGGAATTGTCGAAAAGTGAAGATCTCAGTTAATGAAATTAAATCAAGACATTGAAGTACAAAAGAATTCATAATGGAAAGAGGCTACAATACGAATAACTTTTCTGATTTCATATTGGAGTCTCTGTATCTATAACTCGAAGAAGAAAAAGTAATTGCAGTTCATCTGTTAAGATTTAGTAAAGGTAATTTGCATTTTGGGGAGCGATTTTCGTGACTGGTGTTAAAAGTCTTTTTAGAAAAGTTGTGATCCATTGAAAACACTGTTAAAATTTTCAAATAAAATAAATGAGAATTTCATATCATATGTATCCTAGCCTGACATCTTTAGTAGTTTATTACAAGAATCTTGTGATTTTGAAGTCTTAAATACATTGGTCCTTTATTTGTACAAAAAAATATAAGTCGGTACAAATATTTCCAATATCAAGATATGAATGAGTTAATCATATCACAGGACTCGCTATTTATTTTAAACGTTGTTTCTCTTATAACTTCATAGCTGCGTAGAATGGTCACGTTATTCAAGGCTTTGTCAAAATTGAGTTCTATACTTGTTTTGGGTAGCAACCTTTGGATCAACAGAATGGCGTGGTTTAGTTCTATTTTCAGAATTCAATAAAAATTATGCTCTCACAACTCTATCCTCTCATAAACAGTTCTACTAGGAATTAAGTACGCTGATAGTAATGAAATATAACTAAAGGCTTGTAATATTCACCAGAAACTAGAAGAAAGTCTCAGAACAGATAATTGTGTCCTAAAATGTAAAAATAACCACACTAGACTACGAGAGAACTATCAAAAAGATTTTTGAGCAGATAAGACAAACAAGAAAGCTCTATTTTGCTTTAATACACTAATTTTGTTTTAGTATCTTACGAGGTGTCAGTTTAAAAACAAACATTATATATTGGTTTGTACCTCTCTCTTAGAAAATAAAATTTTCTATTTTTGATTGTAAACTTTCGTAATTATTTTAAAATTAATAAAGTTCATTGTTAATACATTGTTGTTATTATTGCTATTATTATTATTACAAAGAAAACGATGTTTAAGTAAATAATAAACATTAAGTGACAACAAATATGTTGTATGTCAGCGTCTAATAAAGATGCATATAATTTTTATCAATAAAGACAGAAACCTGTATAATTTTGTTTCAGAACAAATCGCATAATGTTATTTTACATTATTTACGTTATTGATGGTATTGTATGAATAGACAGCGTGGGTTTGATAATTATCAATAAATTAAAATTAAATAATTACATTAGTACGTGTGAATGATTGTCAAAATATGTATTTTTTGGATTAAAATTTCTGGACTGGTTTACAATAATTCACCATTTTTTTGGTTCTTTTTAAACAATCATTGATAAATATATTAATGAATGTCTAAAAAAAATCAGCCCGTGAATCCATAAAATATAGCAATACGTTATTACATATAAAATATCAAATCAAAGTTCTGTATCAACTTGCTAGTAAATATTTTATGAGATAATTTTTGAAATAAAAATGTTTTATCATGCTATAACATTTACGAAATACAAAATTTTTGAAAAAATAATCTAACCTCTAAGAGGATAGTTTGACAAGTAGCGAGAATGACACATAGGTGGCGCTCTAATTGGTAAAACAAATGCACTGTAATTTAGGCTGCCTATTTTTATGTTTACATTCCGATATTTAGATAAATCGGTTGATTAGTTTATTTTTGACAGCTGATTGAAAAAGAAGCAACACGTCGTTTTGTTAAAATGGAAAAAGCAGAGTATCGTGCGGTGATTAAATACTTCGTAATTAAGGCTATGAAAGCTATCGAAATAAAAGATGAGTTACGGGAAACATTAGGTGAATCTGCTCCATCATCCGCCACAATAAGTAGATGGGTAAATGACTTTAAACGTGGTAGAACAAGCTGTGTTGATGAAGCGCGCTCTGGAGCACCAAAATCGTGACTTCTAAGGAAATGATTATAAAAATCCATAATATTATTACGCAAGATCGACGACTCAAAGTGAGAGAGATAGCAGACATGGTAAACATTTCAACAGAACGCGTACACCACATTTTAATGAAAGAATTGGGCCTTTCCAAGCTTTCGGCAAGATGGGTGCCACGATTGCTTACGGCTGACCAAAAGTTCACTCGTTTGCGCATTTCCAATATGTGTTTGGACCTTTATAAGCGGAATCCGGTTAATTTTTGTAGGCGATTTGTTACTTGCGATGAAACTTGCATACACTACAGTACACTCGAAACTAAACAACAGTCGAAGCAATGGTTAGAACGTGGTTCTGCACCTTCAAAGAAAACAAAAACCACATTATCGGCAAACAAGGTGATGGCATTAATTTTTTGGGATTCAAAGGGCATTTTGCTCATTGATTACCTTCAGAAAGGTGCCACAATAAACGGACAATATTATGCAGAACTTCTACAAAAATTAAATGTTGAGATTCGTGCTAAACGGCCAGGAATGGCAAAGAAAAAGATTCTGTTTCACCAAGACAACGCTCCCTCGCATACCAGCACAGTTGCGATGTTCAAAATCCACGAGTTGTGGATTTTGGATATCCAATTAGTACCGCATGCGCCTTATTCGCCGGATCTAGCCCCTTCCGGCTTCCACTTTTTTTCAAAATTGAAAACGGCACTAGGTGGAAAAAAATTTTCGTCTAAAGACGAGCTTATCATCTTCGTAAATGAGTATTTTGCAAGCCTCCCGGAATCGCATTTTAGAGATGGCATAAGGGCATTGGAGCACCGTTGGAATAAATGTATTGCTCTTTTAGGAGAATATATTGAAAAATAAAAATTATTTTGTATTTAAAAAATTCGTTTTTCGTTTCCATTCTCACTACTTGTCAAACTACCCTCGTATAATAAAACACATTGAAGTTAAGGCTTGGAAAAATAAAGTTAACAAGTAAATAATTACAGGGTGATCCACAACACATGTATGCATAGTATTAGTTGATGATTTCCATCTAAATAAATTTGTTAATTTAAACATATTTCAACAGAATATACTGGTCATTTAATTTGAAAATTTGAAATGTTTTGTAATTACATAAAAGTTAGATGATTTAATTTTTATAATGTAATTAGGCTGGAATTTCTAAAATGCTTTAAACTAGCTGTATGGTATTAGCAAGTTTCTAGAAACATTTATACTATGACTATTTTAAAATAAACTAAAAGGCTCATCGTTCAAAGAAGTTAGTCTCTAAAAAGTATACGATTTCATTAAAGAGAAAAATAAAAAGAAATTGTTAGTGAGATTGATTATCAACTGAAAATTTCAATCAACTGTTCACAACATTTTGATCGAGAGTTTTACAGTAAATGAATCTAAAAGTAAACGTCGGGGTACCAAATGAAGACTATCAGAAGAAGGGCATTTTGAAATAGGTACATAAAAACGCCAAATGTAAAGACAGTATTGATTCGTTTCTATGATTCCAGTGCACGCACGACAAACGATTCATTTGGTCTCCTCAAAAGATACTGTAAATTTTAAAGCTATTGATGGAGATAATTCATTAGGTGCTTCATGAATATTATGATACAGGCAAACAGCCACTTGGGCACGATAATGTGCAATTCATCTTTCATCTGTTACACTAAATTTGAGTTTTAAGTCAAAACTAAAATTTATTTAATTAATTAATTAACATTGTCAAAAACTCTTCTAAGCCTTATGATGGTATGATGGCTTGAACAATTATAATTAGCCTGCGTTTTAATTTCTATGAACTTCGGTCTTTTTAGGCAGGAAGGGTATTTATATATTACTGTTGTATCCACCAAATATTCTTCCTACAAAATTGATCGCGTATAGTGCATTTGTAACACGTAATTATAAGGAATAACTGAGAAAAAATCGAGTTTTGTTAAATTTTAAGCGGATCAAAAATTGCATAATATTTGTAGAAGAATAGGTATAGATTTTGAATGAGTTTGTAGTATTAGCTAATTCGAAGAAGTATCATGGTAGAATTACTAGAGAAGACATTGAGAGAGAGAAACATTACAACTTCTGACTGAGAAGATAGATATAAAATTAGGTACCCGTGATATACATCGTGTCTCGAAAATAATCGAAATGACTGTATTCTAATCAAATTAGTTGCGCCAGCTGTAGTTGGTCCATTTGGATTTACAGTATAGAGATGTGAGATTGAATTAAACTTTCTAATATCGAAATCATACGATGGTTCCAAAATAAAATAAGAAAGCATGCTTTGGATGCTCGCTGATACATAAGGAACAATATCTTCATAATGATCTACGAATAAACCCTATGCTTAGAGATTGGAAGATTGACCAGGAGCCATGAGGAGAGGGCATCACCAACATACGAAGGTCCGAGGTTCTACAATAATTTGACGATACAAATACAGAGCGCTACTCAAGAGGTCCACGTCCTCTAAGTTAGTTGGGTGAAAAATACACACTCAAGTGTGTACATCTTGGTTTTGAACGGTGTGGATCGCGTACGGAGTTTGATTTTCGTGCGGTTGTTTTTCGCCGTGTTTTACCAGGTACGACACTTTGAAATTATCTGCTGATGATGACAACTTGGTTGTCGAAATGCGTATACAGAATTTACAAAAGTTAATGTGGAAAGGGGTTATATATCAACCTTATTGATCAAGTCAATCAACCACAGGCTCCATCAAATTCAACTGCTGGAAAGAAGTTTCGGTCAGATAAAGAACTTATTGTAGTAAATCTATATATTACTTGAGGTGGCCAATGAGTTTATTCTACAACAATCTTTCCAAATTTATTATAGCCCTCGCATCTCTTTGAAGTCTCTTGGCATCTTTGCATATGCTTGTTGAATAGTCTTTATTAGGCCTTTTTAGCCTCTGGGTAATCTTAGCCCTGATTAAGGAACAGTATTTTAAAGACTTTGAGAAAGATTATTACAAAAATGGGATAATGACACTGTAAAATCGTTCGTCATTCATCTTCATATAATTTTAGACGCAACTGTATATAATATTCATTAATTAAAGAAGCATGACAACTATAACCTACAACTAAATATTTAAAGAATTTTATGACAGTTACGACAGCTGCTTACATGAATGAAACGAAAATAGTGTCCAAAATATGCATTTAAATCAGCTATAAAAATGACTTTTTCGATAACATAAAGTTACACAAATTATTAGCCACGGAAAACTCTTGCATTGGATGTCCCAATATGCCGGTCATATTTTCGAATTCTGATACAAATTATTTCAAAATGAATTTTCGCTTGGCAAGCGCCACCGTAACAGAACGATTAGAAGAGTATTTTCTAACATAGATTCTTGATTAATTTAAATAAGCACGCACTTAAAACGGTTACCTTCCAAAATGAAATAAACCCTCGAATTACAAAATTTATTTTCACACAAAACATATGTATATGACATGCCTTCTGCTGCATGTCCTTGTCGAAATTCCAAACAAAATAAATTACACCAATATATTTAGTAGATTTTCAAGTAAAAAGACGTCAGGTTAGGATGTATTTTAAGATTAAAATACATGCACATGCACCTGTAACAAACGTATCGAATAAAGCGGTGTTTAATTTGGCATCGATTGCAAAAGCAAGAGATTGGACGTGAAGAATTTGGCGCACAGATACACATGTATACTTATATAAATATGTGTTTAAAGACCAAATTTTTTTTACTACAATATTTTCCTTTTAAAGTTTGATCTTATTTCGTCCTGTTTACACATTATGCCCGTCTTAAGAGCAGACTTTATCTAAATTTTATCGCCAAATTGGTATTATCGCTTGTCAAAGTTTGGTAAGCAGATAAAACGAGAAACGACAACAAAAAAATATTAAAATAAATAGCTGCTATCTAATGGGAGGCGGGTAAATGTACTAAATACAATTCAAATAAGCAATCGTTAAAAATACAATGTAAATAATGAGAATGGCATGCGAAATATGTGGTAACCTTTGCAAAAAACAACACTAGAAAATTACTGACCTCAATAATAAAAATTATTTAAATTCTTTTCGATACACGAATGATACCACTACGCTTGTCGCTTAGCAACGAACTAGAAAATATCTAATATTTTCACGTATTAATTATGATTCTTTTTCATAACATTAAACGCACGTCATCTAGGAAAATTTGCAAATGAATTCACCAAAAAGTCCGAAATAACAACACGTTCAATAACACAAAATAAACATTTTTTACAATTTAGATAAGTACTTGAGTTTTCGTTAACAAAATCTGCGGAATTTTTCGCTAATTAACACAATTATTTGTAGAACATAACATAGTCTGATGTGTCTATCACAAGAACTCTTGGATGAATAACATACAAGTACTTGTATTTTTAAATACCACCCCAAAAATCAATACACAGGACAAATATCACGTGTTATTTCAACCCCCTTGAGAACAACCACACTTACCCTCAGGAATTTGGAACGAATTAGCTCAGAGATCGATGCAGTGAACTTTTAAATATATTTATTTTTTATTTTACACTATTAAACACACTAACAAGTAAAACTCTGTGAAGAATTTGACATTTCGGTCAAACCTGTGATTGTGGAATGCGAAGAATCCGAAATATTTATTTAGCGCCTCTTACGGCAAACTCGTACATTATCGAGCCGGTTTTACATAACTACAATTTATAATAACCCAATTCGAAATAAGTAATTCGAAAATAAAATATAGCATTTCTTTATGTGCTAATTAGATTTAAATAATTTAAGAGAATATCACGAGTGTAAATCAGAAAATTTTAAATGTTTATTTTATGATGTTATTATTGAGAAACAGTTTGAGATAATTATGAATTAATGTTATAGTTTAAACACGACGTCACTCTCATTGGGTGCATTTTTCGCATCGCATCGGTGATTTCAAGTTTGGAAAGTAATTTTGATGATTTTTGAGCTTTGTCGGGAGTTATGAATATATAAAAGTAAACCATATACGGTATTCGTTATCAAAACTTTACACAAAATTTTCTGATGAGAGCGTCTGCGCTTGCTTAACGCGGGAATACTTTTGCCTTGTACACCAAATACATACTTGATGTTTTATATTAATATTTATTAAGGTATTTGCGTTGTCAATTGATTTTTGTATGTTAATTTATTGAAGGAATGGCAAAAATGCATATTTATTTCATGTGGTTCAAGGATTCTCTGTTGATTGAAATTATACGCTTAGTTTTCATGTTGATATAGAGGGCATACTTGAGAATTATAGTTTTTATATTGCTTATTAAAATATTTACATTATTTAACAATGTTTGAGATATTGAATTTAAAATACGAAATATTTCAAGAAAATGAAAGAAAGGTAGGCAACTTTATATACACACTAGTATCTGTAAGTTGCCTATATATATATAACTTTTTTTACGTGCGTATATAGAGCTTTGTTAAAACATATTTTACGCAAAATGTGAGCAAAAAACATTGTACGTAAAATTTAAAACTATTAGATTGGTTGGAAACTTAGTAGTGATTTTTTTGTATAACAAAATTTTCGAAATTTCCTTACAAATTAAATTTGCACTTACTCTCACAATCTTACCAGTTATTGCATTATTTTTAACGTTACTCATTATTAAAAAATGCATACCGACGAAAACAAATTTTTGTAGTAGGAAAACCACCGAAAATTAGTAAATGCTAGGTCAGATGAATAAGGAGATTGGGATTTATTTCAATGCCAGATTCTTTTAAATTGCTTGCGTTTTATGAGGGGACCATTCTTATTTTCAAGCAGGGCGTGTTTTCTGTGGTTTTAGTCTTCGTTCTTTTCACGTGTCAGATGAATGTGTGAAGCTCTCTACCATTAACCGTTTGTCCCAGTGATACTCATAGTGCACCATACCTTCCTTGTCGAGGAATGTGATTAATATGATGTTAACATATTATTTGGCGGTCCGGTTATAGTGACGTGAATGTATATCATTCGGATGGTTGTTGTTTTATTCGCAGAGCATATTCAGACATCTGTGTCAAAAACCAAAACCAGATGTAAAACGTTCAAACACTTCGAAGGCGCGCGTTCCTTTGCTTCTGTCAGCATGTGTGACACAAACTTCGCATGAACACGTTTCATTAACAGTTGTTTTAGTCGTTTAGATTTTCACTTCGATAAAAACCCGATGAAGGATAATCGACAAGCTTGAGATCTACGTTGAATCCATTCTTTATAGTCATCGCGTACACCCTCGGCTACCATCGCTATATTTTTTTCACTACGTGCTGGATGTGGTCTATTGGCGACGTATTATCCAATAATGAAAATTGCGTTTAAAATTTTTCGTTGGTATAGAGAATTGTGCGTTCGGTGGGGCGATTACATAGACCATAAGTTGCTCTATGCGCACGAAATACATTTGGACACAGTACCCCATTTGATCGGACCAATTTTCGAGCACTTTTTCGAGTGTATGGGGTCGTATCTCGGCAATAGCATCGCGAATGTTGGCCTTCGAATGTCTCTGGTTTGTCGGCATAACTCTTGTCTTTAACGGCGCCCCACAGAAAATAGTCCAACGGTGTCAAATCGCAGCGTCTTGGCGGCCAATTGACATCACCATTTCGGCTAATTAAAAGGCCATGAAACGTTTAACACAATAAATCGATTGTGGCATGCGATGTGCGGCAAGTTGCACCATCCTGTTGAAATCAACCATCGTTCAAATCAATACCATGAAGAGCGGGCACAAAAAAATCCGAAAAATTCCGATCAATTGTCTTTGTTTTGGAAATAAATTTCTAATAAATCCCAACGTTGCTCAAGCGTAAATCGATTCATTTCGTTCAGTGGAGATAATATACTGAATTTTGTGACAGAATAGACATAAGTATTGCCAAATTCGAAATAACCGGTGGTTCAAATTTAAATCGGCAGATGGCCCACCCGTTACAGTGGAATAATTTGTAGATGCGCTATCCCGGGCTGAGTTTTTCCATAATAAAATGTCACACAATACTTAACTAAAATAGCTTTATCTGTCAAAAAGTCGCTATTGCAAAAAGTACATCATAATGATTCACTCATTATATTAATTAAGTTATTTGTTTAAATTTTTATTCTTATAATTAATGCCAAAGATTTTTAAGTGCAAATCTTTTAGACATCGTTACTTTTCAGAGAAACTATTGTTGTATTCGCGAAAAAAGAGCTGATGTTGATGATCGATTAAAAACTCTGGTAGAGAAAGAAAGCCAAGGATTGTCTACACACTGATCGTTGGTGGTATCAAAGCAAGATTATGGGAGCTACCGCCGAAGCGATTTTCGAAGTCCATGTACCGGAAGTTACCAAATTGAAAATTCGTGGACCATGAAAGAAGCTCACCTTTACTCAATGTTGAGGGGAACACTCAATGAATGCTGGAAACGATATTTATGTAACTAAAAATTTTGGAAAAAATGAATGTAAAACTCAAAAATTAAGGTTTTTCATTTTTTAGTTTTTAATACATGCAACACTGGGCGCATCCATTTCGTATTGATTGCGATTTGATAGTTGACATTTATGCTTCATTATGACGTAAAAAGTTTTTGACATTAATTGTTTACAATCATGGAATGGGGCGACATCGAAATCGTATTGCTGTAGTTGACCTACTAAAATGCAACATGGAAAAATGGCGATATCTTTTGGACGTTGCGACCGCTTGGAATCACTCGCAATTTTGTATATCGTGCTGTGAAGTTGTTTGAGGATATTGGTGGAGTACGAGACCCTCAAAAATCCGGCCGTCCGCGCACTGTGAGAACTCCGAAGCGATCAAAGCCGTGAAGAAACGAATCGACCGAAAACCGCTGTGAAAACAGAAAATCTTGTCGCGGGAAATGCAAATTTCCCAAAAAATCCATGTCTCGCATTATCAAAGAAGATTTGGGACTCAGCGCGTACAAGCGACACACTGGACACCTACTCACGGCTGCATTGAAGGAAAAACGCAAGCGAAAATCGAAAGCGTTACTCAACCGGTACGCGAAGAACGCTCACAGACGAATTCTGTTTACTGACAAGAAAATCTTCCATCATCCAGAGAAGCATCCCAACTCATCCCGAGGGTTCAAGGAGGCCACCATCCCGCGTCTGTAATGGTATGGTGAGGAGTGAGCTACGATGGCGTTACCGAGCTCCATTTTTGCGAGAAAGGAGTAAAAACATCGGCCAAAGTATATCAATCGACCGTTTTGGAACCCATTGTGAAGCCTCTCAACCAATGAATATTCAACAATAAGCTATGGACTTTCCAGCAAGACTCTGTTCCAGCTCACAAAGCAAAAACGACTTGACTGTGGCTCAAAAACAACGTTCATATCAACGGATGATTGGCCAGCTGGTAGTCCAAACCTCAACCCGTTGAATTACAAGTTGTGGTCCGTATTAGAGGGCATGGCTTGCTCTACTCGACACCCAAATATTGAGTCGTTGAAGCAAGCCCTTGTCTGTGCAGTGGACAATTTCCCGATGCATGAAGTGCGTCTCACGATCGATGAGTGGCCACATCGTATTAAGTCGTGCTGGAAGGCAAATGGAAGTCATTTGGAATAAGTTATTATAAGATTTGTAGCCATTGAATAACCCAATAAAACCAAAAAAAAAAACTTTTTGTAAATATTAATTCGTTTTCATTTGGCGTCGATTTTTCTGTGTACCATTATTTATGACTTGACTAGGTATAGCTCGAATTCTCGCTACTTGGTCCCCCGAAACTTGCGGTTGATTTAGATTTTTTCATTTATAGGGACTCTCTAGATACTGTTTAAACCATTGCCGTATATTCTTTGGAGAGGGCGGTGTGATGTCGAATCACCTTCGAAGAGCACGATGCACTATAACAACCAAATTTGTTTTCGCCAATTCGGAAACTCTGAACGTTTTTTATTGTTAACTTGTAATTTGAGTGTAAACAAATAATTGAGCGGCTTTGTGGGACCGACGTAGCTACAGTGTCTATGTGGTAGGCATTCTAAACTGAAAAACCTCCTCTTAAAAGTGGTCAGTGACTCGTTGTATGACAATGCTTAAGAACACAAACATTGCGTTATGAAATCGGTTACTTTTTTTAGAATAACTCTGTATATTAAAACTAAAGTATATATCAGAATATACTTGATTTCGTTATTAACGTTTAGGCACTAACGGAATATCCAACAAATGTAAGACTTTTTACAAATAAGGAGTTTTGACGGGGATTAGAGAACATAATTGGTGAATGAGGCATGTTATATTATTCAGCTCTTCTTAAATGTTTTTTTTTTGTTTAGTTCTGTCCTTTCTTGTTATATTTTCTACTGATCTGAAATATTTCATTTCTGCGAGTTGATGGAAGTCATCATTTACAAGCTGATGTTGTCTGGTTGATACAATGTTTTGTATTCGTTTATCATTCTCCGTTTTCATATTTGTTTTTATTAATTATATATAGAGAGGGTCAAAAAGATTGATATTCTCGCTCGTATGAAAAATGACAGAACGTGCTTAGTGCCGCGTTTTTCCAATGGTGTTACAAACGTATTCAGTGACGATACGTAAATGCCTAAAAATATCATATTTTATGGTGTGCATTTATCTGTTTTTGTTTTTTGATGCTGTTTATATTTATTTTACAGTACAGGACAACTAACGTTTTTGCCACTATACTCATACGCTTAATTAAAATATAATTTTGATGTGAAGCTTACGGGAAACATTTTGAATCTCATGGTGTATATACATTACATTAATAATATATACCAGGTCGTTCAATAAGTTTTGCCGTTCGATAAGAAAAATGCGATTTTATGGTTTGAAAAACATTTTCTTATTCAATATAACCTCCCTGAACTTTCACACTTATTCCAGTGATTTTCTAATTTATGGATTCCATCCCTGAAGTGAGAATCCGGAAGACTGTCGAAATATGCTTCCACGGCTGGTATTATCTCTTCGTTCGATGAAAATCGTTTTCCACGCATGAATTTTGTGAGATGTGCGAACGGCCAGAAGTTGGAAGGAGCTAAATCTGGCTAATAGGTGCGGATGTTGCAACAATTCGTACTTTAATTCACTGATTTTTGCGATGGTTTTTTTGAGCTGTGTGCATTGTGCATTGTCTTGAAGAAAAATGATTTTCTTCTTCTGTAAATCAGGTCTTTTCTTACGACTTTTTACATTCAGCTCATCCAAAAGGTTACAACAATAATCTGAGTTTATTGTTTTACCAGTTTGGAGGTAATCCATGAATCCTTTTGGGTCCTGAAAAACTGATGCAACAACTTCTTGGCCGATTTCTGGACCCTAACTCGCTTCAGAGCCAAACCATCGGGTTCACACAACTCCTTAGCTTCTTGTTTTCATTGAGGATCATGGTGGAAAACGCAAGTTTTATTTATAGTGATGAAACGATGCACAAAATCGTTTTTATCCCTTTTTGAAACGCTCCAAATGTTGCTGAGAAAGACGCATTTGAATGTGTTTTTGTCCCATTGTTAAAGAATGCGCACGGTTTTCTGAATCCCAAAGCTTCAGCCGAAATATTGCTCACACTGCCTAATGAAATGTCTAAGGTTTCTACTAAATGTCTCTCCATTAATCGACGATCTTCCGAAAACACATCCTGTACTTCTGCTACAATTTCTGGTGTCGATGCACTTTTTGGATGTGGATCGTCAAGGTTTGTACGACAACCTTTAAATTCAGTAGCCCATGTTTCTACTGTTCTAATTGAAGGTGAAGAGTCCTTATACATTCTTAATAATCGTTTATGAATTTGTTTTGATGCTACACCTTTCAAAATTAAGAATTTTATCACTGATATTCGATTTTTTCCATTCTAAAAAGATACTGTGACAAGTTAACTATGAACACCTGTACATATACGAATGAGAAAACATAAAATTAGAAAACTTAAACTTCACACGTGTTCATAAAAAAGTAGTACGATTTTTAGAATAATAAAACGACGAACCTAATAGCACCATCTTTTATCGAACTACAAAACTTATTGAACGATCTCGTACGACATAAATTATATATAAATAATTTAGGCAACCAAAAAACTAATATGTGTTCTGTAAATATTCATATTTATCAAAATTAAACGATTTTCTGAATGTAACAAATTTTATAAGCTTTCCATGCAACTCAAATGCATTTTTAGAGGATTACACAAATTTGAACATTTCAACAGTGAATGATTAGTAAAAAAGTTTGTTTAAGACTTATTTATCTAGCATTAAAGACAAAAATTTGTTTATTACTCAATACTCAATTTCACTGCTTAAAAAGGCAAGCCAATTTTCTAAGTTGTGTGTTTATTTTTCAGTAAAAATAAGGTTTTTTTTAAGTACAGGATTTTAAATAAGGTAGATATGACTATGCAATCTAATCTAATTAAATGATTTACATTTTTAAAGGAAAAAGAAAAGAAGAACAGGAAAAATAGTGTAAACTAAAATTATCTGTCAAGAATTATTGGTAAAGCAGTTACTTTTCAAACATTTTTATTTACTGGAGCAAAATTTTAACCTATATTCTCTCTAGAAATATTGGAAAAGAAATGGGAAAGGTCAGTAGCATAGTGTTTTGTATGTGGAACATTGGGGTTCACTGCAAACTAGGCGTCGAGCGTCTCCAAGGCGTCGCTCAGTCGCGTCGTGCAGAAAAATACTACCCAGAAACGCAACATTCCTACCCTCTCATCTAACAAATTCAGACATATATTTGTTTCTAAACGACACGATTTCTCAAGCCTAATAAATGGAATGACGTGTTCTTTTAAATTAGGCTTTATTACATCGGAAAATCGATTCGGCTACAAAATTATCAACTACTACGTTCGAGAAATCTAGGTTTAGTACTAAAATAATACTATTTTAGTAAAATTGGAATAGTATTTCACCTAAATGATAATACGACATTTTAAAAATCTCAAGTGTAAACGTATTATATTATTTATTCTATTTATATTAGTTTCAAAATTAAATTTTAGATTAATTGCATTACTTTTCCTTTGTTTTATAAATATGTATATTTTGTTATTTGTTTTTATATACACTACCAGTCATATTTATATGCCCACCCCAATGTTATGTGTTTCCTGAAATACGGATTATCTTTCGAAAAATCTGTATTATAATTATTCAACAATATTATTAGTGGAAGTAATTCCATATGAATTTCTACGAAAATCTTAAATTCTTTATGATATATCGTAAAGGTGTCATAAATTGGAAAAATACCATAAATATTATATAGGCTAATTGCTTATTGTACTAACTAATTACAATATTAGGATGTTATTCAAAAAGGAAAATAAATTTTATGTCAGTCATCGTTCATCTTTTGTTGCGAAAACAGTGAAATAGAGAGTTATTGTGAATATTTTAATGCAATGCCGAAGACGAAGGAATTATCTGTTGAAGTGCGTGCTATGATAATTGCTTATGATCGTACGGGTAAAAGTAATCACGAATTTGCAAAAGAATTACGATTAAATGGCAGAAACATTGATTATAACGTTAAAAATTTGAAGAAAATGGTACATTTTCCAACAAAAGAAGATCTGGACGACCCAAAACGACGACATCTGCAGATGACCGGCATCTAATACGGATAAGTAGACGCGATAGACGAAACACAGCACCAGAAATTGCTGCTGAAATGAATAGAGCACGTGCTAAACCAATTAGTGTGTCCACGGTATAGAGTAGGTTGAGGCAAGCGGGTTTATACGGAAGAATTGCTCTCCGAAAACCACTACTAGGAAAGCAAAACAAGATAAAACGACTAAATTGGGCTAAAGAACATAAGAATTGGACTATTTATCAGTGGAATAATGTGTTGTGGACAGACGAATCGAAGTTTGAACTTTTCGGTAGTAAAAGGCGAATATTCGTAAGAAGATCCGCAGGAGAAAGAGTACTGCCAGAATGTATTGCGCCTACCGTAAAACATGGAGGAGGTTCAGTAATGATTTGGGGGTGTTTTGGTGGAAGATCTGTAGGAAATCTCGTCAAAATTGAGGGACAACGATTCTAAACACACTTTTAGGTGTTTGTGGCGATTACTTGCGTCCACTAGAAGAGCAAGGACAAATCTCTATAATGGTATGGCCAGCTCAAAGTCCTGATCTGAACCCAATAGAGCTTCTTTGGGAAGAATTGGACCGGAAGGTTCGAGAACGTGCTCTATCATCCACCACTGTACTGTGGGAACAACTTCAAGAAGCCTGGGCACAAATTACGGAAGACACACTGCAAAAATTAATTGAAAGAATGCCGCGGTTATGTGCCGCAATTATCAAAAATAAAGGTGGGCACATTGATGAGAGTAAAATTTAATAATAATTAATGATAAAGTTTTTATATAAGACAAATGTAACTATTTTATGTTTATTTTACACTATTGTATTAGTACAATAAATAAATTTTCAGTACACATTTGATAGTTTAATAATTTTGGCTAAAACTAAGGGTGGGCAAATAAATATGACCGGTATGTATTTTAGAGGATCCTACATTCATTTTGTGTTTGCGTTTCTAACATGAACGATAAATAATTGTAATAATAAATAATTCTTGTACATCAAAAAAAATTTCAATTCAAAAAATTGTATCGAAAGGAAATATCGATATTTCCTTGATTCAATGTGTCGTGGCTGTTAAATAACCCTAATTAATAAATTGAATTTTAATAACAATATTAATGTGGACATAATCTACATTAACGAACGGTAGAATAAAAAATATCGATAAAAAGAATTGTTTAATATTTAATTAATTGTTTCTTTAATTAATATAAGTGATGGTTGATTAATCAAAATAATATTGATAATATTCTTTACATAATTTAGGTTTTTAAGTGAGAGAAACACATACACTACAAATGAACATGTGAACAACAATTTCACGACAAACTATGTATACGAGGGTAGCCGTTTATATTTGTTGAACAAACACAAAAAAAAAATTTTATTATCGAAAATAGTTTTGTTGCTTTTCAAAATATTCAAAATCAATGCAATTTTGCATTCGTTTAAACCAATCCGAAAAGCATTACTGCCACTGTAAAGGCGGTATCTCAAAAATATGAGTTTTGAATGCCTCAGCTGCCTCTTCCGGCGTAGAAAACCGTTGTGGTAACAAAAAGAAATCACAGGATGCTAGATCAGGGCTGTACGGCGGATGGCTCATCAATGCAATGGTTTGCCCGGTCAAATATTCAATTGTTCAAACCTACCTGTGAGAGCTCGCATTGTCACATGGTGGAGAATGATCTGTCGTTTTCAGTTTGTTTTTTCTTATTTCTTCGAAAACTTTTCGCAAACAAATAGTTGTGTACCATTCGGAATTGACCGTTCTATAATTCTCTAAAGGCACAGTTGCAACATAACCGGTTTTTCTGAAAAAATAGGCGTTTGTTTTGATGTGCTTTGAGCGCGAACAACTTTCGTTGGTTTTGACTCATCTTGGAATACTCACACAGTAGACTTGTGTTTACTATCGGTCTCATACGTATAGATCCAACACTTATCACCTATGACGACTTTATAAATGTTCTTCGAAAGCACCGCAATTGTATTTATTGTGCATTTCTTGGCACCAATCGACGCGAGTTCTTTTTTGAACGGTTGTTAAATTATGTGGTATCCAACGTGAACATAGACTCTTAACGACTAAATGTTCATGCAGGATCTTAGGCACGCTGGTGTTACTAATACCTAGAGATGCCTGGATCTCACAGTATGTCACATGACAGTCTTGCTTTATCAATTCAGATATTGCATTAATATTTTCCAACACAACAACATTTGTGGGACGACCTTCACGAAATTCATCGACCAAAAAACGCCGTCCAAGTTTGAATTCATTATACCAACGATATACTAGAGTTTTCGATGTGGCTTCATCATCATATAAAGAATTCAGCTTGTCGATGCATTCTCGTTGAGATAATCTACGCTGAAAGTTATGAAAAATAATTGCATGAAAATGTTTGCGAGTTAATTCCATTTTTTCGCTGACATAAAATTTTTAAGTTACTGTAAACAATAGAAATAACGACCGGATAATAAAACTGTCAAGGTAAATATATTGTCAAAAATGACACACTTCACGATGCAATCATCAGATCGGAGGCAACACTATCAGTGTTGCTAATTCCCGAAATATAAGCGACTACCCTTGTATATCCTTTTATATGACAAATGCTTTCAATGCTTTAAATCATTTTTTATTATTTAAAAAACCGTAGTCAGTTGATGCGTACAATATAGATTATAATGAATATTATTAGTATTTACTAAAAAAGTCTGCTTCTAAATGCATCAAAAAGTAAATAATAATAGCACGAAAAGCATGGGTTTCGATTCGGTCCCTGTGGTAGGTAAGGTAGAATCGAAGCCCATGCTCTTGCTGCGCTATAAAAATATGTAACTACAGTTCATTGCTAAAGTATGTTGATGGTACCATTTTTTCATAAAACAACTATATCAATTTGTAACATAAAATTGTTTAAAATTTCCTCACTATTTGGACCAACTTCTTGTGCAATAGTTTACCTGTGCAGATTTCAATATCATACAAATAAATCATTTTTCCATCTTATGTAAGTAATCTTTATATTACAAAACAAACTAAATTAATATTTTTATTATTAAAAAGTATTTTGCTGATAGAACACAAAAATATCTAACAAAATTCTTTGAGATAAGACTTAAGCACATGTGTATATTCGGTTGCATATCGTTAGTATTAAGTAAAATGGTTTTATGAATAAATACAATAATTATTTATCAAAGTTTATGACAATGATTTAAATATTAATTATGTGAGGATAGCAGCAATGAATATTAAAATAATTAGAACAGAACAACCTCGAATTTATAAATGATAACGAAAATCAAAAGTTTAGACTTTGTAAAATGATCTCAGCAAGTTGTCTGTGACGATAGAATATCTACAAAGACAATGCTGATTTTTTTTTATGAAAAACAAAATGTGATCAATACAAGATAAGCGTTCGTTTATATTTTGAACTTTTATCAAGTCTATTAATTTACATTTGAATCAAGTAATTTTTTCAAAAACAAAATAATAATAAATTCATTAGCTCAACATCAAATTTTTGTTCGTTATTTTAAACGATTGTGAAACAATGGTTACGACGAAAAGAAGTTGTTGAAAGTACAAAAACGAATGGATGACCACCAGCAAGTATATTCAAAAGATTATGTATAGGTAACAGACGTCCTCGGAAAGATGGAAGAAGTCTCTGGTATCACACGGTACAATGCAGTGAAAAAAAATAGAATTGCTTCCAACTAATAAGGACAAGCCACCCAAACAACACACTAAAGGCATGCATCAGCCAAATTTTCAGTATGCAAAGGCATATAGGGAGAAGCAGAGCGAAGAATGCTAATGAAACATCGAGCTTTCACATATGGATAAGCTTCCAGTAACAAAATATTTGTATCAGGATAGAGAACACTACATATACTAGTAGAATGGGAAAATATTGGCCAAGATTACTTGCTATTACCCAATAGTACCCAATAATAATACAAAAATCACTAAAAATAAACAAAAATCACTGGAAATAAAAAGTCCTTACAAATTTAAACGAGTAAACGAATAGAAGTTATATTATACGTAGACATTGTCGCTAAAAATATCAAAATGATATGAGAATTCCTGCCAAACGTCTAGTAGCATGTCACACTCTCTGAGTTGACTGCTGTTGTTATTTGATGTTTATAGTCATCTAAGTTATCAGGTAATAGGGGAACATAAACTCGATACATATATTTGCTCACAACAAAAAAATCATACACGGTAAGATCTGGAAATCTCATAAAGAACAATATTTTAGACGTTCTTCCGACCAATCCATTGCTGAGGCACCTTTTCACTCAAAAAAGCTTTAATCATCAGATGCCAATGGGACGGGACGGTGCTCCATCTCATTGAATAATAGGTTAATTTAAACTGGAAGTCTAGCCAGTTTCAGTGCAGTAGTTCATCCCTGGAGATGTCCCATACAAATGGGTATGAAGCGGTTCCAGTCCGGAAGCCCAGAAGCAGATAGCATGGACCACGACCGCGGAGGTCTACGTACCAGATTAACCTAGACTGGAATACTCTCAAACATATTACGGATTTTCTCCACCTATTTCTCTGAAACTCGCGGTCCATCTCGACTTGTCAATTTTCACAGACGCCTCTATGAATTTTTAAAACTACTGTCGTATGTTCTTCGAAGAGGACGATTTAATGTCAATTTGTCTTTTAAAAAAATGCCACACCATAACAACCAAACTTGTTTCTACGAATTCGACAGCGCAGGAAGTCTTTTCCTGTCTATCTATCATTTCGAGCGTAAACAAAGAACTAAGCGGTGCTGTAGTACGAACACATCTACAGCACCGGTGTGGCAGCCATCTTTTACTTAGAAACTGTCGCTTTTAAATGGTTAGTGACTCGTTCAATGATAATGCTTGGGATCTCAACATTGCGTTAGAAATCAGTTAATTCTTTTAGAATTTCCCTGTATTGAAAGGAATAGAAGACAATAAACACAATTTTTAGAAGCTTTCCCAAGCGCAAGACCACCTTAACAGACGGAAGACTCCTACATACATCTAAATTTTTCAATTATCGGCGATCAAAATGCAGTAATAAACACAGCATTATTTATTCCTTGCAATATTGTAATTTTGTAATGCAAATCTGGTTTTATTGAGTTGGCAACTAAGTACTTTCGGTTTTTACTGATAGAGAGCGTTGCTTTATTTTTTGTATAACGTATGTTAGTGCTGTATTTTACCGTTTGTCGCGTGATACTAGTCACATTGACGTAACTACAGAAGCAAGTTGTGCGTGATTTTTATTAAAGCTATTAGTTGTGGGTTAATTTTAAATGGAGTGCAGAAACGAACGTTTTCAACATATTTTACTATTTTATTTCCGTAAAGGAAAGAAAGCTGCTGCGGCTCACAAAAAGATATGTGAAGTTTATTTTGCTAATTGCTTAACAGAGCGCACGTGTCAGAATTGGTATAAAAAATTCCGTTCTGGAGATTTTTCTCTCAAAGATGAGCAACGTTCTGGTCGGCCTACTGAAGTTGATGATGACCAAATCAAAGTCATAATTGAAGAGGATTGTCATATAACTGTTCGAGAGGTTGCGGAGAGGCTACATGTATCGCACACAACAATTGAAAAACATTTAAAATGTCTTGGGCTAGTTAAGAAGCTTGATATTTGGGTACCTCACGAATTGAAAGAAATTCATTTAACACAAAGAATCAACTTTTGCGATATGTACCTTAGACGAAATGAAACCGACCCTTTCTTAAAAAGAATCATTACTGGTGATGAAAAATGGGTCCTGTACAGTAACATAGTTCGAAAACGATCATGGAGCAAACACGGTCAACCAGCTCAAACCACATCGAACGCTGAATTGCATCCAAAAAAGATCATGCTGTCAGTTTGGTGGGATTACAAAGGTGTTGTGCTTTTTGAGCTGCTTCCAAGGAACTAAACGATCAATTCTGATGTTTACTGTCAACAATTAATAGAGCTGGATGAAGCAATCAAAGAAAACGGCCAGATTTGTCAAATCGGAAAGGTGCAGTTTTCCACCAAGATAATGCAAGGCCTCACACATTTTTGGCAACTCGTGGGAAACTATTGGAGCTTGGCTGGGAAGTGATGCCACATCCCCCATACAGCCCTGATCTAGCACCATCTGATTACCTTTTATTTCGAAGTTCGCAGAATTCTTTGAATGGTAAAACTCTCACAAATGACGACGACCTTCACTCGCATCTGGTTCAGTTTTTTGCTGATAAGAACCAGAAATTTTATGAGCGCGGAATCATGCAGCTGAAAGAAAGATGGCAAAAGGTCATTGAGAAAAATGGAAAATATATAATTGATTAAAAACTATTCTTTGTTTAAAAAAAAGTGTTTTATTTTATACTACAAAACCGAAAGTACTTAGTTGCCAACCCAATACCTAATCCACTAGTAATGTGTTAGCTAAAACAAACCCATTAACGATCTTTTAAATTTGTAGATTTTACACATTTGTGTTTTATTTTATACTACAAAACTGAAAGTACTTCCAACCCAATATATACAATTGTCGGAGTAGATTGAGCTGTTGCACAGTTTGAGAAGGAATAAAAATTTGGTTTTCTATTTATGAATGCAACAGATTGTTTAGACAAAAAGATTCGATTAATTTTGCAGAAAGAAGTAACCAAGATAGGTGTACAAAAATTATTAACGTTGATTAGCAAAATATTAGGCTCTGGGACAGATTTTTGCGGAACAGCTATTAGGTTCGATCTTAAGTTATTGCAAAATAATGCTTCTTTCAAACGACGAGCTTATCATCTTCGTAAATAACTATTTTGCAAGCCTTCCGGAATTGCATTTTAGAGATGGCATAAGGGCATTGGAGCACCGTCGGAATAAATGTATTGCTCTTTTATGAGAATATATTGAAAAATAAAAATTATTTTGTATTTAAAAAATTCGTTTTTCTTTTCAATTCTCACTACTTGTCAAACTACCCTTGTATAATATATATATATATATATATATATATATATATATATATATATAATATCTAATGATGCTATTTTATATTGAATTCAAAAACAATAAACAACTAGCCAAAGAAAAGAAATTCAAAATATAAGAAAGATTGCGATTAAACGAATGCATCAGATAAATACACTTTCACTAAAATAACTGTTCTTTCTACTTTTTATAACAGTATATATCGAGTTACCTTCGTTTTATTTGCTTTTATTTTCGGTCTGCAATATAAAACGGCTCTTTTTTTAATTGGCTATGCCTTTTAAAGGAATCGATCGTTTACGTCTGAAACGAAGTAATTGACTGTTTTACTGAATAGCCGAAGATATAACTATTTAAAATATTTTAAATTAACCTAATATTTTGCGTAAAGTACAAATATTTATATATATTAACAAATATATGTAGTAATGTATTAAATATATTATAATTATCTGAAATGCTTATAAATTAACAATCACATCTGGAGTTTGTGACGTAAAACCATTATAAGATATGTAATTGGTTATAAGTTAAGACTTAAAGAAATTGTCGAGAAAAAAGAAAACAAAAGGATAACTTTAGAAACCTGTAGAGAGTAGTTATGCTACTGAAGACATTACTGAATATTGTCGACCGATTTCGTTGCTTAATAAACCATGGCAGTGAAATTGTTAGATATGCTTACATATCCCCTCATGTAGCATTATTGAAGATAATGGTATTGTGGGGTGTACACCTCTAGCGTTCTAGTGTTGAAAACCTATGTGGATCAAAGGTGTGATTTTCTTGTTGGGTGGACAGCGTATTTGCTGCAGTTTTGATCTGTAGAGTTAGAGGTAGATTCTATGTTTATCTATAATCTATTAATTTATCTAATATAATCTACTAAAGGTTCTGTAATTGGAGGCAAAATTTAAGATTACTTGAGTTCATCATCAAGACTTTTTCACTGCAACCTTTTCAGATCTACTGTTTCTTTGAAGTCTCTTGGCTTTTGGCATGCGCCTATCGAAGTTGGATTTGATTATGGTTGTCTCAGATCTCAGATCACCTTGCTAATCAGATTTTTTCGTCGAACGTTAGATCTACTTCCTCCGCGATTTTGACCCACACAGATTTATGTATTTTTATGTACGTAGATGATTCTGGTTCCATCTTTCCTTTCTGGTCTGGTTTCCTATGAAAAATTCACGCTTTGCAGTTTTACTTTCACATGGTTCTTTCTACTTTTTGTTTTTTTTTTAGAGTTTCTTCTATACTCTTTCCACAGTGTCCTCCGAGCAACAATAGAAATAACATTTCGCTTGATTGGAGCCCCACTAGACTGGGTCAGGTCAAATACGAGAAGATTGCACCCATTGCCACCAAGGGAAAGTGATTCTCGATATTTTACCCTACTCCTTAGTATCGCGAAAATATTAAATTTCCTTATTATTCGATTAAGGTCCTCTTTTATTTAATAAACTGTTAGATATAGAAACAACGATTAATTGTTGGAAAGCACTGAACAATAATACACTTCAGGGAGCATTAGAGAACAATGAATACAGCAGAGTTGATAATTTATAAGAATTACAAAAGCTAAAAGACTTTCAGAGGGTTTGCCTGGCATACGCAGCTGGTGTCACTGAGAAAACAAAATAAATGCTTAATTAATATTTGGTACAACTACGTTAATACCACATAACTTCTTCGGAATAAAAGACAAATTAACTTAAATAAAGGGAAAATGAGTATTTATTTTCAACAGAATATTACAATTTCAATTATAGGATGACAATTTAACAAAAATAAGATTATAAGACAGAAAAAAGCAGCAAAATGAAAAAAATGGAAACGTTAAAGTACCATGTCACTGATTAGCCAATTGCAAAAAATGAATGGATAAAGAATAAATTAATTTGCAAGATTAACAGCCTAACAAAATGAAATCATCAGCAAATCAATAATTTAGAAAATTAAATGAACCTGAACAAAAACCATAAACATAACACTAAAACAGGCTGTATATTAAACTTGTATTAAACCAATTCCGAAAGCCTTATGTCTAAGAATTGCAATGCGTGTTGAAAATAGAGAAAATTATGTAGATGGAGACTTAATTATCGTATTGGTTTTGGAAAAGGGAAGGTAAGAAATAGAAGAACTACAAACAAAAAATTGCGGTACCAATTAATTATGCGAGGTAAAATTTGAGGACAATCAGTCTTAATATGAAGTAGTTTGTAATGGATATTTTGGTCAATACAGAAGTGCTCAAAGACAGACTTTCCAAAACTAGACAGTAGTAAAGAAAATACCACTTTGAACCATAAAACTAGACATATCTTCATTCGATTAGCATAAAATTAACACTTTTGAGTTACATAGAAAAGCATATTCCAGTTTCAACCCAACTAGCAGCACATACCGTGCATTCATTTTACCTCGCTACGAAAACTCTACCACATTATATTCGGGTCTAGCTGCCGAATACCGATCAGAATGTAAAGTGGTGGGGCGCGAGTCATTTGAATCACGACTATAACTGACTACTGAACGTACTAGCTGCAGCCCCACCACTAATTTGATTGTAGGCGTATCGATATCGTATTAACGGTCATTCGTGGTTTGCATTTGGGAGAGTGTGTTACCGTAAGACATTCAAATTTAAATATTTTTTTAATTATTTCACTTTGATAATGTATACATTGGAAGAAAAAATTCAAATGATAACATGAGCTTTGAAAGGTAATTCTTTACGGCGTATCCAGCGCCTTTTCTCTGAAAAGTATGTAGATCGTCCCTTTCCTGCATTAACAACAATATCATTAGTAGTTAAAAGGTTTAAATCAGAAGGTTGCATTTTGGGATGTAAATGTCACAAAATACGGAGAATAATAACGATAAAGAAATGCAGGAAGTCATGGTGTGCGCAATGGTCGAAGAAAATTCCAATATTACTATATCTAAAATATCAGAAGAGATAGGTATTAGCGTGGGTAAAGTTCATAAGATATTAATGAAAAATAAATACACATCCTATAAATACTAAACTCATCAAGAAATTTTTCATGCTGATCAACACCGCAGAATGGAATTTTGTGAAACTGTAATAGAACGTGTAAATGCGAATGAACACTTCATTGAGACTATCGTGTTTACCGATGAATCCACATTTCCGTTGCACGGTAAACACAATCCGTCGAATCTTCGATATTGGTCTATTGAAAACGAGTATCGACAATTGAATACGGGGACAGAGTATCCTGAAAAATTGAATGTTTGGGCTGGTATTTATGGGAATAATATTATTGGTCCATTCTTCATCGAAGGAAATTTAAATGGGGAAATATATTTGAATCTTCTTCGAAACGACATTGTCCCTGCTTTAAGAACTATTAATCCAAATTTAGAGAACGTATGGTTCCAGCATGATAGTTGTCCGGTCCATGTAACTAGAATTGTGAATGAATATTTAAATAATATATTCCCCCAAAGAGTTATATCTAATAGTGGTACAATTCGCTGGCTACCAAGGTCACCAGACTTAGCCCCTAATGACTTTTTTTATGGCGTTACATAAAATCAAAGTTATATGGGCATCAAGACGAAAGGGCTAATAATTTGGAAGAATTACGGGTTAATATCGAACACGAACGTAAACAATTTGGACAGTCAGTGATAGACCTTCCGCCAAGTACCACGAACAACTACTTAATCTGTAATCTGTAGTCAGTCGTTGTTGTGATTCGACTGGCTCGCGCCCCACCACTTTACATTCTGATCGTCATTCGATATCTAGACCCGAATATAATATGATACGGCGTTTGTAGCATTTTAATATGAAAGCACAGTATAGAACGCTTGATATCCTGATCCTAAATTTTGCTTAGCTTATTTATATATTGTATCGTATATTGTTCGCAAAAGTGAGTCTCATAAATGCAATTCCCAAACTTTTAATGACCTCAACTCGCATCAGATTACCCTATTTAATCAAATATTTACTGAGAAAAGAATCCAATCTTCTGATGAATGTAATTATCTTACTTTTAATATGATTCAAAGGTAAGTTGTCTCTTGCACAGTAAATTTTGTATATTGATTATATCGGCCTGTATTCTACCACATTCATTTATAACAGTGACATGCCGATATATTTACAAATTGTCAGAAAACTGAGGTTTATTGGATTTAATTACATCAGAAAGCTCAAAAAAAATATTAAAACGAAGTGTGCCTAAGTTCGGACGTTGTAGTATGTAGAAAGAATGGGAACCATTAAACAGGAAATAAAGAAACATCAGAGAAGACAAATAGCGGTTACAGAATATCTGGACAGAGTTAGCTATTTCTTACTTTATGTAAATGTAAAAAAACTATATTTCAAGGTTAATAGAGTTAGTGCAACACTCTGAAGAAATAGAGAAAAGTTCGCCGTTATTACAGTATTTCTAACATTTTACTCTTCTAATTTTAGTTGAAGAAACACCGCTTTCTAATGCCTAATGCACTTACATGAATTCGTTGAGTTTATTATTTATCTCCGTAGGCTTTCACCACTAGTTTGTCTAACAGAATCTTCTTCGCTCTTCACATCTGCTTCTTCAGGATTTTCTATGGGATTGGTTGAGATTTGAACTTCTCTGGTCGGCATTTTGTCGAATTATTGATTGAGATGAATCTCATAGTCAACAAGTACTACTTGAAAGTAGTAATTGTTGTAGTAACGCTTCGCTCTTCACACTATCTGCTTCTTCGGGATTTTCTATGGGGCTGGTTGAGGTTTGAACTTCTCTGGTCGGCATTTTGTCGAATTGTGGATTAAGATGAATCTCATAGTCAACAAGTACTACTTGAAAGTAGTACTTGTTGTAGTAACGTTTCGCTCTTCACACTATCTGTTTCTTCAGGATTTTCTATGGGACTGGTTGAGGTTTGAACTTCTCTGGTCGGCATTTTGTCGAATTATTAATTGAGATGAATCTCATAGTCAACAAGTACTACTTGAAAGTAGTACTTGTTGTAGTAACGTTTTACTTGAAAGCAATACTTGTTGACTATGAGATTCATATGAGTACTACTTCCAAGTAGTACTTGTTGACTATGAGATTCATCTTAATCAACAATTCGACAAAATGCTAACCAGTGAAGTTCAAACCTCAACCAGCCTCATAGAAAATCCTGAAGAAGCAGATAGTGTGAAGAGCGAAACGTTGCTTTTTAAAACGAACGCACTGCGAAACCCGGAAGAAGATTCTATTAGACAAACTCGTGGTGAAAGTCTACGGAGATGAATAATAAACTCAACGAATTCATGTAAGTGTATTAAGCATTAGAAAGCGATGTTTCTTCAAGGAAAATTGGAAGAGTAAAATGTTAAAAATACTGTAATAACGGCGAATTTTTCTCTGTTTCTCAAGAGTGTTGCACTAACTCTATTAACCTTGAAATATCGATTTTTGTTTTGCATTTACATAAAATAAGAATGGATTACAGGTGAAACAGGACTAAGCAATACGTGATTTAAATGGAGAAAACTAATTATTGGTGGTGCTACATAAGTGCTCTGTAAACTAAATAAGAAAATGTGTGTCATATATTACGAATTCGACGCAAGGAATTACTCAATATATTTACATGTACCTGTTGAATCGCTAATGAAACCAAAACACCTTGTGTTTATTTATTAATAAGAAATAATTCAGTCTTTTTACTGACCATTGTTCTTATGTTATTATAATATTATTGTTGTGGAAGCCCCCACAATACTAGCAGGTTTTAATATATTTCTGAAATTTTCTTTAAATCGTCATTAATTGCATGTTGAAGATAAACATCTTAATTTCTGAAATTTCCAATTCATCGGAAATACCTAACTAGCACATTCCGATTAATAATGACGCTGTTAATTAATGGGAAAAACACATTTCATTAAAAAGTAAAAGTAAATGCTTCTTCCTTTTGTTTAAAGTAGGTTCTCCATGTGTAAATGTACATACGCATATGTAATTGCTTTGCGACGATAATAATCAATGTGGAGTTCATAAGAAGTGATTTAAATTTTAGGACGCTTTGTCAACGGTAATAATTATTTTTAAATACAATGTTGGGTCACTGTAAAATTCTCGTGACTTTTTTGTGTATAGTAAATAAGAAGTATACAAAAACAAAGTTATTTACTCAATCAGTTATATAATTTCTTTATTGCTAGTAAATACTCTGTAACGGTATGGTAGTACCAGCTGTACCGGAAAGTCTCTACCGGATTTTTCGTAAAAAAGCTATATAATTTTCAAGAAAATGGAAAACTTTATTTATTCAAAGTGTTGGCCATTTAATTCTACACATCTTGCCCATCTTTCAGGCAATTTATGGATGCCATTCCAAAAAAAACTTTGTCCTTTCAGTAAAACTATTCATTTAGTCATTTTCTAATTTCTTGGAAATTGGCGAAGTGCTGCTCTACAAGCACGTATCCTATTGATGCGAAAAGGTGATAGTCGGACGGGGCAAGCTCTGAAGAGTACGGCGGGTGCGATATTATGTCCTATCCAAGTACTTTCAACGCTTTCCTGACCGGTTTTGCTGTACGAGATGCTATTGTGCTGTAAAATCACTTTACCGTCGCTTGGAGCCCATTCTGGACGTTTTTCTATCAATGTATGGTTCAAATTGATAATTTGTTGTCGGTAGCGATCTGTATTAATTTTTCATTAGGTTTCATCAGTTCGTAATACACCACGTCAGTGTAGTCCCACCAAATACAGAGCATTGTCTTGCGACCAAAACGATTTGGCCTTGGAGTGGATGGGCCGACTTCGCTTGGTGATAATTATGATTTTTCGCGCTTAGAGTTTTCGAAATTAATCAATTTTTCATTACCCGTCATTATTCGATGCAGAAATTACTTCCGATCATACCTTTCACACACGATTTTTCGATTTTCCATTTACCTGTCATTCATTTGATGTGGCACCCATTTTCCCATCTTTTGGATTTTTCCCATTGCTCGCAATCGGCCGCTAATCGTTTCATGGGCTACATTTATCGCTTCTGCCAGTTGTTTTTGAGTTTGGGTTGGGTCTTCATCGAATAACTCCTGCAGTTCTTCAAACTTTTTCGGTCTACCAGAAGGTTCTTTGTCTTGCACATCGAGATCACCACTTTTGAATTGTCGAAACTACGCTTCAAATGTTTCTATGGTTGGAGCATGCTCATCGTAAGTTTCTACCAGCAAACGATGACTTTCAGCGGCTTTTTTCTTTTGATTAAACAAGAAAAGTAATGCGTGTCGCAAATACACATTTTCAACCACGAAACTCGACATTTTCAAAGAAGTATAATTCTATGGCAATTACTTTCGCAAGATATAACATGTATGGTTTTGAAGCTTGATGTCAGTAGAATAAAATGACGTATGTGTCAAATCGTAACATTGCATACTTAAGCCTGGCGATATCTGTTAGGAAAACTGGTAATGACTTTCCGTTACATCTGGTATGTGAATACATTTGTAATGAAGTTGAATAATTTGTTATCAAAAAGACTTTAACTAATTTCTAACAATTTATAAGGATTTTTTCAATTTAAATATTGTATAATAAAAATTTTGTTACAGGAACAATCATCTAAAAGCATGAACAGGGAGGTTGTATACAGTGAGTCACAAAAGTGTTTGTACACCCTGTAAATGTCGAATATCATCGAATGTAAACATCCAACTATGATAAACCATATTTACTTCCATTTAATAACATCAAAAAACTATGAAAATTGTTATCATTTACAACTACAAAAGAATTTGTTAAATATTCTAACATCGAATGCAACAAAAATTTTCGTAGGTTTCATTTATTTCTCTATTGTTAAGTCATAAATTTAGAAGGAATTCGGTAAATCCTCTGCATTGCATCACGTATTTGTGAAAAATAATAGTTTGATGCTTTTACAAAGAGAAGTTGTTAAAGTAAATGCATGTTTGGTAATTTCCACAAGTTAACAACACTACACGAAGAAAAATAAAACTCAAGCCAAATAGTCAAATTTATCATAAACGCGTGTTTTGAACGGCAGATTGAAGAAAAAATATTCAAAATATTTTGAACTGTTGAAATTGAACTGAAAAATAGGCGTCGAAGTTTCTAAATGAGCGCGATCAAAGAACTACTACAAGTGCAGTAAGTTAAAAGTCAGATATCAATGAGTTAAACCTCTAATAACAATATGGAAGCTTTTATTATTTACAACTACAAAAGAATTTGCTAAATATTCCAACATCGAATGACAAAAAAAACCTTTTATACACTTCAATTTTACAAAATTTTTCAAACAACAAATTTAGAAAGACTTTCATAAATAATCTTCATAATATCACGTATTTGTGAAAAACTGATGCTGTTACAAGATAAGTTTTAAAAGTAAACACATGCCTGGTAATATGCGCGAGTTAACAAAAAACCCTTTGGTCGATAGTAAAATTTATTGAGAAGGCGTGTTCTGCAATGCTGTTTTAAAAAAATATGCAATATGATTTATTGAAATTACCGCGAGAAATAGGCGTCCAAAGATTCTAAATAAGGGCGATCAGAAAACTGTTACAGTGTAATGAGTTAAAAGTCGTTGATATGTGCACTAAGCATAGCCGTATAGATGCAATTTGATACTGGAAGGAAGTACATTAGAAAAAGAGAATTTGAAGAAGGATTTGGACGCATTTGGACGCAGTACTGATTGTTTCGAAGAAAATGAAGTTTTTTCTAAATCAACATTATACGTGAATTTTTGATCAAAATTACAACGGATGTTAGCGGTAAGCTTCATCAGCCCAGTGTGACTTCTCCTGTAACCCAAACTTACTGTTTCATGGAAGATGATAGGCGTTCATTTGAGCTATAATACAAAATTTGCAAGAGGAATTGAAGGCTATATGGGAAAGTGTCTGTAGGAAGTGTTTCGACGACTGACTTTATTTCTTGACATAAATGAATTGCATCAAACGGGGCCTATTTTGAATCAATTTGGATAATTGAAACAACAGTTTGTGTATTATTGATCAATTCCTAGTATTTGTTTGACATGATATGTCTTCCCAACCTCATACAAAAGTGTATAGTGCTAACAAGATAACATAAAAACAATGAGTGATGCGTCCTTTCTTTGCTTATATTCGGAATCGACATATAATAATGAACCATAACCACCTCACAGGATCTTTTAGCAAAAGGATACCTTCCATTGTAGTTTGTTGATATTGAAATGTACAGTTTCTAAGTATTCCTTAGGTGTTATATTATTACATTATATACAATTATATTCTTCTTTCTCTGTAGTTACTTTGTTGTATTTTTCTTAACTAACAGTATGAAGTTAACGTAATATGAAATTTAGAATTCCATTCGACACCTATACTCGTGCCGAATGAATATTATGCATAAAGTATATGGTCTTTGTTTCTTCATTACAACATTTATGCATTTTACAAGTGCAGGTTAATATTCCCCACAAGTATGTTATATACGTCGTAGCAATGAATTTCAATTTCGTATTTATAAGTGTACTTTACCATTCACTGCCTTTGTTCAGAATGTATAGCGAATTATATCTTTTTAATGTACATAAATGTTGATCAATACTAATTAATGATAATCTCTATCCACACATGCAGAAAAGTCTTCAAATATCAGTACAATCAAGGTTAATTATTTCGCAGAATTTGGTAAAGGATATTTTATTTTATAAGCGAATATTCAATACCATTTGAAATGAAAACAATTTAACTACATTTTTTTTAAATCGCATATATGTTGAAAACATAATAAATAGAGAAGTAATTACGTCAAGGTTTATAAAGAAATTAGAAGAATTAATTTGCAAAAAGTGTAATGTAAATAATGCCGATACTTTATCTAGTCATCTATGCAAACAAATTTTTGAAATTCACTTATATTATAAACACTCGATATAAGTTGATTTTCTCGCGTGCATACAATAAATTAAAAGAATGCACGAGGTACGTTTATTGTAGTTATTGTATTTCTCTAATTATGGGGATCGTAAATAAAACTGTTTATTTATTTTAATGATATGGTGTTCATGTAAAAACATATTTACATAAGTTCAATTAAGCAAAATATTATTATATGGATGGACAATGCTGATGATACAACAGAAATTAAAAAAAAAACACACGCAATAATGTAGTTAATGACAAGGAAATAGGAAAATATTCAATAGAAAGATCTGAACGATGTTGAATACGATACAAATAAAGGGTTTTCCAATAGGGACTTGACAACTTTTAATTCAATTTGTGAACGCACCCTTTCACTAACCATCGAACTGTCACTGTCAATTTATTCAGTAAACTTAACATTTTCATCATGGTAAAGCACACGAACGAACAACGTCTGAAAATTATAAAAATTTACTACAGAAATTCGGAGTCGGTGACCGCTACTTTAAGAGCGTTAACTCCGATTTTCGGTCGTAATTCTCGCCCTAGTAGACAGGCAGTAACAAGGTTAGTGCAAAAATTTGAGTCTACATATTCGTTGTGTGATGTTGCCGTGCCAGTGAGACAACGGGTTGGTCGAAGTGTCGAAAATATCGCTGCCGTTGAAACGTCCCTAGCAAATGATCCAAATCAGTCAATTCCACGGCGTTCTCAAGAGTTGGGCATCGCCCAGACCACTTTATGGCGAATTTTGCGTAAGGATCTTGGTTTACACCCATACAAGATCAAGCTTACTCAAGAATTGAAGCCGATGAACCATTTGAAGCGACGTACGTTCTCCGATTGGGCTCTGGAAAAGATGCGCCAAGATGATCAATTTCATCGTAAAATCATTTTCAGTGACGAAGCTCATTTTTGGCTCAATGAGTTCGTCAATAAGCAAAATATGCGTTATTGGTCGGGTGAAAATCCATATGTGTTTCATGAAACACCACTTCATCCACGAAAAATAACTGTTTGGTGCGGTTTGCATGTCGGCGGCGTCATAGGACTATATTTTTTCGTCGACGATAATGATCGTCACGTTACTGTGAATGGTAATCGTTATCGTGCCATGATTATCGATTATTTTTGGCCCGAATTGGAAGATATGGACATGGACAACATGTGGTTTCAGCAGAACGGTGCCACAAGCCACACAGCACACGTTACAATCGATTTATTGAAGAGTAAGTTTGATGAGCGTGTTATCTCAAGAAATGGACCAGTCGATTGGCCGCCTCGTTCGTGCGATTTAACGCCTCTAGACTTTTTTCTTTGGGGCTACGTCAAGTCATTGGTCTATGCCAACAAGCCGACAACGTTGGAAGAGCTCAGAGCCAACAATGAACGCGAAATAGCAGCCGTTTCGGCCGAATTGTGTGGGCGAGTCATCGAAAATTAGGTCCAACGAATCGACCACTGCAAACGTGCCCGCAGTGGCCATACGAACAAAGTCGAGTTCCATTCATAAATGTTTTGATTGTACTTCAACCCGATAATAAGGTTTTTGAAATATCTCAAATGGTCTGCATTTTATTTTGAAAAAAAGTTGTCAAGTCCTTATTGGAAAACCCTTTATGTAGATGTACATAATTGTAAACAATCAATTATAAAAAGAGAAAGTTATTGTGAAATTTATGTACTAGTTGGAAAAGAGTAGAATATTTGTGTACAGAAATTCAAATGTAAGCTTTAACATTTTGTAAATAAAGTATTATTATTGGAATGAATTGATTTTAAAGAGAGAAATCAAATTAATAAAACACATAAGTCAAATCAGTCAAATAAAATATCAGTAAATATCTAGTATATAATATTTATTTAACAGAATTTTTCAAAGATAGCGTAGATAACAGGATGACATAGACAAAAGGTATTCCAATAAGACATTTCATTTTCAATAGCCTGCCATTTTAACAGTTGTCATGACTCAACCTGTAACTACTTGACAGATGACAAGTAAAAACTACGCCATTAATAAAAATGGAACGATATACGCTTCAACGATGCATCGAAATTATTAAAATTCACTAGAAAAATTGTGAAAATTTCGCGGTCATAGTTCGCAAAACTAAAGAATTTTTGGGTTGTCGCGAAGCACCTTCTAGGTCAGAAATTGTGAAACTCGTGGAAAAATTTGAGCCGTTGGGACAAGTTAGTGATGTGAAGAATCAAACTCGTGCACGTCGCTCAAATGTAACTTACAGGGACCTTTCTAAGGCTTTCGATAGCATAAACCACGAAATATTGCGACATAAGCTTGGCTCCTGTGATCTGGTCCATTGATTTTATTTTGACGTTCGGGGCACACCAGAGGTCAAATTTAGGTCCTTTACTATGTATATTGTTTATAAACGATTTACATTGTCAGATCGATTGTCCTGTACTAGCGTAAGCTGACGACATAAAAGTTTATTCGGAAATTATCCTCTACCAACGATGTTGATGAACTTCAACTCAATCTAAATTTATTAGTTGAATGGCGCGAAAAATGTTGTGTGTGACCTTTTCTCGGTCTTCCACAGTTCGAATCATTATACCATATCAAAGATGATTATTTGAAAAATGTGTTCGAAATAAAATTGGGGTGATATCTGACTCAAGTCTTACATTTACACCACATATTACAAGTATTTGTTCTAAAGCTTTCAAATCACTGGGATTTATCATGCGGATCTCCAAATATTTCAATGGTACCACTTTACTTAAATCTAATCTAAATGGTCTCATTGAGTGCTAGAAGGGATGCCTTTTGTGAAAAGTTTTTCTATAGTCTTCTTAATAACAATATTGACTGTTCCTTTCTTTTCGACCGTATGATTTCTGGTACCACGCCTTAACTCCAGGAGTAATTTGTCATTTATGACTCCGATTGCGAGGACGAACGTTTTGAGGAAAACGTTTATATTTTGCCTAGAATAATCAAAGGAAGTTTGGAGGAGATATTTACTCAGATGAAACTTTATTTAATTTTTTTTATCCTGAATAATATATGCCACAGATATACTTTCGATGTATTTGTCTGTTGGAAATAAAGACTATTATTATTACTATTATTGTTATTATTATTATAAAGAGACATACAGGTAAACACCAGAGAGGTTCTTAAATTTCTAAGGTCGAAGTGTAAACTGGTGAAACAGAGCCAAGGTTTCATAAAGACATAAAGAGCAGGCTGATACAAAAAAAACCAAGGGACTCCAAAAAGACAGTAAATCTGCAAAGGTCGCAGTAGAAAATTTCTATGGCTAACTCGAGTAATTTCGATCTTCATATAAATAGTTAATTATATTTTTGATAGAGATGAATTCATAAAAAGGAATTTCTTTATGCCATTCTATGCATAATTTATCACTGTATTTGCTTATTATTCTGTTCAAGAACATTTCATAATGTTCAGATTAAATAAAAACGAAACGATTTAGCAATATTTACGATATTTAGTTGTGCTAAATAGGGAGATATTGTTAAACACGCAAATTATATTTCAAAATTTAAATAATATTTGCATTGGTTACATTGTCTAAGCTTCCGTGTTGGAATTGTGTACACGACACTTGCTCTGCGACGCAAATGTTATTTAAATTTTGAGATGTAATAGCAAAAGCAAATAACATTGACGTTGCTAAATTGCATCAAAAGTTTTTTTCATCATAACAATATGCAAATGTAGTGACAGATTATATATAATGCCATACAGGAATTTTTTCCAATGAAGGAATTTCTGTTAGAAACAATCAATGATGTATATTAAGATTAAAATTACTTGAGCTGGCCATAAAACCTACTTTACTATCTCACGTCCCTCTGGAGTTTCTTGACTTCTTCAGGGTTTAACTGCTGCTACTGCTATTGTTATTGCACTGACACTAGTGCAAGTCTAATGCGGGTGGGTTTATATAGGGGTATTTTTGCAATAGATCACAGATTGACTTGTGACAAACATATGATGCAATTGATTGTCGCAGGTCTCAGCGATGTATATTAAGACTAAAATTACTTGGGCTGCCCATAGAACCTATTCCACTGTCTCACGTCTCTCTGAAGCTTATTGACTCCTTCAATGTTTAACTGTTGTTACTGCTATCGTTTTGCACTGACACTAGTGCAAGTCTATTGCGAGTGGGTTTATATAGGGGTATCGTTTGCCATGGGTCACAGATTGACTTGTGACAAACATATGATGCGATTGTTTGTCGCAAGTCACAGCGATGTATATTAAGATTAACATTACTTGGGCTGCCCATAGAACCTATTCCACTGTCTTACGTCTCTCTGAAGCTTATTGACTCCTTCAGGGTTTAACTGTTGTTACTGCTATCGTTTTGCACTGACACTAGTGCAAGTCTATTGCGAGTGGGTTTATATAGGGGTATTGTTTGCCATGGGTCACAGATTGACTTGTAACAAACATATGACGCAATTGTTTGTCGCAAGTCACAGCGATGTATATTAAGATTAACATTACTTGGGCTGCCCATAGAACCTATTTCACTGTCTCATGTCTCTCTGGAGTTTATTGACTTCTTCAGGGTTTAACTGTTGCTACTGCTATCGTTTTGCACTGACACTGGTGTATGTTTATTGCGAGTGATATTGTTTGGTATAGGTCACAGGTCGACTTGTGACAAACATATGACGCAGTCGTTTGTCGCAGGTCACAGCGATGTACATTAAGATTAAAATTACTTGGGCTGTCCATAGAACCTATTCCACTATCTCATGTCCCTCTGAGTTTATTGACTTCTTCAGGGTTTAGCTGTTGCTACTGCTATCGTTATTGTACTGACACTGGTGCAAGTCTATTGCGAGTGGGTTTATATAGGGATATTGTTTGATATAGGCCACAGGTTGACTTGTGACAAACATATGACGTTGTTGTTTGTCACAGGTGACAGAATCACCTGTGACAAACAGTATCATTATGTGAACTCACGTGCAACAATTTCAGTGCAACAACGACAGCAATAGGAGCAGTGAAACCCTGAAGATATTTCATAGAAGTGAAGACACATCGGCAGTACGAGTATTGAGGGTGTGGTTCCATCTTCATATACAGTTAATTATATTTCTGATGAGATTAACAATTATATTATGAAAGAATTTTATTAAATTATTACAATCTTTACTTTTTATTGTATTTGCTTATTATTCTTTTTCAAGTTATTTATTTTCTTCAACTTATAAATACCTTTTACAGTTATACAATATATTTCCAATTGTGTTTTTTGTGATTACTTACATTTGTTAAAGATTTATTTTTGTGTTTAATATTGTAAAATTTACAAACGCAATAATTTTTTAATTAACAATTTTTTTAATTGTGTGCACTTGTCTACTAAATTATGAATTATATTTATTTCGTATTTAATGGAAATATTTGATAAAATTTAATTTTTAAATTATTTTTTGGTCTTTTCCGATTTTTTATAATTATACGAAAAGAATTATTCTGAAAGGCATATTATTTAAAGTATTACTTTCATTTGATTTTAAATTTAGTTAGTATAAGGAATGTTTCCTCACGGTTAACACCTAGTCAATCAAAACCACCAATTATTAATTATTTTAGGAAAAAAAAATGTTTCGGATAAGTGGTGGTAAAATAATAATTAATAGTTGTTATTATTATTACTATTATTGTTATTATTATTATTACTATTATTGTTATTATTATTATTACTATTATTGTTATTATTATTATAAAGAGATATACAGGTAAACACCAGAGAGGTTCTTAAATTTCTAAGGTCGAAGTGTAAGCTGGTGAAACAGAGCCAAGGTTTCATAAAGACATAAAGAGCAGGCTGATACAAAAAAAGCCAAGGGACTCCAAAAAGACAGTAAATCTGCAAAGGTCGCAGTAGAAAATTTCTATGGCTAACTCGAGTAATTTTGATCTTCATATACATAGTTAATTATATTTCTGATAGAGATTAATTCATAAAAAGGAATTTCTTTATGCCATTCTATGCATAATTTATCACTGTATTTGCTTATTATTCTGTTCAAGAACATTTCATAATGTTCACATTAAATAAAAACGAAACGATTTAGCAATATTTACGATATTTAGTTGTGCTAAATAGGGATAGTAGTTATTTTTCGATAGTACTGTTTTAATTTTATTTATGTTTTTGTTATGTAGCTTTTGTCTTAGAATTCATAACACTTGTCTACTAAATTATGAATTATATTTATTTCGTATTTAATGGAAATATTTGATAAAAAATTTTCAAATTATTACTTTCCGATTATTTTATAATTACGAAAAGAATTTTCTGAAAGGCATATTATTTAAAGTATTACTTTCATTTGATTTTAAATTTAGTTAGTTTAATGAAGTTTTCCTATAGGTTAAGACCTATTGAATCAAAACCACCAATTATTAATTATTTTAGGAAAAAAAAATGTTTCGGAACGTAATTAATAGTTATTACTATTATTGTTATTATTATTATTACTATTATTGTTATTATTATTATTACTATTATTGTTATTATTATTATAAAGAGATATACAGGTAAACACCAGAGAGGTTCTTAAATTTCTAAGGTCGAAGTGTAAGCTGGTGAAACAGAGCCAAGGTTTCATAAAGACATAAAGAGCAGGCTGATACAAAAAAAGCCAAGGGACTCCAAAAAGACAGTAAATCTGCAAAGGTCGCAGTAGAACATTTCTATGGCTAACTCGAGTAATTTCGATCTTCATATACATAGTTAATTATATTTCTGATAGAGATTAATTCATAAAAAGGAATTTCTTTATGCCATTCTATGCATAATTTATCACTGTATTTGCTTATTATTCTGTTCAAGAACATTTCATAATGTTCACATTAAATAAAAACGAAACGATTTAGCAATATTTACGATATTTAGTTGTGCTAAATAGGGATAGTAGTTATTTTTCGATAGTACTGTTTTAATTTTATTTATGTTTTTGTTATGTAGCTTTTGTCTTAGAATTCATAACACTTGTCTACTAAATTATGAATTATATTTATTTCGTATTTAATGGAAATATTTGATAAAAAATTTTTAAATTATTACTTTCCGATTATTTTATAATTACGAAAAGAATTTTCTGAAAGGCATATTATTTAAAGTATTACTTTCATTTGATTTTAAATTTAGTTAGTTTAATGAAGTTTTCCTATAGGTTAAGACCTATTGAATCAAAACCACCAATTATTAATTATTTTAGGAAAAAAAAAATGTTTCGGAACGTAATTAATAGTTATTACTGTTATTGTTATTATTATTATTACTATTATTGTTATTATTATTATTACTATTATTGTTATTATTATTATAAAGAGATATACAGGTAAACACCAGAGAGGTTCTTAAATTTCTAAGGTCGAAGTGTAAGCTGGTGAAACAGAGCCAAGGTTTCATAAAGACATAAAGAGCAGGCTGATACAAAAAAAGCCAAGGGACTCCAAAAAGACAGTAAATCTGCAAAGGTCGCAGTAGAAAATTTCTATGGCTAACTCGAGTAATTTCGATCTTCATATACATAGTTAATTATATTTCTGATAGAGATTAATTCATAAAAAGGAATTTCTTTATGCCATTCTATGCATAATTTATCACTGTATTTGCTTATTATTCTGTTCAAGAACATTTCATAATGTTCACATTAAATAAAAACGAAACGATTTAGCAATATTTACGATATTTAGTTGTGCTAAATAGGGATAGTAGTTATTTTTCGATAGTACTGTTTTAATTTTATTTATGTTTTTGTTATGTTGCTTTTGTCTTAGAATTCATAACACTTGTCTACTAAATTATGAATTATATTTATTTCGTATTTAATGGAAATATTTGATAAAAAATTTTTAAATTATTACTTTCCGATTATTTTATAATTACGAAAAGAATCTTCTGAAAGGCATATTATTTAAAGTATTACTTTCATTTGATTTTAAATTTAGTTAGTTTAATGAAGTTTTCCTATAGGTTAAGACCTATTGAATCAAAACCACCAATTATTAATTATTTTAGGAAAAAAAAATGTTTCGGAACGTAATTAATAGTTATTTCTTGTCTTAAATATACTGTCTTTATGAATCTATATATTAACATAAAAGTGTTTATTTACTTTTTTTCTAGAATCGCACAGCTGTACAACTCCAAAGATTGAGGTGCAATCTTTGGAGTTGAACAGCTGTGGCTATTAGATACAGTGAAACCCGTTTATTGGAAACCCTCTTAATAGAATATATCGGTTAAAGGAATTAAAATCTCAAGAACAAAACCATTTCCCATTAACTGTTAACAAAATTATTCGACTATTATAAAAATATCTTTTAATAGAATGTATTGGGTAAAGGAATGGCTTTTCTAAGAACATTAATGCGATTTTGTCTTCACAAAAGAATAAATTTCTCTACCTGCTTAACTAAAGGTGGATGTAACCCAAAAGTTACTATGAATGTGTACTTTACTTTTACGAGGGAGCGTTTTTATATTCGCGGAATGGGGGACAAGGGGTGGAAATAAAAAAACAAAATTATTTTTCTTTTTCAATATATTCACCTGCAAGACGGATACATTTTTCACATCTTTCAATTAATTTATTTATACCCTCATAAAAAAATGATTTCTCTTTATATGCAAACTACGCCGAAACTGCCTCCTTGACTTCATCATCGGCAGTAAATTTTTTACCCCGCAGCTCTTTTTTCATTTTCGGAAACAGGTAATAATCACTCGGGGCCAGGTCTGGGCTGTAGAGTGGGTGATTCACAATTTCGACGCCCACCTTATGCAGGGCAGCTAACGCAACGCGGCTCTTGTGGATGGGCGCGTTGTCGTGCAAAAGCAGAACACCTTTTGTCAATTTTTCCCGTCTTTTCTTTTTAATGGCTTCTTTTAGTCGCTCTAATATTGAAGCGTAATATTCTCCGGTTTAGAAACATCTTTATCTTTATAATCAATCAACAATATTCCTTCCGAGTCCCAAAATACCGTTGCCATGAGTTTCCCAGCTGATTGTGACACTTTAAATTTCTTGGGAGGTGCTGTGCCCTTTTTATGCCACTGCATGGAGTCTTGTTTGGACTCAGGTTCATAATGATGAACCCAAGTTTCGTCTCCAGTAACAATTCCACTCAATACACCATCCTTGTCTTCATTACAGAGGTCCAAAAATGCACGCGAACACTCTACGCGCTGTTGTTTTTGCGGCGGCGTGAGCATTCTCGGCACCCATCTTGCGCTGACCTTAGACATGCCGAGATGATCGTGTAGGATTTTAAAAATTGTTGTATCGGATACTCCAACCATTTCTGCGAGTTGTTTCTTCTTTAGTCAAGCATCTTCGAGTACAATTTGTCCAACTTTTTGGATAAGTGCTGGCGTGGTCACCTCAATGCTCCTGCCCGGCCTCGGGTCGTCTTCAAGGGATTCCCTTCCTTGTTTAAATAAACTATGCCACTTGTACACCATGGTTTTTCCTGGACAAGAGTCGCCGTAAACCAATGACATCTCATTCATTATGGTCGCGACTGATTTTCCTTGCCTGGTAAGGAACTTTATAACGGCACGATATTCGATTTTTTCCATATTTCACTTTTCACTCCTGATTATGTTACTTGGTTGACAATAGCTCAAAGACTAACTGTCTAATAACAATGAAACTTCGTATTTATACTAATCATGAGTCGCTGCACAAGCCACGCCCCCAATGCGCCTACTTACCCCTCTACAACCCGCTCATTCCGCGAATATAAAAACGCTCCCTCGTAGAAAGCTATTATGTACATAATTACAGATAATCTTCGGATAATTATGTATTGCAATAAAATCTTGTGTCTAAGTGATTTTAAATAGTATTTAGATAATGGTTAATTCTGTGCGAATTACATACATACAATAAAAATTTTTTCAGAGGTTTTAAAAGCAGGAAATTTCTATATTTCTGGTCAGTTTGTTATTTGACATTGCAATCGAAAGTGAGTGAAAGTGAGTGAAAAATGGCTTCTTCGACAAACTTGAAAGGAAAAGACCTTGCTCTGAAGGAAAAAGTAAAATTGCTTGAGTTTTTAGAAAAAACAACTTGCAGTCAGTCGGATGTTTCCAAAAAATTTGATGTGTCTCAAGCACAAGTGAGTAAATTATTAAAAAGAAAAGACAGTATTTTAAGTGATTGGTGTGATAATTTTAAATCTACTCAAAAACGAAGAGGCAACGGGAAGAATGCCGACGTAGAAAATGCTTTAAATCATTGGTTTATGGAAAAAAGAGCGCGTAAATTTCCACTTAACGGACCCATTTTGAAGGAAAAAGCCGAACAGATTGCACAAAATCTGGGTAGTGTAAATTTTCAAGCAACGAATGGGTGGTTTACCAGATGAAAAAGTCGTTCCCAAATTTTTTTCAAAAAAATTAAAAATACATATTCAACGGATACTTCATCAACCGCCCCATCATCTCGAGAAGTGAAATTAGCATGTGACACTATACGTCGTTTTTTAGAATCAGAAACTGATTGTAATTTTGCACATTCCTATGCATTAGATAACCAAATCACTGATATTTTGTGTAAAGAAAGAAAACAAAATAAAATTGCAGATTATTTTGTTAAGGATGTGTAGAGTTTGAAATAAAAAAAATAGTATCAATTAAAAAATATGTATTATGCTGAAATGTGTTTTATTTCTTTCGTATGTATTCTCAAATACATTTTATGAAAATAGCAACATTAATTTACAGTATCATACTGAAGTCAATTTTAAAGTTATAAAATCGCAGATATAAAGAATACGAAGTATGTATGTATGTATATGTATACATACTTAACTTACTAGTAATAAGAAAAATTAAGTTAAGAACGGATAATGGAATAATTCGCATATAGGAATAATTTTGGCGGATGATATGAGTATTCAAATAAGCGGGTTTCACTGTATTAGTTATATTAGAAAATATTTGTCTTGTGTCGGCAAGTGGATCAAGTGAAGAGCCATGATGATCTACCTAGTAGAGACATAAACACCGTTATATGAATGAATGTGTCTCTTCTCAATAGAATTGAACGTACTTTAAATTTAACACATAATTTTTGGTAGTTGAACTTAATACTATTTGTCAGTGAAAGAAATTTGAATTTGTGTTTCCTATGAAATGGTTGGGCAATTTGTCTTTATTCATTATTTCCTACTATTCAATAGATCTATGTCTATCGTAAGCGACTTTGATGTCTGATTTCCTTTCTTTTTGCAAAGTCGCTAATTATAGCGAATATTCAATATTCAATACATATTAAAAGAACTGGACGCAGTATACAGTGAAAAGTGCAAGACGAAGAGTCGTCAAAAAAATCTGATAATAAAATTAGTAGTCGCTGAACATCTACAATACTTTGGTGACAATATTTAGACATTCTCGTGGTCGATGTTCAGAACATCATCTTGTTGTAGACGTTATTAGATCCTTTTTTTACTTTTCACTATATGCAGCGTCCATTTTGTCCAATATAATATTAAATCTTTCGATTTTTCGTACTAGTGCTCGAATTTTTATTTGGTAAAAAAAGGATTCTATTTTCTTCAGCGCTCTCTATTTTATTTTGGAGCTTTTCTTCTTTTTCTTCTCTAACATTTTCTTCAGTTTGTCAATTATTTCAGCAATGCTTAATATACAAACTTATTAGCAGACTAAATGTTCTTGTTTTTGCGTGTTTCTTCCTTCTTCTTACTAGTACAACCACTGTAGGTATTTTTCTTGGTATTATTTTTACGAGGGCGGCCGTTTATATTTCGGGAATAGCAAACCAAAAAAAATTGTTTATTATCGAAAATAGTTTTATTGTTTTTCAAAATATTCTCCTTCAAAATCAATGCACTTTTGCATTCGTTTAAACCAATCCGAAAAGCATTGCTGCCACTGTGAGGGCGGTATCTCCAAAAGACGAGTTTTGAATGCCTCAACTGTCTCTTCCGACGTAGAAAACCATTGACCATGAAGTTTATTCTTCACGTGTGGGATGGCTTATCAATTCAATGTTCCGTTCGGTCAAACATTCAATTGTTTGAATCGACCTGTGAGGGCTCGCATTGTCATGGTCGAGAATGATCTGTCATTCGGAATTGACCGTTCTACAACTCTCTCACGGTTGCAACGTGACCAGTTTTTCCGAAAAAAACAGGCGACAAGCTAATAATTTTTGTTGGTTTTGGCTCGTCTTGGAATACACACAATCGACTGCTGTTTACTATCGAGCTCATACGTATAGATCCAAGATTCATCGCCTGTGACGACTTTATAAATGTTCTTTGAAGCACCGCCATTGTATTTTTTGTGGATTCTTGGCACAAATCGACGCGAGTCCTTTTTTTGAACGATCGTAAAATTATGTGGTACCCAACGTGAACATAGCTTCTTAACGACTAAATGTTCATGCAGGATTTTATGCACGCTGGTGTTACTAATATCTAGAGATGCCCCGATCTCACTGTATGCCACATGACGGTTTTATCAATTCAGACACTGCATTAATGTTTCTCGACACAACAACATTTGTGGGACGACCTTTACGAAATTCATCGTCCAAAGAACGCCGTCTAAGTTTGAATTCACTATACCAACGATATACTGTACTTTTCGATGGTGCTTCATCACTATGTAATGAATTCAACTCGTCGATGCATTCTTGTTGAGATAATCCACGCCGAAAATTATGAAAAATAATTACACGAAAATGTTCGCGAGTTAGATCCATAGCTGACATAACATTTTCAAATTACTGTCAATAATAGAAATAGCGACCGGTTAGTAAAACTGTTAAGGTAAATATATTGTCAAAAATGACAAACTTTACGATGCAATCATCAGATCGGAGGCGGCACTAACGGTGTTGCCAGTTCCCGAAATATAAACAGCTATCCTCGTATAGAAAATGTATCCGCGTTCATCCAGTTTGTTTCCAAGATCAGTGACCTTCTATGCTTTCCACAGAAATGTCGTTATGACTATTTTCTAATGTGTGTAGATTTTCTGTACATTCCATGAAGCAGTTTGTTGTGTGCGTTTCACTAGAATATCTGGAAAAGATAGGTATCCGTCGTTTTCAATTTCTTTTGTGAAATTAATGATGACGTGCTTTTTATTAAAGCAGTTTAAAAGTTTTTGCGGTTTCCCTTACATAAGGCCATATTACAAATAATAGAGACCACTGAACATATTGTAATTGATACTGCTTAATAAAGAAAGTAACGTTCGAGTATATAAAGAGAAGTAAAAACATAATATCAATTCTTAGGGTTTCTTTGAAGGAAGTGGTGGTATGATCAGCAAAACATTAACAAATACTCTTAATCCATGGATAAATCCGGTAGAAAATTCATCAATGTAACACGACTGCAAAATCCTTGGAAACTAAATGATTATTTTCAAAAACATTGTCAGCAGCAGAAGTTATGATATAATATGACGTTTGAAAGCTTATTTAGCCATACAGGCGATCATTCTTAATGACAATATTTTTATAATTTCAACAAGTAATACTAGTTCAAGTCCGTGATTATTCCATGTATTTTTAAAAACCACTTTGATAAGCGTAAGAGAATCTATGACAGTACTATACCTAATCTGATATATACCAGTAAAATCCTGGAAATCTCTGATGTAGGAATGATTTATTTGTTAATATAATCTTATCTTACTATCTACGAACTAAAACAAATAATTTGGTTGATTCATGGCCTACAGAAGCAATTCATTTACTAGTGTCTCTCAATTATGCAATTGGTTGTACCGTGCGTATTTCTTGTTATATAATTATACCTCATACGTGACCAACAATTATTTTTCTCGTGTTCTTTTTATTACTACACCACAAATTTTATGTTTGAATAAGTAGGTTAAAGTTAGTAGGACGCATATGATTAAATTATTAATTTTATTTCTACTCGCGTAAAACGTAAAAGAACAAATGACATGCTACAGGGAACGTATATTATGTATTTAAATTGGTTTTAAATGTACAGCGAGGAAGTTAATTATATATTTAAAGCAAACAAAAGATTATTTATTTAATATATTTAATGATACATATTTATTTTATTATTAAGTTTTAAATGGGCAAACTTCGAGTACTTAGTAATACAGGAAAGTTATTTTAAATTAAATAAACAATGCAATAAATCTAAAGTAAATTGATAATAATAATGAATAAAGGAATAAGAAAAATAAAACTAATAAGTAAATATACATTAATTTTCTATTGCATATCATCCAAATAACTAAAATTTGTGTTCGTCGAAGTACATATATATAAGAATTACATAATATTCAGCGTAGACCTAGTCATAATGTTTGTTCTATTGGTAAGATTACAAAATGTCTGTTCATAGTTCAACTTTGTTATTTATAATATTATAAAAAAGGTTTACATTTAACATTTTACGCTTCATTCGTAATGAGACTAAACTTGAAGCGATTTAACAAAATTGTAATACATTTTTAATATTCCTAATATCTAAAACTTGTTTCAAATTTCCCGGTTTTTTAAAGAATAAATAAAACACATAATTTGCATTTACTTTCAAAAACTTTTTATTGGTAATTAAAGTATCAGTTATGACATTTATATGCGAAAAATAATATCTGCCAAATGGCCTCCTCTTGCAGCTCCACAGACGTCCACTCTTTTGTTAAAATTTTCAACGACATTTTGACATAATTGAGCCTCTATCTCACCAATGACACAAATAATTTCATCTTTCAAAGCAGGAATTGATTGTGGATTGTTTTTATAAACCTGACGTTTCACATAATTCCAAACAAAATAGTCTAACGGTGTCAAATCACATGATCTTGGGGGCCAGTTAACAGCACCGTTTCGAGATTACACGTCCAGGGAATTTTTCTCTCAATAAATCAATTGATTCGTGTGCAAAGTGAGGTGTAGCGCCATCCTGTTGAAACCACATATGCTCTAGATCAATATTCATTAATTCAGGCCAGAAAAATTCGGTTATCATCCGACGATAATGATCACCATTGACAGTTATAGCTTCACCAGCAGTATTTTCAAAGAAGTAAGGTCCAATTACACCAGCTGACTATAATGCACACCAAACAGTAACTAGTTTAGGATGCGTAGGTTTCTCATGAATAATTCGCAGATTTTCCTCACCCCAGATACGGCAATTTTGTTTATAAACACAGCCACCAAGTTCAAAATGTGTCTCATCGGAAAACATTATTTTTTTAAGGAAAATCAACTGGTTGTTCATTGATGAAATTGACAAATGAACGACGTTTTAAATGATCTAATGGCTTCAGTTTCTGTGTTATTTAAACTTTATATGCCTTCAGAGCTAGCCTTGTTTAAAATACGCCATGTTGTTGATCCACTAAGTCCAAGTTGTTGTGAACGTCATCTAATGGACATTTCAGAATCTTCAGCAACACTTTCACGAACCAAACAAATATTTTCTTGTGAACGACCACTAGGACTGTATTTTTCACTTTTTTGATTTTCCACGGAACCGGTCTATAGAAATTTTTTTAATAATTCGACCAATAGTGCTTTCAGATGGATGATTATGTAAACCATAAAATTCACGTAATTTTCTGAAAACTCTTTTCACAGAACGCTGATTTTCATAAAATAATTAAACAATTTGAACGTGTTGTTGTACCGTGTGCGAAGCCATTTTTATAAATGTCAAACATCACACTTTTTAAATGCCCACATACCCAGACAAATTCAGTGCGCCATCTTGTAATATCAAAAACACGCAGTTCTTGTACAAAAAACATATAACTTATAAGCTGAAGTAATTATGCCTATTAATGTGGTCAATAAAATAGAACTTTGTAACAAATATAATTCTTGGATCCTTCACAATATTTCTTCTCTCAAGCATCTCAATTCTTTTGCTTTCAAGTATGTTATATGTCACCACATCGCACTTGGCAACATACATATTTAATTTATTCGTTTGGTATCAAAGACCTAATCTATTTAAATATGCTTTGTAGTGTTGTGTAGTCACGATGGTGTTAATTATTATAGAAAGTGTTCAAATCATCTAGAACTGAAAAGTGCTCACATAAAAGAATCGATTGCATACATCTATGTCATTTAAAAAAAATAAAAAGGTATTGGACCTAAATTCTGAGCCTGTATCACACCAGAAGTGGAAATGAAGGTTCTAGACGTTTTCCCTAAATACGTCACATACTGTTTTCTACCAGTAAGGAAAGACCTAAGAAAATGACATACTCCTAATTTTCAGCATGGTCGCCCTATTGAACGTTTTTTTGAAAATTTTTATAGATCACATCGACCTCTCCATTTTCATTCAGAATTTATGAAGTACATACATTGTCCCACTTCGAAATACCATGAGTAATCACTGTCACATCTACACAATGTAATTTTCGGAAAAAAACTTGCACTGCATTACAACTAGAGTCCAGGTATCATATCAAAATCCCCAGACTCTATTTGGTAATTAGATCAGATTGACAAAGAATGGTTTGAACTTAAACTTCTTCCCTTAAGACCAAAAAAGACTGAAAAATCTTTATTTATAAGAGCCGAAACTTTATCGTATGTACGAAGATGGTTTGTCAAGAAGTAAGACTTAAAATGAAACAAATAAATTAGTGCATTAAGTTCTTTATTATTTATCAATACATTCCCACTCAGTTTCAACAAACTTGTACACGATGCTGAAGTATTATTATGCCATTTTTATAATGATGATCTTTCTCAATATCCTCAAAATACTGTTTCGTTGCAGTAGTCAATTTTACATTCAACTGAAACTTTTTTTCTGCTAGAAAGTGTTTGAGTTTGGGTAATAGGTGAAAGGATGAGTGAAACATAACTCGAAATTTCGGTTTATTCGATTTTTCACGAAAAACTTAAGTGTGAGAAGTCGTGCATCATTCTAGGCTATTTTTAAGAAATCGCTTTCGTCAATTTGTCTAGCATAATGGCACTGTTTATGAAAATTACCCTTTCGAATCTCAAAAAATCGTATGCCGATGGAAATGTCTTATCTTTCTTTGGAGGAGGGCTCTTGAAATTGTCTGAAATTTCGCAGAGAAAGCAAAGACTTATCAGCGTAAAAAAATATAGCAAAATTGGAATATTAGACTGAGTGTTGAGTTTCGTTTCTGCACCAAATTTTCTTCGGAAGTCTTTATGGCTACCTTACATTCTTGACCTATCGCTGTGCAATATCTATGTGATTGGCTCATCGAAACAACTCTTTTGTTCTAATTTAGACATTAAGATATAATTTGTTGGCGTGGGTATTTTCCCAGCAAGCATCTGTGGAACTAACTGCTGCTAATTTTAAATTCATGAAATAGAAATTGCTTTATAGCATTTAACTGTATTTTTATCGACTAATCTTCGTCTAAAAAAGAAAAATATTTTGCGTTTTCATTGTTTATAGTTATATATTGTATAGGAATCGACATTAGTGATCTTGGTGCCAAAACCAAATGCAAATTTACATGTAATATACTAAACGCCGTAAATAAATGAACATCCAGTAAAAAATTGATGTATTTTAGTTAAATTTTTAGAAAAGATGTATTTTGTTCGTACTAACAAACGATGAAAATTTCAGCAAGATACGTTCTTTATTTATAGCTTTATGTAGGTGTAGATTGCCTCCAATACGACAAATTTTCAATTCGTTGAGATTGAACGTGGCAGGATAATTGGCCTATGAGAAACCGCAATGTTCATTCGTAATGTTTCTGATCGTATAGAAAGTAGTGTTGCTACAATTACTTATGTTGGTGAAGATGAACCAGAAAATAATTTGGAACGACGACGTTTAGACGTATCATCAATCCCGAAGATTATACTTTTCGGTGTGTGGCTTTTAGAAACAGCGTCTTTTCAACACTGCAAACTGGTGATGAAGAGATTTAATTAATTGACAAATCTCCATACGATATACATAACGAAGACTTCGATCTTAGGGGTTTAGATCATACTGGCCATTTCTTTGTTTAGTTTTAACTTCGCAATGCAAGGCTAGATTGGTGAATCGATAGGTTGCGTTGAAATAAAAAATGGAATCGAATCATCGGTCATCGGAATCTTGACTTTATTTGTGAGTTATTCAAGGTCGTAATATGGTCGGAAAGCGTCCTAGAGAAAGAATTTGCAGTTTTCTGTGCAGTAGCATATAGCTCTTACTTAAGGTGTGATGCTGTAAAGGCTATGAAAGTAGATCTCTAGTAGTGCTTCAAGGAATATTAAATGCGATTCAATAGGTCAATACTGTTCTTAAACAAGTGATAATAATATTTTTAGCAACTGGTAAATTCAATTTTTATGTAAAATAATGTGCGGCCATATGCCTATAGAGTTACTCTGGAGTTTCTGGTTAATACTAATGCCGACCGCTTGTCATGATCTTCCCCTTTGCCGAACTTGTCACCAATAGAATAAGTGAGGGATATATGTAGTAGAACAAAGGGTCAATAAGTAATAATAATAACTACTCTAAAAGAAAGTAGATGATAGAATAAAAGATTATGGAAACTTGGTATAGAACGATCAGTAATTCGCTAATTTCGAATATGCCAAATACACTAGCTGAATGTCTCAGAAACAGAAGAGGATCGGCGCATAATTAATGTTGTTAATTGTTACGATCACATCTTGCTAAAATTTTCATGATTTTTTAATACGAATAGAAGAGATATTTCTTAAAAATTGCATTAAAATATACCAATGTGGCGAACAGTATACACGAAGTTCGAATTAGTTGGTTCTATAATTGGTGACTATCATTAGTTATGGTGAAAATTATTTTTTGTATTCGTTTGTAACAAATGACGTTTTAGTAATGTCGAAAATTGATAAAGCTTTTCTTTTTCATTTATTTCTGCATTGTTTTAACATAATAAAAAGAAATTAGTTAATTTTAAGTGTAAAGTGTACTGGGGAAAGTGAAACTAAGAAAGAAGAAATAGAATTAACTTAAACGTTATAATTTCATAACAAAAATAGATTTATTATTATTATTTACATTTTTAAAATACGTAAATTGCAATAAAACTTACTTTGTTCTTCCCATGAAAAGGCTTTGAAGAAGGCCTCAGAAACATGATTTCTTTCAATACTTTTGTGTGGGCTAAGGACAGTTCATATCCTTTTTTAATCGTTGTTGTTAAATTAAATGTTACTAATTTTATAAATTTACCAAGGAATTGTACATATGTGAAAATTTATGAGACCAGTTACATGGTTTATATTGCTTCATTTGTATAAATTAATTCTTCAATGTAGAATATTCTTTATTAAATCTTTTTCATTGAACGCCAATTTTCACTTTGAATAAGGTTACGTTTCAATATCCGCAATATAAAATGAGTTATTTCGATTTAATTTATTGTTATTGATAGTAGATGTAAATATTACATTTGCAAAGGTGCGGTTATTATTATACACTGAATCACCGATTGTCGAAGTTATTTTGTAGTGTGTACTTACACCACATTTACCCTTGAAAGAGGTTGTTAGATGTATGTACATATGTATTCTACGGAGTTTTGGTTATGACTTAACTGTTTAGTGTTCGATTTTATGATGCAATTAAGCGCTATAATAATAATGTAATGTATTTCGTTTCCTCTTAATTGTTATCAACTTTTATTCAACAATTGTCAAATATAAATGTCGATACCATTCAAAAAATAAAACATAATCAATTCCACTAACTGTATACGTTTCATCAATTCGAAAAGATAAAAATTTGAGAAATAAACGATGTATCTTCAAATTTTCATTGTCATTGTTAATGTGGTGATCATATAGTGGATGCATATTTTAGTTTTCTTACTTTAATTAGATCTCATGAAACCTCATTTATTGTAGTTCACTTGTATCGTTAGAGTACTCTCCAGAACTTCATTCTCTAAATTAATTAAACGCAGTAGCTTTCGGTACTGTTTATTTTTTTATAGCCAAGCCCTAATATTGTCATAGTACATGGATTGTGATTTTCTCTTTTACTCAATAGAATCTACATAGGTCTTCTTCTGCTCATGTTATTCACGTGCTTCTTGAGTTTCGAATGCTCTGTTAGTTGACACACTATCCTACTAACGGACTATCTGTCCCTACTAAATAGGTCTATTGAAAATTTTGGTGACTGCTCTCTAAGGAACTGTTTCATCATTGATCCGGGCAGTTTTCCCACCTTTCCAGAGATCTATTTTCTTCTTATTTTTTCATGGATGTGTCGATCTTTGTTTTTGAAATGATTCAAAAAGAATCCGTTCTTGTGAAAGGTATAGACGAATATCGTCTTATCAGTTCGTCCACTTTTTCATTAGCCAGATATACTTTGTGTTACGAGAGTTAGACTATTGTCCCTTTATTGTGACTGCTTAGGTCATTTAGGCTCTGTATACGATTCCGTAAAAGTTTAGAATTGACTTGTGATGAACATTACTTGGCTGTCAGGGAAAATGACCACCATACAGCTCATCGCCTTTTTATTACTTTTCCAACTCACTTTTTCATGGATCATATGTGAAAATTTATGAGACCTCATGTGAATCATCGTCTTTTTAAATCCACAAATTCTGGTTTCTACTAATTAATTTCTATACAGTTATTGGTCTTCATATCCGGTATAACTATTCGATAGTTCTTCTCGAAGTTGAGTTTTCGAACTGTGGAATTTCTCAACTTTTCCATAAAGATGCCTATCTTAAGTTCTTCAATCAATTTCTTATGGTATGTGCTGCTTTCTTCATAAAAAATTATTTTATTTTATAATTAAAATTACAACTCCGAATCCTAATTATAGTGATATTTAAGGCTACTCTAAACAAATATTATACTTTGTAGATACACACGAGAAGATCAGAGGATCTACAGTACATGCAGCAAAAGACGAAATTGTAGAGTTGGCAGAATTGAAGAAGAACTGCTTCGAAATACAAAATATTTTAATATTCCTTAAATAATTATCAGGGTTGATGAATGAAGTTTCCATAATTTCGTTTGACGTAACGTAACGTACCACTAGCATGCGTTTTGAATATGATTCTTAATATGAAAGGTGGAGTAAAATCTAATACCAATATTTCTTATAGGGGTTTGTCGATTTAGATGTAGAGCTTCTTTTTACTAATCGTCGTAACTTCACTTTTGCTAATTTTTGGAATGGATTGTTATGTCGATAGCTCAATGAAAGATTGAAGCCTTCTGTAATTGAATCACAACATCTTGTGAACAAATGTCCTCGTTTGATTACAAGAAATATATGGAACTACATACTACACTCGGTAAATCATTTTAAATAAAAAAAGGAAACGTCTCAAGTAGCAGCTTTGTGGTACCTCTGACGGTGCCAAAAAGGGACACAATAAGATCTATTGTATAGATATGAAGAAAGCAACATTAATAATCGAATAGAAAATGTAAGAATGTAAATTCAGATAAAATAATTGTGAATAGACATGTGTATTCATTGCTTACATCATAGTTCTTTAACATAAGAATATGGCTTTATTTAGAAATATCAATAGAAAACGCGAAGATAGTAAATAACAATTACGAACAATAAAAAAATAAATACATACTTAAAGATGTAAGAGATTTTGTTACATTATATGTAATCATAGGTTTCTCTTAACTTTTACCTGAAAAATTTATTCTGTGACAACTAATCTTTATAATTTAAGTTTCTCCAATGCAATATATATTTCATCTAAATAATATATCATGCTGGTAATTTTACATAAATAAATGTCAATAAAATTATGATTTTCAAAGATACATGGAAAGAATAGTTTTTTGTCAATTTAAACTATAAATTATTCCTAATAATCTTTTTGAATTAATAATATACGAGGATGGTCCCAGAAGTACCCGACCCAACAAAGAAAACACAAAAATTTTGGATAGAAATATATTTCTTTTTCAACATAATCTCCTTTCAGCTCTATACACTTTTCCCAGCGATGTTCAATAAGTTCGATACACTTTTTATTATAAGAACTGTCTTGCTCCTCAAAATAGCCATTAACTGCCGACATCACTTCTTCATCGTTGGAAGATCTTTGACTACTGAGCCATTTTTTCAAGTTTGATACAGAAAATAATCCGAGGGAGCTAAATCTGGCGAATAGGGTGTATGAGGTAGCAATTCAAACTTTACTTCATTAATTTTGGCCATTGCAATAACGGATTTGTGAGCTGGTGCATTGTCTTGATGAAACAACACTTTCCTCTTAACCAAATTAGGTCGTTTTTGCTTGATTTCTTCACTCAAACGTTGCAATAAGTTCGCATAATACTCGCCGTTGACAGTTTTACCTTTTCCAAGACAGTTAATGAAAATTATTCCTCGCACATTCCAAAAAACCGATGCCATGATTTTGAGTGCAAATGAAACGGTCTTCGTCTTCTTTGGAGTCGGTTCTACCTTTTGAGTCCATTGTTTTGATTGTTCTTTTGTCCCGGATGTGAAGTGATGGACCCATGTTTCATCCATGGCTATGAAGCGGCGTAAAAATTCTGCTTCGTTGCTGTGAAACTTCACTAAACACTCAATTGAATCATCTCCACGACACTGTTTTGCTCGAGTGTGAGCAAACGCGGCACCCATCTTGCACACAGCTTTCTCATGTCCAAATTTTCAGATAAGATGCAATGTACCGCACTTTTTGAAATGCCTACTGTGTCTACCAGTTCGCGCACTTTCAGTCGACGATCATCCAGTACCGTTTTGTGGATTTTCTTCACCATTTCTGGAATCGTCACCTCATTTGGTCGACCACTGCGATACTCGTCTTGGCAGCCCGTATGGCCTCCTTTAAACTCTGCTACCTAATATTTCACTATTGTAAATGAAGGAGTAAACTCATCCAGAGTAGAATTCAGTTCAGCTTTTATATCGGTTGGGTTGAGGCCTTTCAAATAAAAGTATTGTACATATAACGTAGCGATGATCAATTTTTTCCATTTTTACAAATTCGCTGAAAACGTTCAGTATTGATAGCTGCCAAACAAATACTAAACAACTTCAAACTTAAAAAATGTGCTTTATAGATTGTGTACTTTCTAATACAGTGTTATTTTTCAAACAACTACTATCATCTCTAGGTCAGGCCGGATACTTAGGGGACCACCCTCGTATACTATCGAACACAAATAAATTTTACATTAATACGTTATGCTATCTCTAGCATTTTAGTGAACGTAATTAAAGCAGTCGCTCTTGGCATTTTTCTGGAAAGTCTCTTTACAATAACAAGACCAGATGTAATGAATATATAATGAGTTTTTTCAATAGCTTTGAGATCTTTATAAGTTATTAATATATATTTTACATCTTCGTATCCACAGTTATTTCCCCATTGTCTTCCATTAACATTCTTTTCGCCTTTTCTGATCATGAATTACTTTATCTATTTGCGCCATAGTTTCGTCCTTCTTTCTATCTGTTTTTTTCACTTGATTAAGCTATGTTATTTCAAGTTTCCTTTTTAATTTCTTCACCTTCAATCCTTATCAAACTAGACTCGATAAAAAAATAAATTGTTGTGCTCCTTCATTAGCTTTAGTTCCTCTTTTTGCAAGCTTGTTAATGTACATTAGTACTTCACGTTCTACCAATTCATTAACTTAGTTTCGACTTATTGTCTCATTATGAGCAACAATAACATATAAGAGCGAATATTGAAGAATATACTGGTTATACACTAGAGAAAACCGAACTTTTTAAAAATAAAAACAAAAGTTTATAACTATTTGGGTAGAATTCATTTATTTTATTCAAAGTAGTCGCATTCGGCTTCAATATAACGTTTTGTACGGTCAATGAACATGTCGAATGAATTTTAAAGTTCATCTTTAGAGGCGTTCTTCAAGATCGCTGTCGACGAGAACTGATAGAAATCACAATGGACCAAATCCGGTGAATACGGTGAATGGTTGACGATTAAAATGCCATTTATAGTTAGAAAATCAGCGATAAGCGTCGACCGATGAGATGGTCTATTATCAAGTAACAAACACCAGCTACGATTTTCACGATATTGAAGGCGCACACGACGAATACGCGCCAAAAGAAGCTTCATAACACCAAGATAATATACAGCATTGACTGTTAGTTGGTACAAACTCTTTGTGTACTATGCCTTTCGAATTATAAAAACAAATCAACATTGTCTTCACTTTTGACTTCTGCAAACGGCTTTTTTTTTTGGTCTTTCTTCGCTTGGATGCGTCCATTCATAGCTTTGACACTAGGTTTCTGGCTCATATTGAAAACACCACGTCTCATCGCCAGTTACAATAGAATACCTAAAGTTTTCATCCTTTTTTGAGTCTTTAATTAAGTCTGTACAATGTTGAATTCAGTTAGATCGTGTGGTACAAACCTTGCATAAATCTTTCTCAGTCCTAAATGCTGTGTCAAAATGCCATGAATTGAATCCTTGGAAATATTTAATTCTATGCCCAGGTACACACTCGTACGTGATAAACACGCAACACCATACACTTGTTTCATCAAACATTTCAGTTTCAATAAACAAGTTACCGAGTTTAAAGCAGAACTTAATATTTGTTCTTCGTTCGAAATTCGTTTTTCGACCAATGGCAAATACATTGTTATTTTATGCGCAAATTCTCTGCTTCTAATGATGCAAATGTCATAATATTTTGACATAGCATTGGTGAAAGATCTACCTTATCGACGCATATTTTTTTAATAGATGCGCCATTAAGAATTGCTATTTTAAAAAAGGAAAGTAAGTTAAGCTTTGTATCTTCATTTTATCACATAATCTCAAAGTTTATTTGATATTTCATATTTGTTCTTAAAAGGAGAATGATTTTTTCAAATAAATATAACAATACCGGAGTTATATTTAATATTTTGTAATGACACTGGAGCCCTTGACTTTTATTTACATTTTGAACCGATCTTGAAATTTATAAAAAGACGTTTTATTAAAACACATAACACAGCATAGAAACAAAAGAAAGTGCAATTTCAATAGTCGATGTGAATAAAGTAGCAATTGATAATAAAATTTCCTAACGCAATCTATAGAACTGACATTATATTAGGTAAGATTCATAGACAGTGTTATTTCGATAACCGCTATTGATATCTTCATTGTTTGTATTTCACACAGAGGCGAAAAAGAAAACTTTTATCACCAATAAATCGAGTCGGCCTCTTGCACAAGAGCTTTAACAAATTCTTATCGTGCAACTCAGGCGACCCATTTTTCGTATATATTTTATATTCAATAGGTATCGTCGATGCGACGAGCAGTGTAAATGTTCGTAAATTTGGTTTGGATCCAATATTGTATGTTATTGTCAGTCCATCAGATATGCATGGTTCTTTAATTCGGAGTGTTTGAATTTGTTTTTTTTTTGTTAGTGAAGTGTTAATTAAGTAATATACTGGAGGATTAAATTGGTGTTTTTGTACGGTAAGTTATAGAAGAATATTGTTTGAATTAGAATTTATAAAGGCATTTGCAAAATATTTGAAGAATTTTTGCGAAAAGTTTATTGGAAGCAATCTTTTAGAATTGTGTTAATATTTGGTCGTTCGCAAGATGTTTATGGAAGATTTTCGAACAGTTAAATTATAATATTTTAAATTTTAAAGGCTTCCCAATTTCATAAATTATTAAGAGGAAGTGAGACGAGTTTTCCAGATACGATTTTCAGTTCAAATTTTGATCCAGAAACCTGAAATATTTCGAAACGCATGAAAACTTTTTGAAAAGGCGTTATCGTAACTGAACGCAATAATAAGATTCGAGTTTTGACATGCATATTTCTCAAACCATTCAATATATAACTTTTCGAGAATGTTGGGGAGTTATTGTGACTTAATGCATGAATTTGGAAAGAGATATAGACGAGCTGTTACATACTTGTTAGGGGAGTGAAATTGTCTTTGTTACATAACGTAAATAAAAGATGTTTTTACAATTAAGATTGGTCAGAAAAGCGTACATTTAAAAAAAATGTAAATATTGAAATAAAATTACGTCAAAGAACCGTAAATTTTTATCTTTTTTCAAATACACCTCCGCGTTTACTGTATTAATATTGTGCATCTTTATAATACTTCTTAAATAAACTTCTCGAAAGACGAGTTACAAACACGCATATTTTATGTAAATACAACTTTCTATTGTATTGCCAATAATAGACATTTCTGAGCCATTCCAGAGATATATTTTGAAATATAAATATTGACGTAAATATTAAAATCACCTTGAAAAATATGTAGGTATTTTAAGCTATAACCGATATTTTGAACTCAAGGTCAGTTAAATATAATTTAAGCAAGACATTTAATATTCATTAATATTATATAACTATTTTAATGTATTTCGTTACTACTTCCTTCTCTTTTTTTAAGTATAAAAATACTAGTCACTTAGTTAGACTTTTTTATCTTATAATCTTATAATTAGAAGAAGCAATTGAAGTGTATTTTCAATATTGTCTACTTCGCTAACATTTTATTGAAGACATACGTACATTATCGCTCATAAGTGTTTGGTCACTCGCATTTAACCCGCAAATTGTAACGAAAATCAAAATTGAAATACTAATACCTCTTTATTACTTACGTATATGAAAAATATATATTGTATTTTTACACCTAAAGTAAATTATTGTATAATGTATTTAACTAAATTTGAGACTCGTGTATATGACTTATTTTTAATCACTGCAACACACAATCGAGGCATTCTTTCGTTCAATTTTCGTAATGTCTCAGTGTTTATTGTACCCCATGCCTCTTGCCACATATTAATAGCAGATGTGAGGGCCGATTTTCTCACTTCTCGGTCAAGTTTTTCCCACAGCAACTCGATGTTATTTAAATCGGGACTCTGGGGAGGCCACGTCATAACTTTTATGGTTCCCTCGTTCTCCGATTTCTGAAAATATTCCCGTCATGGTTTGGAAATGTGTTTCGGGTCATTATCTGGTTGGAAGATAAAATTCTGACCCGAAATTTTAGTTCCAGAGGGGATTGCGTTTTCCTCTAATATGCGCTCATACTGTTCTTTTTTTTGGTATATCTTCGACTTTTACGAGATCACCTACATTTGATCGAGAAAAGCAACCCCACATCATGACTGAACCTCCACCGTGATTAACAGTAGGGGCTATGCATTCTTCCCGGGCACGCTCACTCACAGGCCTTTTCACGTAAACACGTCCTCGTGAACCGAAAATCTCGAATTTGTATTCATCGGGCCAGACTACTTTATTCGTCTTCTATGGTCCAATTTTGGTGATCGTGTGTCCACTTTAAACGTTTCTGCTTGTTTTGTTCGTTAAAAATTTTTTCTAGGATAACATCCTATGACGATTGTCAGATTCTGCAGCATGATCTTAATATAATTAATGATTGGTGTGTGCAGAATGATATTACTATTAATGCCGATAAGTGTGCTGTTGTCACTTTTACTAAAAGTAATAATCCCATTATTAGCTAGCACGCCATTGATCACACTGTCATTTTGAGGAAGTCGGGAGTTATGGATCTTGGGATCATGTTTGATTACAGATTGGAATTTACAGTTCATATTACTACTGTATGTGCTTCGGTATCACGTGCTCTGGGTTTCCTTGTGCGTTCTTGCAGACAGTTCAATAATATTGCTGCTCTCAAGGTTTTATATTATGCCTTTGTTTGGACTAAGCTTGTGTATGCCTCGGTGGTATGGTATCCGTACTATATTTATCAGTTTGTTTCTGGAGAGAATACAGAAAAGATTTCTAAAGCATTTATCTTACCGGCTTGATGGTACATACCCATTGAGGGGAGTTAATATCGGTGGTTGAAGAGTTTATGGCACATCTTTGGTTGGGTCTCAGTTCTTTTCCTTTTTCATTTTTACTTATAAATATATACTTAAGTTCTTAGTTTTCATTTATTACTATTGTATGTTTTAATTTTCATATATATATATATATATATATATATATATATATTTCATATATAATTTTCATATAATTTTCATATATATTCATATATATATTTCATATATATAAGTTAGTTTTATTTAATACTTGTACATTGTACCCAATGTTTTTGATTTGTCCTTTAAATGGCTTATCTGTTGGACAATAAAAATATTATTATTATTATTAAGACACAGTGTCCTCACTTAGTGTCTTGGTACAAAAAGAAACTGTTTCCTTTTGTATCCGAATAGGTCAAATTTGGACTCATCTGTCAAAAATACGCATCGCTGCTCGTTCAATGTCCAATGGAAATGAATTCGTGCATATTTCAACCGTTTTCTTCTTGCAACCCGACCTTTAAGTCCTTGTTTAGATGACGCCGAACGGTAGAAAGATACTCCTGTTGATCTACGAAAATGTTGTTTCAGTTCCTTAATAATTTCGTCTTATTTCGCGAGAACGTAAACCGCAAATATTGATCATGACCTTCCTTTACATTTCTTATTTTTCCTATCCCATTTTTATTAGCCACTAAAGTAGCTGTTGCGTGATTTTTGATAATTTTAGAAATCAAGTCTTTGATTTATAAAACATTGCGTTCCGGTGTCGATTTTTTTCAGATACTTTAGGTATTTCACTACAATATAGAAATTAAATCTAGACTAGAGCAGTAGCAAAATTATCGCAATTAATTTCATACACTAGTAGAATGATAACAATCATATGTATATACACGACGTTTATAAGCTAGAAATCAGAAATTCAGGACGATTCGATGAACGAATTATATGAAATTTAATTTCGATGGGCGTTTCAAGTATCCTATATAATTTTATTTCGTCTGCAGCGTTTGAAGTATGGTGTTGATTTTTGTTTGTCCTATATTAATAACACTAATAATCATTCAAATCAAGTTTCGAAAATATTTATGTTACAGAAATGTAATTTTTTTAATTGTTTCCAATATCACCTTGCCGATGGCATTGTTATGATGTAAATTAGAACATTTGTATTTTTAGAATGACATATTATGTTTCAATCAATACGATTTCTTGTGTCATTTTAAAAGTGTTAAACTAGAAATATTATGGCATCTACAATAGTTAACTTAGCCTTGAATATGTAATTAAATTACCACCTTTACCTTGTGAAACCACGTTGCAGAATGCGCGTGTACCCAATGCGTAAGTGCCAGAATTTTTGATTACTCAGTACATTGACGGGATTGTAGGAAGACAGAATATAGCAAAAAATACAAGATTATGTGACAATCGATTCAATAAGGTCAACGAACAATAACTAATTTATTTTTTATAAAGTCCTTGTAACAAGTTTACATGTATTGGGAACTAAAATTTATGATTCTGTATGAGCTTATTTTAAACAGAATGCTAATGGCTGTTACTATGTCTTTTTTGCATTCTTGAACATAAATCTTAGGAACGAAAATAGATAGCGCGTATAAGTGTGTCTAGGTAATGAATAATTCCAATAATTCACTGAAATGGCGTTTTTATTTGTAAAAATAAAATATACGATCGCTATACAAGACTGAGTTACGTAAACCTGAAACCAGTAAATATATCATAATACAGAAATGCGTGGTAGACATATGCAGATAATGTCACAATATATCAGAAACAATTGAAACTAACAATGTCAATTTTAGTTTATTTTAAAGCAGTCATGGTATAAATGCATACAGCTAGTCTAAAGTATTTTAGAAATCCTCGCCTAATTACAATACATTAGAAAAATTAAATCGTCTTTTATGTAATTACAAATTACAAAGGGTACTAGGAAAGTTTTGCAATACAGCTTTGTTTATTTAATCACTGGAAAACCACCTCCATTTCATTTTCACATGCGGGAACAGTGCAAAGTCGCAGGGAGCAAGATCTGGGCTGTAAGGACAGTGCTCGAGAAGTTTCAATCCAGTCGTGGTCAAATATTCGGTGCAGGCTTTAGCGCGGTGAGCTGGAGCATTATCGTGATGGAGGAATCAGGTGTCCATTCTTGACTTTGGCCGCAGGTTCTTCATAGATCCAATGACTTTAGGCAGGCACTGTTCAGTATACCACTTAGTTATGACTGTCTTCTGTGTGTCCAAAACGACGCGTTCCACAATTCTACTCGATTTGACAAGTACAGCTATCATTTTTTTCTTTACAGATCGGGATTTTCTGACAACTACGGGTGTATTCTCATCATCAAAGACCCAAACTTTGCTTTGAGCTTTGGTCGGCACATTGTAATAGTACAGCCAAGTCTCGTCACCTGTCACGACGTTGTTCACATACCGAGATTGTTCCTTATTAAACTTTTTTAGCATGTCCCGGCACCAAGTCACACGTCGTGTCATCTACTCTTTAGTCAGTCGATGCAACAAAGTTTCTTCACGTGCAAATGATCATGTAGAATCGAACGAATTGCTGGTGCATTTAGGCCTGAAGTGCTCCCTATCCGTTGGTAGGTCACTCGCCTGTCCTCACCAAGCATTTTCCTCACAATAGTAACGTTTTCCTCCGTAACTGACGTTCGTGGCCTTCCCGGCCTCTCAGCATCCTCCACAGTTAAATTTCCCCTTTGGAATTCTCTATACCACCCGAATATCGTTGTGCGATGTGGACAAACATCACTTACTGCAAGAGTCATTTCTTCGAAGCACTGGTCTATGTTTAAACAACGCATGAAATTATAACGCAAAACTGATCACAATGCCATCGCAAGAACTTTACGCTCTTGCTGCTAATGAATAACTGAGCCCATCGACATGTCGCGGCGGCTACTGTGCACGTATGAATATGTCTCAAGATGCAGCAACAAGCAGCTTTCTACGGTTCATTGTTGCGCCATATTGCAAAACTTTCCTAGTACTCTTTGTATTTCAAATTTTCAAATTAAATGCCCAGTATATTCTGTTGGAATATGTTTAAATTTAATCAATTTATTTAGATGGAAGTCAACTGACATTACGCTTACATGTATTGTGGATCCTGTAATTATTCACTTGTTAATTTTATTTTTCCATGCCCTACTTCAATGTATTTTATTATAGAAGGTAGATCATTTATTTAAAAAATTTATATTTCGTAAATGTTATAGCTTGATAAAACATTTTTATTTCAAAGATTTACACATCAAACATTTACTGGCAAGTTGATAGAGAACTTGGACTTAATATTTTATATGTAATAACGTATTGCCATGTTTTACAGATTTACGGGTTGGTTTTTTTTAGACATTCAACTGAAAACATCGACAAAATTTTAAGCTGCACTAATGGTCATTTAAAAACAACCAAAAAATGGCGAATTATTGTACACCAGTCCAGAAACTTGGATCCAAAGAATACACCATATTTTAACAATCATTCACACGTACTAATGTAATTATTTAATTTTAATTTATTGATAATTATCAAACCCACGTCGTGTATTCATACAATACCATCAATGACGTAAGTAATGTAAAATAACATGCGATTTGTTCTGAAACGAAATTTTACAAATTTCTGTCTTTATTGATAAAAATTATGTACATATATACATTTTGCGTTTTGGTTTCCAACGGTACAGAACGTGTTCGGAATTTGTTTTCGTACGGGTATTTTGCCATAGTTTTCCAGGTGCGACAATGTCTAATTATCTGCTGATAATGATAACTTAGTTGTCGAAATACGTATACAAAGGAAAGGGGTTATATATCAACCTTCAGTGATTACGTTAATCAACCACAGGCTCCATCAAAATTACCATTTTTTTATTAGACTCTAACATACAACATATTTGTTGTCACGTAATGTTTATTATTTACTTGAACATCGTTTTCTTTGTAATAATAATAATAGCAATAATAACAACAATGTATTAACAATGAACAAAGAAGTTTACAATACAAAAATAGAAAATTTTGCTTTTAAACTGGCACCTACTAAGGTACTAAAACAAAATTAATGTATTAAAGCAAAATAGAGCTTTTTTGTTTATATTAAATTTTCTCGAAAATTTCATTTTGCTAGTCCTGTCATAATCAATCTAGCGTAGTTGTTTTTACGTTTAAGAGCATAATTGTCTGTTCTGGGACATTCTTCTAGTTTCTGGTGAATATTTATTATAAGCCTTTTGTTATATTTTATTACTACAGCGTTCCTAATTCTTAGTAGAACTAGCGATTATTAATGTAACATTGTACTATATGCTGTTCGCAGACTTACTACTGTGGGCAAAAAATAGTAAGACTTTTATTTAAATTTCACGCGAAAACCCATTCGTCGAAATATTTTTTTTCTAGGTTGGTATGACTGTCAGTGACATCTGTGCCAAATGTCACATCAAAATAATCATTAGTGTTTAGTATACGCTTGTCTTTGTGAAGTACAAAAAGTGTATTCGGCGATTTTTACAATGAGTGAAATTATTCAACAAAGAAGTTCCATTAAATTTTGTGTACGGAATCAAATTTCTGGTGCCGAAACGTTCAGAATGTTGCAAAAGGCCTTCGGTGATAATTGTTTGCCGCGAACAAGTGATTTTGATTGGTACAAATTATTCAAAGAGGGTCGAGAACGCGTTGATGACGAACCACGTCCAGGACGGCCATCGACATCAACTGATGATCAACATGTCAATCAAGAAATTGGTGCTTGAGAATCGACGATTAACAGTCAGAGACCTTACTGGTATCGTTGGAATATCGGAAGGATCAGTGAAAACCATTTTGAAAGATTGTTTCGGCCTAAGAAAAGTGAAAGCACGATTTGTTCCAAAATCACTCAATTTTTTCGAAAAACAGCGTCGCGTTGACGTCTGTGAAACAATGCTTTCCGACTATCAAGACAAAATGAAAGGCATTATAAGTGGAGATGAGACTTGGATCTACGCCTATGACCCGGAAACAGACGATCAATCGGCCGAATATCGTATCAAAGGTGAACCGAAGCCCAAAAAATCACGTCGAAGCAAGTCAAAAATCAAGGTTATGGTGACAGTTTTCGTCGATTATCGAGGTGTGGTGCACTCCGAATTCCTTCCGAACGGCCAAACTGTCAACAAAGAATACTATTTGAGTGTTATGCGTCATTTGCGCAATGCTATTCGTAAAAAGAGGCCAGAATTATGGGCCGACAACTCTTGATTTGTGCACCACGATAATGCTCCGTCGCATACTGCATTAATTCTTCGTGAGTTTTTCGCCAAATTTTCAACCAATATTGTGCCGCAACCACCGTATTCGCCTGATTTAGCTCCGTGTGACTTCTGGCTTTTCAGCAAACTCAAACGACCGCTCCGGGGAAACCGTTTTGAGTCAATTGAAGACATTAAACGTGAATTGCTACGCGCATTGAAGGCTATTCCTGAAATTGACTTTATCAACTGTTTCGAGAATTGAAAGAAACGTTGGCACAAGTGAATTGTGGCCAGGGGGATTACTTTGAGGGGGACGAAATAGATTTGGAAGAATAAATTAAGAATTTAAAAATTATGAACAAAGTCTTACTATTTTCTGCCCACAGTAGTATGTAATATTTTGAATTTTCTTCAATAGTTGTTCCAAATAACGCAAACCCATAAAGCTATTCAGTTGATGTTGATTTTCTGTTTAGAACTAAACCAAGCAGTTCTGCTGACCCACAGGTTACTACTCCGAAGCAAGTATGGAACTCATATCTCAGAAGCGCGTACAAACTTAGTACAAAGAGAATATATAACACGACTTGCAATATCTGTAAAGTATTATAATACATAGAGATCTTGTTAAAAAGTACAAAATTTTCGATAAGATTGACTTATGGTACAAATACGAACCACAAATAGGTCTAGAAAATTATGAAGTTAAATTATACTGAAACAGAAACATTCCCACGAATTACATATTAACACACAATAAACCAAAAATAATACTAACTCATAAAAATACAGAAGAGGCATACCCAGTTAACATTTCTGTTCCAAACAAGCAAAAACGTACACGAAACGCAATAAATGTGTCTCTCTAGTAGAAGAAATACAGCAATAATTGCATCAAAAACAGGCCGAAATTGTACCAGTTATACATACTTTCTATCACTGGAGTAATTCCTAAACAACTCCATAAAAGCTTTAACGACTTTAATCCTAATCCAGATATATTCTCTTACAAAAAATTGTTTTTAAAATACTTGCTCAATCATCAGCAATCGTCAATAAATTGCATAGAAAACATATAAAATAATCACTATCTAGAAGGAATGAAATAATTAAGGACTTTTGAAATGAAATATGTTTCTTAAAGATTAAATTTTTAAAAATTTTATAATTTTTTAAATTAAGAAAAATATATTACGCAAAAAAGGGACTAAATTTCAAATATTTAAGATCACCTAATTTCATCCTATTTCAAGTTGAAAATACTCAGCAATCTGTCCCTCTTATTAAATTTTTCGCAAACAATATATTTAATGTAATGAAATGGATATTCTTCTCAAATTATGCTGGTATATCGTATTCCGTGAACATGGAGTACGATATATTAATACACAGCCTATCGTAGAGAAAACCGAACTTTTTTAGAATAAAACCAAATGCTTACTATTTTGGTAAAATTCATTTATTTTATTCAAAGTAGTCGCCGTCGATTTCAATTGTACAACGTTTTGCAGGGTCAATTAACATGTCGAATAAAGTTCATCTTCAAGATCGCTGTCGATGCCTTTTTAATGTTTCGGCGCCAGTATAAGCCTGTCCTTTCATTGGCAAATGTATCATAGTATGGAGGACAGAAATCACAAGGGGCGAGATTCGCTGAAAATGGTGAATTGTGATGGTTAAAATACCATTTGTAGTTAGAAAACCAGTGATAAGCGTCGAGCGATGAGATGTTGCATTATCATGTAACAAGCGCCAGCTACCGTTTTCACAATATTGAGGGCGCACACGACGAACACGCGCCAACAGACGCTTCATAACACTAAGATAATATACAGCATTGACTGTTTGACTAGTTGGTACAAACTTTTTGTGCACTATGCCTTTCGAATCAAAAAAACAAATCAACATTGTCTTCACTTTTGTTTCTCCAAACGGTTTTTTTGCGGTCTTTCTTCAGCTGGACGCTTCCTTTCAGGGCTTTGATGTTTAGTCGCTGGATCATATTGAAAACATCACGTCTCATCGCAAACTGCAATTGAATACCTTAAGTTTTCGTCCTTTTTCGAATCATTAATCAAGTTTGTACAATGTTGAATTCAGTTAGTTTGTGTGGTAGAAACTTTGCACTTTCTCAGTTCCAAATGCTGTGTCTAAATGCGATGAATTGAATCTTTGGAAATATTTAATTTAATCCCCACGTATCGCAATGAGGATTTCGGCTCATTTCTAATAAATTCACGCACAATTCGATGTTACTTTTCGTAACCACAGATTTTTTTACACCAGGATGTTCGGCGTCATTTACGTCCGTACAGCCTTCTTTAAATCGTTTATTCACTCTCGTACGTGATAAACACGCATAACCATACACTTGTTTCATCAAATTAAACGTTTCAGTAAACGACTTACCGAGTGTAAAACAAAACTTGATAGCTCCTTGTTCAAAATTCATTTTTCAACCAATACCAAATACGCACTGTTATTTTATGCGCAATGTCTCTGCTTGTAATAATGCAAATATCATGATATTTTGACATAACATTGGTGAAAGATCTGCCTTACCGACGCATATTTTTTTTAATAGATGGCAGCACTAAGAATTACTATTTTAAAAGAGTTTTCTCTGCGACAGACTGTGTATACCAGCATAATTTCAGAAAAATATCGATTACGTGATTGTATACTTATTAACTAAATATATTTTATCTGCTGTTTATAGCTAAATTTATTACAGGGGAATTAATAAAACTATAAAACATAAATGTAAATGTTCTAGGTAACTTTCACTAATTATCCAACCAACGCTCACAGTGCTGTTCTTTAGACTTACATCATAAAATATAAACTGTCCAACCCTTCAGGCATTCTCATGCTGTCCTGAATTCTTTGCTAATTTCTATTTAGAATTTTTTTTGTTAATCACCGACTGGTTCTTTACATACATGAACACTTTGGCAGAAGTAAATATATGAATCTATTTTTTTGTACAAAAATAGTAATATTAATAGATGATAGCAATAATAATAATTTATTTTATTTATAAACTAATTTTACTAAAAAAATAAAACCTAAAGCGAACGATTTCAAGAAAAAGGAAGAGCATTTTAATAAAATAAACGAGCTTCTTAGTGAAACAACATGTTCAATTAACAACCGATCAAACTTATAATAACATTATAGCATACACCGTACGAAACGTTATAATAAGAGTTTAATTTAAACTAATTATAAGGAATTCATAAAAAGAAGATAATAATAGTATTAATAGTAATACTAACAATATTTCTTTATTCATTCTGAATATAAATATATTAAATGAAATAGGTGGAAAGAAAAATAACGGGTCTTTCAATAAGAGGTTTCATTTTGATATGTAAAAAAAACGAGTATTTTTAAGCAAAATCATCGGATTTTTATTTAATTCTAAAGAGGAAGATATGCCATTAATAATGGAAAACAATATCAGTCAAAAGGCCGCCACGGCTACGCTTGCAGGGCCATATTCTTTTCATGAAAGTTTCTATCACCAATTCGCGCATTAGCGGCTGTATGTCCTCGATAACTTCACGAATTCCATGTTTGAGGTCTGGAATCGATTGTGGGCTATTAGCATAGACCTTGTCCTTCACGTAGCCCCAAAGGAAAAGGCTGAAGGTGTTAAATCGCAAGGTCTCGGTGGCCACTTGTGATCGCCTCCTACAGAAATTTACTAATTGTTCGTCAATTGTCACTAATTTGTTGACTAAATATCAAATTTTTTGATTTCGTATCCTTTATATTAATTTAGTTAGCTCTTAACGATCATTTTTTATTTGCTACGTTGCCTTTGGCTTTAAAAAGAAATCATTTTACATCAGTTGAAGACATTCCACAATTAATGACGGAAAATCCCAACACTAGTGCAATTAACAACATGAAAAGGCACATTTCGAATAAATAATAAATTTTTAAGTTTCCCTAAATTCATTTGTTTGGGACAGAAAGTATAGTGATACTCTACACCGCGACAATTTTAACAGTTGACTGTTTTGCTTTTATATATGTATGTACGTTATATACTAGCTGTACCATGCGCGCGTTGCTACGCCACCAACTAAAATAAATTTGAAGGAAAGACATTACACAAATATTCAATTCATTTTGAGTTATTTTATTAATTTTGTTCATTTTAAAAAAATTGTGACATTGCAGCGTTTCTTTTAAATTCGATATTTATTGAAGTGTTGTGAGATACACAATATTTCTTGTTTTTTCATCTGGTGCGTAAACGAATAAATCAGAAGGTTTTCCGACACGTGAGCAGGCCACATAGAGCTGCCCTTGTGAGAAGCATGGATTCTCCAAATTTAATCTACACACTTGCAACGATTGTCCTTGTGCTTTGTTGATAGTTATTGCGAAAGCGAGTCGTACCGGGATCTGCAAACGTTTGAATTCGAATAGCATATCTGTCGGGATCATTGGGATACGTGGCAACAGTACGTCTTCACCTTTTCCGGTCAAAATTGTTGCCTCGATAACATCGTTCATCATTTTCTTGACTGAGAGTCTGGTTCCGTTGCAATGTCGTGGTGGATTTATGTTTCGAAGAAGAATGATGGGTACGCCAATTTTCAATGTAAGCACGTGCGGTGGCACGCCTGGCAAATCAAGCGAATTCAAGAATTCAGTTGGATAGTTGACAACTATGCTTTCTGTGATCTCACAGAAGTTTGCTGGCAAGGTGATACATTGGGTAGATTCATCAATTTGCATTCGCCCATTTCCAATATCCATTAATTGTTTTGCAAAATTTCTAGTCGATGCATCCCGTTGTAGTTGTACACGCATGTTGGTTTACAAAGTCAATTTCTGTAAATGCCGCCATAAAACTGATGATTTGAGACATGCATTAAGTTCATCAGCGGGTGTGGAACGTGGTATAACTGGCAGTGTTTGTCGAAAATCACCAGACAATAAAATGAGTGCGCCGCCGAAGATCCGTGCGTTTTCTCTAAAATCTCGCAGTGTACGATCAAGCGCATCCAATGCTTTCTTGTGAGACATTGTACATTCGTCCCATATGATAATTTAACACGTTTGGAGTACTTTGCCCATTCCAGAGTTTTTGCTGATGTTGCATGTTGGTGCCTGTCTGTTCAATGTGAGCCGGACATGAATTTCACAATTTACATAAACTCTTATGTCACCCACAACTAGAAACGACATCATTCGTTCGCTGTTTTCGTTTCAATTGAAATCAGCATGAACTGTCACGGCAATATATGAAATTCATTGGAATGGCAGTGGCACCATCTGTCGAAAATTGGTCGTACAAACTTAGAAACCTTCGTGGGCTCATGCACAACAACTTTGCTAAAAATCATCACATGATCAAATGCATAGTTTACGATACTATAAAGGACATACAGATAAACATGCAGATAAACACAGGCTCTATAAATATATTCTAAATTAATAATTAATAAGTGATTGTTATCCTTATTTAGTATATAACAGAATATAAAAAATGGTTAAGATCAAACAGTTTTTGAGTAATCAGATTAATATATATATATAATACTTCTTTAAAAAATTTATGTTCACGTAATATATTTTCGTGAATTTTATTGTGTGTATTTGATAAATGGTGAGTAATAAAACATTCCGAAATTTATTTTAGGAATGAGGATTAAATGATATAGATATTACTTTAAATGGTGGTATTATAACAACCAGTGCATTATTTGTAATATTTTCAAGCGCGCTTACAATAAATGACTAATTAATATTAATAAATACACAGATTCGTCACTAATTTTAATAATCCGTGTATTTATTAATAATAGTTACGAATTTTTATTAAGTAAAGGCTGAATCAATTCATTATTGGGAATAACTGATTCATAAAGTACGAAGTTTTTACTCTAATATGGGGTGTAAACTGCCACGACTGTTGCCCATAATGTCTTCGTTTTGGCTTCCTGTTCCTCTTACTTCGGCTACCGACGTTTCGTCCTTACTTGCATAAGGCATCATCAGGGATTAATTGCTACTCTTGTGTTCGTCTTGCACTAAAAATGGTGTATCTGTGTTGCAGATCGGTTTCTATAGGGGTGTTGGTCGCGAATCAATGTGTTACGGTTACGGTTGACTTGTTTAGAGACACAGGATCGCCAGGCGTTGTGTATGAGGTTGGTCCCAGAAGTACCCGACCCAACAAAGAAAACACACAAATTTTGGAAAGAAATATATTTGTTTTTCAACATAATCTACTTTCAGCTTTATACAGTCCAGCAATGTGCAATAAGTTCGATACCCTCTTTTTAAGAACTGTCTTGCACCTCAAAATAACCATTAACTGCCGACATCGTTGGAAATCTTTGAACACTGAGCCATTTTTTCAAATTTGGGATCAGAAAATAATCCGAGGGTGCTAAATCTGGCGAATAGGGTGCATGATGTAGCAATTCAAATTGTACTTCATTAATTTTGGCCACTGCAATAACGGATTTGTGAGCTGGTGCATTATTTTGATGAAACGGCACTTTCTTCTAAGCCAAATGCGGCCGTTTTTGCTTGATTTCTTTGCTCAAACGTTGTAATAAGTTCGTACAATACTCGGCGTTGATAGTATTGCCATTTTCAAGAAATGAAAATTATTCCTCGCGCATCCCAAAAAACTGATGCCATGATCTTGCCTGCAGATGAAACGATCTTCACCTTCTTTGAAGCCGGTTCTCCTTTTTGAGTCAATTGTTTTGATTGTTCTTTTATCCCGGATGTGAAATGATGGACCCATGTTTCATCCATGGTCGCAGAAGTTCTGCTTTGTTGTGAAACTTCGCTAAACACTCAATTAAAACATCTTCACTACACTGTTTTTGCTTGAATGTGAGCAAACGCGGCACCCATCTTGCACACAGATTTCTCATGTCCAAATTTTCAGATAATATGCGATGTATGGCACTTTTTGAAATGTCTACTATGTCTGCTAGCTCGCGCACTTTTAGTCGATGATCATCCAGTACCGCTTTGTGGATTTTCTTCCCCATTTCTGGAGTGGTCACCTCATTTGGTCGACCACTGCGATGCTCGTCTTGGCAGCTTGTATGGCCTCGTTTAAACTCTGCTACCCAATATTTCACTGTTGTAAACGACGGAGCAGACTCATCCAGAGTAGAAGCCAGTTCAGCTTTTATATCGGTAGGGCTGAGGCCTTTCAAATGGAAGTATTGTATCAATTTTCTCCATTTTTACAAATTCACAGAAAACGTTCGTTATTGATGGCTGCCAAACAAATACTAAACAACGTGGCGTCTTCAAACTTGAAATATATGATTTATAGATTGTGTACTTTCTAATACAGTCATATTTTTCAAACAACTGCTGCCATCTCTAGGTCAGGCCGGGTACTTATGGGACCACCCTCGTAGGAGGTCACCATCATCACATTTTAGATTAGAATGTTTCGAAGTTTCTATTGGTTCATGGATTTTCGGACATACTACTGACTACTATTTTGAGTGTAACAACGACAGCAGTAGCAGCAGTTAAATCGTCAAGCTAATTTCGAAGTGCGACTTTGTTTATTAAAGGCGATTTCTCGAGGGTTGTTTGATATGGAGCGAAAGAGATGGAAATCTAATTCAGTGAGATCAGAAGATTAAGACGTGGATAACCTGTCAACCGAGTTGCTGAACAGCCGCTTTGGAAATGCTAGCAGTATGAGAGCGAGTATTATCGTGCTGCAGAATAACTTGGTATTATCTTCTGGATCTTTTTTCTTTAATAGCGGTCTGAAATCGATAGAATTATTGACAATAAATCTCAGCAGTGATGATTACATTCCTCAGTAGCAATTTTTAGTAAACACCGTCTTCTTTATCCCACCCAATGCACGACATCAGCTAACGCGGGTGAGTATCAGCTTTTGCTTGGGGAATTGCTTTTTTTAGAGCTAAGTGATTCTTTTCTGTTCCTGGTGTTAACATAAGTCACCATTTTTTGTTACCGGTAGTAATGTGAGATAAAATGGTCGAAGTTTGTTGACAAGCTTAACGAGGATGAATTAGTAAAGCGTCACAAATATTGACACACTGATTTTTGTTAGTTTTGCTAAATTCTCTTGCTAATTTCTGAACTTTACCCGTGGATTGCAAAAAATGCCTTATTATAATCGATTGGTTACGGTTTATCATAATAGCCAATTTCTGAGTTGATTGGATGATCATGAATTAAAGCGTTCAGATGATCTTTCAATGGTTCTCCTGAACGTTGAAAATCCATTAACATGAAATCTTTTTCTTAAAATCATTTCCGTGCTGTATTTTCTGCAACTATTTTCTCCGTAAATGACACAAGTGGACTAGCGGCGTTGGATACATTTACTCCTCTACTGAACTCGGACGAAAGAATATGCTGAAAATGCTCTCGTTTTCTCTTCCTTTAATTAATAATACTAAATTTAATTGTCTAAAAGCCCTTTTCAAGGCAAATTATTCAAAAATTATTGAATCTGGTATCTGTGATGATATTCTTAAATTTCTCTATTTGACAATGCTTTGTGTTTTGTTTTACATAAAAATACATATAAAATCAAATATACAAGCATTTTTGCACAGGTATAGCGATAGGTTGTGACAGTGATGGATGCGATTTTAATAATTCCGTATAGTTTATTATTCTGTTTGTCAGTGTCGTATATTCTATATACGTATGTTCGTTATCTGGGCTTCAGGAATTGACCTGTCTCGTTGAGGCCAGCTGTGAAATTGTCGGAAGCTCTACGAGAGCCACTCTACTTATATACTCGACAGGTTAGTTTCCGAAACCACGACGACATGAATTCTTGCCTCAAAAATCGGAATGAACATATGCAATAATTATATAAAACAAAATTAGTATAAAAGCAAGGAACGTTGGTAAAGTACATTTACGTTAAAAAATCTAAAATCAGTGGATGAATGTATTTTTGTCGACGAATTAACAATATATGCCACAAGAAATTAAAGTCTGTGGACGTGCGGGAAAAATTATTGAAACAAAAAGTGAGATTTCAGTAAAAATAAAAGAAATTATATAAGAAAAAGTCGATGTAGAAATAAGTAGCAAAGAGTTATTAAAATATGACATTTATAAATACGATGTTGATGCAGAACTCAAAATTTATTAATTTTTTAACAAAGTATAGAAATTTCGAACGTGGAAATTTTTCGATTCCACGTGTGAATGTTAATGGTTTTCTTGAATGTCGAGGATTATTTATGACAAAACGGTCCTCTTTAAATCGACAAAATCATTTATGTGCTATAGTCGCTCCAATTACACTTTCTTCGTGAATGGTACAAAGAGTTCCAACAGTTTCCTATGAATTAACTCCTCTGTTGAACTCGAACAAAAGAATATAATGAATATTCGGTTCGCCTAAATGTATCGCTTCTTGAACTTGTGTAACGTAGTCACAAAACGTTGCTTTCATGGCCAGTTTGAATTTCGGGAACAGAAAATAGTCACATGGCGATAAATTATGCCAACATGGAGGATGTTGAAGCACGCGGACTTAGTATTTCGCCAAACATTCTCTAATAGCGATGGCCCTGTGAGATAGTGGATTATCGTACAAAAAAATCAACTTCTCGGTCTTGGATATTCAGACCTCACTCGAACGATTCTCTTCCATAAACGCTCCATAACACTCAGATAACACAACATTGTCATCTCTCGTGACTTCTGGACTTCGAGACTTCCACTTTGGCATTTTGAGGATCGTATTTGAAGCTCTAAATCTCATCACCAGTTCGATTTCCAGATTGTGCAGTTCCATCTGGCTGTTTTAATAAGGTCATTGCAATGTTCAACACGAGCAATTTTTTTGTCCTCATTTAAGGCGTGAGGAACAAATCGAGCACAGGCTTTCAGTTTGTTTAAATTTTTCTCAAAATTTTGTGAATCATGTCTTTGGTTGTATTTAATTTGCTATCCATCTTGTAGTTGAATTCGCATCATAGACAATCAGTTCATGCGCTTTGTCTATTAACTCATCGCGATTATTGTTTTTTGGCCGGCCCGGCTTTGAGTCGTCTTCTAAAGCATCACGACCGGCCCGGAATCGCTTATACCATGCGAACACACGTGTATGGGATGAGCAATCTCCATCATAATCTTGCTACATCAATTCAAATGTTTTTATAAAAGTTTTACGGAGTTTCAAATAAAATTTAAAGTTGGCTCTATGCTCCACCGTCTTTTGTGATGTGGTGACAAAGGTACTGTTACTTAAGTGCTAACACATGGATCAATAAGTCCCGAGACTAACCCATAGATGGCGCTCGTAGTAAACCAGTAACCACGTCTTTCTAGAGTACTAACCTTTGCTTGAAACGTGTCAAAATTTTAAGTCGATCGGACCAGAAACAGCTGAGTTATCGAGGTTGGAGTAAAGTCGTTTTGTAGTTTGTTTAAACAATGGAAAAAACCGAGTTTCGTGTTCTGATAAAACATTGTTTTTTAATGGGTAAAAACACCACGCAAGCAAAACAATGGATTGAAAAATGTTACCCGGACTCTTGTCCATCAAAAGCAACGATTTGTCGGTGGTTTGCCGAGTTTAAACGTGGTCGTACCGACACAAATGACGCGGAACGCTCGGGTAGACCTGTGGAAGCCGCTACACCGGAAAATGTGAGTGAAGTGACAAAAATTATAATGAAAGATCGTAAAGTGAAGCTCCGTAAGATTGCTGAGATGACACAGATATCATATGGAAGTGTATTTACTATCCTTCATGAAAAATTGAGCATGAAAAAGGATTTTTCCAAGTGAGTGCCGCGATTGCTCTCGATGGAACAAAAACAGCAACGAGTCGATGATTCAGAAAGCTGTTTATCGCTATTTACTCGCAACAAAAAAGATTTCTTGCGTCGTTACGTGACCATGGACGAAACATGGATACATCACTACACTCCAGAGTCGAAGCGGCAGTCATCTGAGTGGCGCACAGCTGGCGAAAGCCGTCCGAAACGTCCGAAAACGCAGCAGTCAGCTGGCAAAGTCCTGGCGTCAGTTTTTTGGGATACACATGGCGTGATTTTCATTGACTACCTCGAAAAAGGTAAATCGATCAACAGTGATTATTATATTGACTTACTGGTGCTTTTGAAGGAGGAAATCGCAAAAAAACGACCGCACATGCAGAGAAAAAAAATCCTTTTTCACCAAGACAATGCACCCTGCCACAAGTCGATGAAAACAATGGCAAAATTGAACGAATTGGGTTTTGATCTTCTTCCCCACCCCCCATATTCGCCAGATTTAGCCCCCAGTGACTACTGGCTCTTTGCTGATCTTAAAAAAATGCTCCAGGGAAAAAGATTTGGCTCAAATGAGGAGGTCATCGGTAAAACTGAAGTTTATTTTGAAGCGAAAGATAAATTTTTTTATAAACATGGTATTGAAAAATTGGAAAAGCGTTGGAACCATTGTATCACCCTAAAAGGTGATTATGTTGATGAATAAAAAAAAATTTTGCAAAAAAAATGTTGTTTTCATTGTTAGTCTCGGGACTTATTGATCCATGTGTTATAACTTCAATTTAACAATCCGTTGATCGATTCTAATGATGATGGTCTCGTTTTGTAGAGGGAATATACAGCTTTCAGATTATATATTATTCAATAGATGGCGTTATTAGTTTTCTTTAAATTTAAAAAGTTCTACTATTTTTTCGACATATTTCGTATACCTATGTACATATGCAGACATTCTGTCGCTTGTCAGTTTTCTCAGGGTTCCAGAGGATGGCGCGTGATTTCGTTGAAACAACACGAAAATTATGACAATAACTAGTTATCTAAATAACACCAACTTAGTTTAACTAAAAAAACTCACTGGTTTTAAGTAATTTGAGATTATTAATGCACTTTAATTTATTAGGTAATTTGCAACCCAGATACTTTTTATATCTAACGGGTGGGCCATCTGTCGGTTTAAATTTGAATCACCGGTTATTTCGAATCTGGCAATACTTATGTCATTCTATTCTGTCACAAAATTCAGTATATTAATTCCACTCAACGAAATAAATTGATTTACGCTTGAGCAACGTTGGAATTTATTGGAAATTTATTTCCAACACAAAGACAATTGGTCGGAAATTGCACGAAAATGTACAAAATGTGGTCGCAGAGAAGCACCAACAGTGCCCGGTGTACGCAAGTTCATTGCTCGTCGTGAAACTGGTTTCATTGTTGATGCGCCAGAACGTGAGCATGCTCGTACAGTGCTTACACCCGAAAATATCGTAGCCGTGGTTGAGAGTATCCATGAGAATCTATCAACATCAACCCGTCATCGTTCTCAAGAATTGAACATTTCACGCACCAGTTTACGTCGAATTTTGCGAAAAGATCTCGGTATGACGCATTACAAAGTTCAATTGGTTCAAGAGTTGAAGCCGCATGACCATCCGCTTTGTTTTCGCTTCGCTAGATGGGTCAACGAGAAACTGCACGATGATGTCGATTTTGCCAAAAAAAAAATCATCTTTTCGGTTGAAGACCATTTTCATCTTGGTGGGCGTTAACAAGCAAAATTGCTGTATTTGGAGCTCAGAAAGCCCACACGTGGTCTTACAGAAGCCTATGCACCCATTACGAAAGACTGTTTAGTGCGGCTTATGGAGCGGAGGCATTATTGGCCCATATTTCTTTGAAAATGAGGACGGCGCAACCATTACGGTCAATGGAGACACCTGTCGCACCATGGTAACCGATTTTTTTGTGCCCACTCTTCATTGTATTGATTTGAACGATGTTTGGTTTCAACAGGATGGTGCAACTTGCCACACGTCTCATGCCACAATCGATTTATTGCCTGAAACGTTTGATGGCCGTTTAATTAGCCGAAATGGTGATACCGGTTGGCCGCCAAGAAGCTGCGATTTGACACCGTTGGACTATTTTCTGTGGGGTGCCGTTAAAGACAAGTGTTATGCCGACAAACCAGAGACAATTGAGCATTCGAAGGCCAACATTCGCGATGCTATTGCCGAAATACGACCCCATACACTCGAAAATGTGCTCGAAAATTGGTCCGATCGAATGGGGTACTGTGAGGCCAGCCGCGGCAGCCATATGAATGAAATAATATTCCATCTCTAATCGGAACAATTGTACTTACAACAAAAAAAAATTTGGCAAAATTTCAAACCGTTTTTGTTTTATTGCATTTTTAAATTCAAACTTTTAAATGGCCCACCCCGTATAATCATTATCATTTTTCTTTGAATAACGAAGATATCGTTCGTCTAAAATATTTTGGAATGCCCTGTGTACGTTAATCTAGTTATCTTACATTTTCATAGTAAAAAATCTCGTTCTATATTTACTCGTGGACCTTGCCACATAATTCGTCGTGTTATGTAACATATCTAATTTAGTAATTTGAGTTTCACAATGTGGGTAGTCTTCACGAAAGCAATTATTTATCGCGGAAGTTAGACATTCTTAATTGGCACAGCGAAGAAAGTGAAACAGAAGACTGGCGGATTCAGTACATCTAACAATATTATGTGTGCGATAGGCGTGACATACATAGCAATTGGTCGTATTTACGTTAAGAAATTCTGCTAGAAAATATCGTATTTACATGTTCAGTTAATTTATTTTTTTGTTCCCAAATTATGGTTGCTGTGGAATTAAGTTGTTCTGATTTAGGTTTAACAGTTCATAGAAGAAAAAAACTAAATTAACTGTTCGAATGATTCGGATGATGTAATTTATATTATACAAAAACAGTCCAGCAATCAATTGCCATAGAAATAATTTTTTTTAAATACAAAACAATTCTTTTTATGGAATTAAATATTTTTATTTATCTTTCGTCAATTTTCAAGCATAATTTTTGACTCATAAAATTTCTTGTTTTATAGGTAAGAAACTGAACCAAATGTGATTTGACATTATCATCATTATCATTCGAAAATGAATAAAGATTGCCTTCCTCTATCGTCCAACACAAGAATGTATTGAACGACGAAGCGAGAACCCGTCTATCTCGCTGTTGGAGAACAAAGTTCCCAGAGCGTGTAATAGACAGACACTTGCTACCACAGCGATTTCCCGAATAAATAAATGTTAAAAGGAATCATTTAAATGTTAATAACACCCTGTCTACTACAAATGTTTCAGAGATTCACTCTACGAAGGAATCGTTCGTTAATAACACAAGTCTACCTGACAATGAGTGAATCTCTGAAACATATGTAGTAGACAGGGTGTTATTAACATTTGAATGATTCCTTTTAACATCGGCAAATCACTGTGGTAGCAAGTGTCTGTCTATTACACGCTCTGGGAACTTCGTTCTCGAACATCGAGATAGACGCGTTCTCGCTTTGTCGTTCAATACATTCTTGCGTTGGACGAGAGAGAGAGTTAATGGTTATTCATTAATTTTCTGTATCGAAAGATACGATAAACTCTACTAAGGAATCGTTCGTTAATAATACAAGACTGCCTGACGATGAGTGAATCTCTGAAACATACGTAGTAGACAGGGTGTTATTAATATTTGAATGATTCCTTTTAACATTCAATCATTTGAAAAGTTGTGCAAAGAACGAAATAAATGGTAATCTAGATTGCATGGTGTTAAGAACCGAATGATCAAAAATGTCTGTGCTCTTATCAATTTTGTTCAGCTTGAATCGGAAAATTATTGCATAGTCTTTACAGAAATAAGATTCATTTAGATAATTTAGATGCCTATTTCTAACAACATACCATCATTCATTACAAAAGAGATCAGTTATCGCAACTCTACTACAGAGTGCAGAAAAAGTGAAGAGCAAATAGGGAACGGATTGGGTTGGGTCAGATAAGCAAAAAATTTAATTTCTGCAGTATAAAGCGTTTGAAATCATGTACTTTAAATTTAGGATTAAACGTAACTGTATTATATTGGGTTGGCAACTAAGTACTTTCGGTTTTTACTGATAGAGAGCGTTGCTTTATTTTTTGTATAATGTATGTTAGTGCTGTACTTTACCGTTTGTCGCGTGATACTAGTCACATTGACGTAACTTCAGAAGCAAGTAGTGCGTGATTTTTATTAAAGCTATTAGTTGTGGGTTAATTTTAAATGGGGTGCAGAAACGAACATTTTCGACATATTTTACTATTTTATTTCCGTAAAGGAAAGAAAGCTGCTGCGGCTCATGCTGTCAGTTTGGTGGGATTACAAAGGTGTTGTGTTTTTTGAGCTGCTTCCAAGGAACCAAACGATCAATTCTGATGTTTACTGTCATCAATTAATAAAACTGGATGAAGAAATTAAAGAAAAACGGCCAGAATTGTCAAATCGGAAAGGTGTAGTTTTCCACCAAGATAATGCAAGGCCTCACACATTTTTGGCAGCTCGTGGGAAACTATTGGAGCTTGGCTGGAAAGTGATGCCACATCCCCCATACAGCCCTGATCTAGCACCATCTGATTACCATTGATATCGAAGTTTGCAGAATTCTTTGAATGGTAAAACTTTCACAAACCTTCACTCGCACCTGGTTCAGTTTTTTGCTGATAAGGACCAGAAATTTTATGAGTGCGGAATCATGCAGCTGAAAGAAAGATGGCAAAAGGTCATTGAGCAAAATGGAAAATATATAATTGATTAAAAACTATTCTTTGTTTAAAAAAAAAGTGTTTTATTTTATACTATAAAACCGAAAGTACTTAGTTGCCAACCCAATAATAATAGGTTTTGCTTTGTAATTATTTTTAAGAATAAGACTAATCAGCTATCCCATTTCATTAATAAATTTTAGACCATTTCTTACAAATGTGTAAAATCTACAAATTTAAAAGATCGTTAGTGGGTTTGTTTTAGCTAACACATTACTAGTGGATTTGATATATTGCTTGGATGGGTATGTATACATGTCTCGTTCAAAATGTGCGCACTTATTTCTTCTCTTTATTTTAGATTTATTTAGAAGTAAATTATATTACAGCAAGTGAACGAATTTACTTGAAATGAGTGTGAATGCGCGTGTTGGTCTAAAAATTCTTTGCCATGAAACAGAATAGAACGTGATCCTTTTAATTATAAGAAATAAATTTTGCTTATCTTTTCATCGTCTGCTTGTAATAAGCAACGTACGCTTCGTTACTAACGCTGACAAAATCACAGTATAAAACGAATTACCATAAAGTTGAAGTCTGGAGTTTATGTTAGGTAGGTACATAATGTCGCGTTGTACGTGTTTGAAAAATATCGTCTACAGAGATCCAGCTGAGATATAAGAATGCGTTATAAAACTTCTGAATGTTACCCACAGTATACAGGGAGAATTCTCTATCATAGAATAAAACAACTGGGGTAAAACAATTTTATTTTGATTTTTAATGACTTCCTATGAGGTTGACATATATATGTATTTGGTGTATAAATAGCGAAAAACATCGGTGCTTATCAAAAAAAAATCACAGCAACAATTATGTCTTTATTAACACAAAGTAAGATACTCCAAAAAATGTAATAATCTGGGATCCGTATATGAAGAGTAGAGAGGTTGTTTAAAAATTTCTAAATCGCTTCTATGAATGGCAGCAACTGTTAGGAGCTAGGCTCCTACTTAGATCAAACAACGCTTCGATTCGATTTTCTTATTTTTTAACTTTTATTGATGGAATTAAGTAAATGTTCAAACTTATACTGCCTATTCTAAATGTACTACTAATGTTTATCAAATTTTGGACACTTTCTATGCAGTTTTCTTAAATGTAATGCTTGTTATACGAGGATAGATTGCAAAATTTCTCAAACGAGTCAGAAAAAACTTTTTGGAGAAAATCGTATTTAATTTTTTTCATAGTCTCCTTTCAGCTCTCCATATTTCGTTAAACGTTTTATAAGAACCTTTAAACCCTCGACAAAACAAAAATTATCTAAACCTTCGAAATATCCATTGGCAACTTTGATGATTTCCACCCACAAGTGATGAAGAAAATCCACAAAGCGGTACTGAAAGTGTACGACCTAGCAGACATAGTAGGCATTTCAAAAAGCGCCAGACATCGCATATTATTTGAAAATTTGGACATGAGAAAGCTTTGTGCAAGATGGGTGCCGCGTTTGCTCACACTCGAGCAAAAACAGTGTAGTGAAGATGTTTTAATTGAGTGTTTAGCGAAGTTTCACAACAACAAAGCAGAATTTTTGCGCCGTTTCATAACCATGGATGAAACGTGGGTCCATCACTTCACATCCGTGACAAAAGAACAATCAAAGCAATTGACTCAAAAGGGTGAATCGGTTCCAAAGAAGGCAAAGCTCGTTTCCTCTGCAGGCAAGGTCATGGCATAGGTCTTTTGGGATGCGCTAGGAATAAAGTTCATTGACTATCTTGAAAATGGAAATACTATCAACGCCGGGTATTGTGCGAACTTATTGCAACATTTGAGAGAAGAAATCAAGCAAAAACGGCCGCATGTGGTTAAGAAGAAAGTGTTGTTTCATCAAGACAATGCACCAGCTCATAAATCCGTTATTGTAATGACCAAAATTAATGAATTGAAGTTTGGATTGCTACCTCATGCACCCTATTCGCCAGATTTAGCCCACTCGGATTATTTTCTGTTCCCAAACTTGAAAAAATGGCTCAGTGGTCAAAGATTTTCCTAGGACGAAGAAGCGATGTCGACAGTTAATGGCTATTTCGAGGAGCAAGACAGTTGTTATTATAAAAAGGGTATCAAGCTTATTGAACATCGCTGGGAAAAGTGTATAGAGCTGATAGGAGATTATGTTGAAAAATAAATATATTTCTTTCCAAAATTTTTGTGTTTTCTTTGTTGGGTCGGGTACTTCTGAGACCATCCTCATATAATATTAAAATAAACTAAATTTTCAAGAAGACTAGTGACTGTAAGGAAAAAATCCATCACGATGGGATCGATATAAAGTTTGCTAAGCAGAGTATCTGAAGTTAATTTTTAGAAAAATTTCGAATTTTATTTTAATGTCTCGGTGTAGAGTATTTTTGGCATAAATTATGATTTTGTGGTTATATCATTTTGTCTGAATCTCCCATGGAAACAGAAGAAACAGAAAAAGCAAGAGGAATAAAATCGTTTAGGTTAAAATGCGGGCAGACAAATTAAAGTTGTTTTTAATGAGCGCGTTGTTTTAAACTACAAACATTTTCAAAGGCACCTTTAAAAGTCCTTTTTTTACAATAACTATTATCCATCTTTCCTCTCATTAGGATTCTATTTTATACCTTTTATCTTATATATTATTTGTATATCTTAAGTTTTTATTCGAAAGATTTGGGACTTTCCAGGAGACCAGGTAGAAAGATACAATGTGCATGGCTCTTTATTATTAAATTTTTACACAAGATCAGTGTATAGAAATGCGCAAGGTCGTATAAGGTTATGGATTATTCTAGAAAAGAATATTGCGTTCAATTGTAATTCAAGGAAATCGTCTAAATAAAAAATACATTGTTTGCATATAAGTATCTACAAATACGATACATCAGTAATTACTTACATGATATTAAGAACAATGTAAAGTTACACAAACTGTTTTACGACAAAACTACTTCACAATTCAAAGTTTGCTGTCTTAAATATATTTAACTTCATCCGGAGTACTTATAATATTGTTTATTATTTATTGTAATGAAATTATAAAACTATCAATATTTTTTTCCTTGAGACTGAAATACGTACAGTTCCAAATATAAAAGAAATTGCAATTTTTTCTTCGAATCGAAAGGCATGATTCAAAAATCATGCTAACGAAAGGTATAACATCGAAACTATAGCCTATAAATGTGTGTCAATTAAGGTATTCTCTTGTCATTAATTAGTTGATAATTTAAATCATAAAAATGTGAGAGAAATTTTTTTAAACTATTGTTGCAGAATTGTAGAAATAAAAGTGTCCCGAAGTGATTTTGGATTATTTTGAATTATTGAAAAAAAGTCATAGTTTGTAATGTTTATATTTGACAGTCAAAATCCAGAAACCTGTAAATTTTATGATTCAGCATTCCACGAAGAATGCATAAAGGTTGTTCAAACTTTCGCGCAAATGCGCACCACTACGAACATAGTTCGTAGATTTCATGTTGTTCTTGGTCAAAATAATGTTCTTAGTGATATTGCAGTTATTAGCCTAATTCAAAAATTTGAGCGGACTGGTTCAGTTCTAAATATTAGAGAACGTAATGTCCGTTCAGACCGCTAGGGTAAATAAAAATGTGTCAAGAAATCTTAAGCCCACAGTTTGTCATCGATCATAGCAATTGGGGATTACAAAATCATCCTTGTTGAGAATTTTAACAAAAGACTTTCGTTTATGTGAGTACAAAAATCAATTCCCTTTCCACGTTAATGTTCGTATTCTGTATAAGTATTTTGATAACTATGTTGTCATCATCGGCATAATAATCAGTCATAACTAAACATAGTGTTGTACCTAGATCTGCAGTAAAACTCAAGACAGAATCACACCGCACAAAACCAAATGCAAAGTGTATGTAGAGTTGTTCTTTTGCAAATATGGTTTTGAACGAGCAAAGAATTGACATCGATGAGGCAGTATTGTTAATATATAAACATCATATAATATTTTTGATGTTGAATGTTGTGAGTAAGATGTGTGCCATGAATGCTACCATTACGTTTCTGAATTCAAACGGCAATCTCAACAATGGAGAAACCATGGCTGCTCTTCTCTACAAAAGGTAAGGTAATTGTTATAACATATGTTGGAATTGGATAGACTGCTTTGTAAAAGATTAAACCACTAACGACTGTACTATAAACAAGACCTTTTGACTTTATGTATCACATAATTTGTTGCATAGGCCAGAATTATATTGGGTTTCTTCCTTTAACTTTAGATCTAATAGTTTTGCGTTCCATTTATAGGATCACAGATCTTATCTTTTCTATAATGGTGTTTCTTCGGATAAATTTATTCCAGCTCAGGTGTTCCGCAAGGCTCGAATCTTGGTCCGCTGTTATTTAATTTATTTATTAATGATTTGGTAATTTCTCTTAACTATTAACTTTTTCCTATATTGATAATATTAAACATTATAACAATATGAACACTACTGTTGACTGCATTCATCTTCAAGATAACCCTAATAAGTTGGTTAATTAGTGCAGTTGTTGTAAACTAAATCTCAATATTGAAACATGTATCGTTATTTGCTATACATGTACTTTTTCTCCCATATACATATAGTGAGTGTAAATAGTAGTCCTCCTTTGAGGAAATCAGAGATGAGAGACTTTAGCATCTTCCTTGATTCCGAATTTACTTTTAAAACTCATGTGAAAACTGCTTACTCTGATGCGTCTAGATCGTTTGGCTTTATTACGCGGAGTTCTCGTTATTTTAGCGACATTAACTTACTAGAATCCTTTGTTCTAAGTAAACTTGAACATGTACCCAAAATTTGATGCCAATTGTATGCGTACGATAGTTTGCATATGAACCGCATTCGCAGAGAATTTTTCAAGTTCCTTTCCTTTAAAGTGGATGGTGTTTATTCGGAGTAGGGCTACCTAATATATGACCTATTGAATAGCCATAATATTTCGTTGTCTTCTAGACGACATCTTCTCTGTGTGAGATTTCTGATGGGATTCTTTAATAACATTGTGGATGTTACCGCCTGCAAAAAATACTTTTTCGTGTGTGTTCCCCGTCTACGGTGGAGAAGTGACAGTGCGTGTATCTAGGACCAGCTGCTGAAGAACACCAAACAATGGCCAACAAAACTATGGAGTTAATGGTTTTAATTATCAAATTAAAATGTATTGAAATTTCCGGTTGTGCCTTATCCACTTATTCTCCGAACTTAGACTTTTCTTTGATAGAAAGAAGCTTCACTTGGATAAAGAACTTATTGTCGTAAATAACTACATAGACATATATATGTTTTAGGAAGGTGACCATAGAACCTGTTCCACAGCGATCTTTTCAGATATATTGTGGTCTTCATGTCACTTCGGAGTTTTTCGTCACTTTTGCATATGCTCGTTTAAATTGTCCTCTTTTGATCTTTGCGTAATATTGACATCGTTCCACTAGTGTTTTTCCTTAGAAATTCTAGATAATTTAGGTGATTGGATCTCCAAGTCGGATATCAGATCCACTTCTTCTGCGCTGTCGACTCTTACAGCTCGATATATCTTTATATACCCATATGGGTGTAGATAATCCTGGTTCATCTTTGCCTTGCTGGCATGTTTTTCCCATGGAGGATTCTTGCCTTGAAGTTTTAGAGTCTTTCACATGCTCTTTACTAGAAGTAAGAGAAATAACAATCCGTAGAACCCCGCTGTTTCCTGCGGTCACGCAACTCTCCATACGTTGCCTTACATCTTGGGTTTAGTTTGGGTTCCTTCGATGCGATAGCTGTTAGTTCCAGATGTAAATTAAAACTTGCTTGATAATAATTAAAGTTAAATGATTATTAATCGTGAATATTTTTATATTAGGTCATACGACGAAGTGTTTTCTAATGGTCACGAGTTTTTGCAGAATGATCCGCCGTTAATCGGTTAATTTAGCATATTATAATTGGCCAGCTTATTTCATTAGATTATAAACAGTGTATATTACAATTCTATAGTAGTAAGGATCATGATCGCCACTATTACGTATTTTACAAATGTTTTTAAGATATAATAAAGTTGCGTTTATTTTAAATTATCAGTAGTACGTTGCTATATTTCTATGTTTCGCTTTGAGAATATATTAATGAGGATATCGTATTTCCAAATATCTTTAAAGAGACATGATCATGGCGTCTTTCCAGGGACTAATGTGGATGCGGCTTTAAGAAACACAAACACACGCACACATGCACACATACACACACCGACTTGTACACATACGTAAGCCTGAAACGGATGGAAAGAGAGAATGGGTTAGGAGGATATTAAGTATTGAGTGAAACCGAACGTAGCCGAACGCGAAGTCCAATACGATCGGCCCTCTAAAAACCGTGAATCAAAGTTATTTTCTGTGCACGCTGCCTGCGTTAGTCATGTGACCTACGTTACTTATACATTATCCACTTCATTCCTGGTTCGATGTTGTACTGTGTTAAGTTGTTTTTTTAAATCATACGTACGTGTATGGTAGTTTTTTTTTTAAATTAATAATAATCCGTTCGTAGACTTTGACTTTTGTAATTATTGTGTCTGTGATTCAAGTTAATTGTTATTTTTCTATCTAGTTTGTATTTTTTTTAAATGTAAGTAACATTCGATTTTATTTAAATTTATAAGGTGATTTCGAACAAATAATTGTGATACTACTCATGTTTGCGAACCGTTATCCACGGAATATTTACTGTGTCAACATCATTTTTTATTGTTTTAAAATAGTCGGCGAAAATTATAATTGTTGTAGGCATTGAAGTTCAAGCATCGGAATAACATGTAATTATATGTACATTAAACCTACCTGTGCATGTATGTAAATCAAATATTTGAGGCGAAATTTTCACTTTCTAGACACGTTTTGGATATGTAGCAATTTTAAAAATTATATAACATCCTGTAAACTCCCAATGCAATAATTTATTTTTAATGCATTTTCACGTACACTAGTCATTACGTACATGGAAATAAATTATTATTAATAATAATAATAACGATAATAATAATAAAAGCAATAATAATAATTCCAAACAAACTTTAACATTTCATAAGTAATATTGAGCTCATTTAACGACACCGATAACATAAGCCCCCCTAATTTAATGATATTTTTTTGAGACTAATATATAATTATTATAAATCCGTCATTGTCAGCACGTTTACAATATGGTATGTGAAATAAATTATCGTGTATTTTGTCAAGGTAACCGTAGTACCTGCCAATAAACATATTGAAATTTTTTTATCTTGATTTAATGCTAAAAACGTTCCATTTTTTCGTAATTATCTGACGTCATTACTTTCATGAAGCGTTTACCGCCCGCGTGCTTTACGAATTAAGTGTGGGAAGAACTATAAGTACTTACGCAAAACTTTTACGATTTCGTTATGTATTTTACGTTTTGTAAATGGTTAGATAAGTATGCATATAAGAATGATGTTTTTTTAACGTTAAGTGTTACTATGAGTAATTAAATCTCAAACAACGACCACAACTAGTTGCTTTTTAAATATATTTTATGTCCGCGTTTATATATTAAATGACTGTTTTCAAGAATTACTGTTGTAAGTAAATGTGTAATTAGCGGTATTAAATGTACGTTTAAGATTTATGATTAAAAAATAATTTTAAACATTTCCATACTATGTACGATTAAAACAATTACTCATCTATAATAAATGTCAAGTGGTTTAATAAACAGTCACTGACATGTGTTCCGTACAAAACTAGTTTGCGTTTAATTAATTAAAATTTAAAAAAATATATATAAAACTGCATCTCGTGGGTCTTCGGAATCTTTGTGAGAATCTTTCTAAAGCACTACGCACGCTACCACCTAAGTGTTCTAATTGCAACAAAACGGCTGTTATAACCTCATGGAGCTTCAGAACTTTTTTGAAAATCTATCTGAAAGGAAAATTTTGGTATGCCAATGAGCATTGGATTGCAGTGTTAGGAATTACCTTAGTTCACAATAGTTTAATCGAAACTATTATAACCTCATGGAACTCCAACACCTAATATGGAACTGTAAATATAAGCAGTTGAAACAATATCATGGTCTGCAGTCTCTTTTCAATGCCGTGCAGTCAGACGAATAAAGTTTTTCTCTACTAATTTTAAAAGAAACTCATCTATTGAAGGACCTGTTAACAAGATAACGTACCCGGGGGATTTTTAATTTAGGCATTATAAGCTTCTTTGTAATTTAATTTGTTTGGGTAATTTGTTTACTGAGTTGCTTTTTTCTACACTATTTTTCAAATTTCTTTTTAAAATATTCATATAGAAAGTTTTGTTTATTGTTTTGTCTATAATCTAAAGATCTTCAGCTGTATTAATTCACTTGACGACAGTACTAATCTTCAATCAAATCTGTGCATTATTGACGATTGGTGTATCCACAATCAGATAAACCTCAACATCGACAAATGTGCTGTTCTCTCTTTTAGTAGAAGCGATTCTCCTCTTTACTACAATGTTCGGCAATCCATTATACCTAGACTACACAACTTCAAGGATCTTGGAGTCTTGCTCGCATCTTAGCTTTTCGAAGCATATAAGTAGCATAATCGTCATCCAGAGTTCTTGGGTTTCTTATTCGTTCTTGCAGGGGTTTTAGTAGCTTGCGCACTTTGAAGGTTCTTTACGGTTCTCTTGTCCGGTGCCGCTTTACCATTACCACCAGTTATTCTTGGAGCGTGTTCAAAAGACGTTCCTCAAATATTTATCCTACAGGATTGATGGACGTTATCCTGCCTTTGTATTGACGTATGAGGGTCTGCTTGCTAGGCATAATTTTGATTTTCTTGGTATACGTAGGGAGAAAGATAGTGGCGGTTTTCTTTATACATTAATAAATAATTTCATTGATTCTTCTGTGCTGTTGTCCCAGGTTGATTTGTTCGTGCCTAGTTTTGACACTAGATCATCGGCAACCTTCTCAATAGCTAGGGCAAGAACCAATGTTCTCCACAAGGCTCCACTGGTACATATGTCCAGAAATGCCACTGTATTATACGAGGATCTCTTTCGTTAATTTGCATCTATTATTGTTCGTTCAGTTTTTTTTAAATGACTTGGATTACATTATTATAAGTGTGTTTTTTTTTAATTGGATTCTTATTTTTCTTTGTATTACATTAACTGCACCTACTTTTGTTTTTCATTTTAATTTCATTTTTAGGTGCATTATGTGTAACTGTTGGGCATTAAAGATTCTTATTATTATTATTAAAATACAAACTCTTCAGTGCCAGATGATGTCATACATATACATCTCCAAACAATCGCACTGTAACATATATATATATATATATATATATATCTTTGCCAATTCCAGAGTCCAAAGTCAATATATTTGTTACGTTTAAAACGTTTTAGTATTTTGTTTCAAGTATACATATATATATATATATATATATATATATATATATATATATATATATTAGCATTCTAATTAATAATTAAAAAAATAAATACAATTAAGGGAGGCAAGTAAAGTTTGCAAATTAAATTTATTATATCACTTAGATAAATTTTTTGAATAAATCGATTCTTGAGAAAAGTTTATTTAGAATTTAGATCAATGTTATAGTAGTTTTGATAATAATAAACGTATATTTACATAAAATGATGTGTATATGAATATAGTAAATGAATTTAAATTGACTGATTTTTAACTAAACATCTGTACAAAAGATATCGTCATACCTACTTTGGGATTTAAGCAGAACCACGCCTTTGTAGATAGACTCATAGCTTGTCTTATTACAAGTTATTACTTAGAACATTTATATTATAAAAAAATAATAAAATCACTCATAAATGTGCATATATATATTGAGCTAGCCAAATAAACACAATTATCTTATAAAAAGTAATAAATACCTATCAATATAAAGCAGATATAAACACGTAAGTATCGATTATGATTATTATTTTATACATTTATTACAAAGTATTAAATTTACATATAACACTTTAAATACAATCATATGTATCTTATAAAATATATACAATACGCCGTAAAAGCATTATCATAAAAAACACACATAAATTCAGAACATACGTATCATTTATTCATTATTTCTTTCTCATAATAAAAATATGAAAACATATAACAATATATGTATATATACATATCTAAATTTAGGCAAAATTAAGCTAAATCTAGAGTACTTGTCGTGGGAAGCAAATAAAATATTGCTATTATGTACAAATAAAAATTAAATGCATTCGTATTTATCATTAACTTTTTCAGCCCATAATGTAATGACATAATTACATAAAAGAAGAAAAATTAATATATTAATACCATAGAAGTAAATATTTAATAGTTTATGCTAGGCGATAACTGCATCCTATGATTTTTAGTGGATTAGAAATTAATTTATGTAAAACTTGCAATTTTATTTTCTCTCTACAACGAAGACAATTCCACACAATAAGGGGAATGATGGTCGTTTTCTTGACCTACTTCAGAGGGTTTCCTAGGGATTCCATACGTATAAGAATGGTTGATTTAGATTTAATTTGTTAGGAAATATTTCGTATGTTAAATAAGAAGAATCCTAACAAAACAAGATCAGTGCAATGGACTAAACTATGGAAGACATTATAAATATATTCTTTTTGAATGGAAAATTAAATATAGCCATATAGCCATGGTTTGACTTTAGAAATGGCTTTGCATTAATCCCCTCTTTTTTAAGAGACAACTTACTCGTAAAAGATATAGAAACTTAATCTGGTACGTAGACTTCCGCGGTCGTGGTCCATGCTATCTGCTTCTGGGCTTCCGGGCTGGAACTGCGTCACTTGTATATCTGCCGACGTTTCGTACCCATTTGTATGGGACATCTTCAGGGCTGAGCTACTGCACTGAAACTTCCTTTTAAACAAATTTGAAGATTTCGAAATGCCCTGATATCTGGTTTCAGTAGAATAGGGAATTCTCACATAATTCTCGCTATGTTGAAGAAACCGTTTTACGTCAAATATTTAAAAACAACTGGATTTTGAATTGTAACCCTATGTGTTGGCCAGTTAGATGATCCGATCTTTCAATTTTAGATTTTTTTCTCTGGATATAGCTTGGATAAAAAGTTTGTTCGACAATTCTTGAAAATCTCGACATCAAATTACCTAGTCTTGCTAGGAGATAACTTCCCAGATATTACATCGAACGTTCAAAAAGCAAGAAGTAAAAACTCAATTGCATCTTCAAAATACTGAATAGAGAATAATCTAATTAACAAGGCTTTTTGGTATACCTCGCTCAATTAATTATTGCTAGATATTTTGACATTGCTTGTTTATTTATTTGTAGTTTGACTTGGTGACTCTTCTTCAATTTCTTCTTACTTTTATTGTGTCTATTTCATTATATTCTCTTAGTAATAACTACTAAGATTATTTTAGGAGACCCTGTTTGTAAATAATATCAATGTAACGCGAATTTTCCCTAGAAAAATTTAAAAAATGCAATCATATTATGAAAATAAACTTGTTTTACGATATTTTTTTGTTTTTGTGTCATTTGCCTCTTCTAAAGCGTAGCATTATTAAGCAATCAGAGTATTATTGTTTATTAAACATTTTTCTATCTCTCATAATAATAAATAAAAGAAATTATGCATACGTAGGCATGCAAAGTCAGACTGAATATTATTCGCTAGTACCTATTTGTTATTATACCGCGCTTTTAATATAATTCTTGTTTAGAGTAGGCTATGATTCCAATATAAATTTGGTAACATTGAAAAATAAAAATGACATTTTTTAAATATTTTGACAATTATCATCTCATCTCAGTTATACTGCCGTCGTATTTTATTACAATGTTGCCAACTTTACACTAAAATTTTAGCCTTCTCTAAATAAAAATTTTATTGAAGGTCGAATGCTTTGTATATAATCTGTTTACTAAACATGAGGAAAAAATTTGAGGAGTTATTCCTTGAGCTATTTTAAGATTTTTTGGTACTTAGATGGTTTTTGGAAAGACGCTTTGTTTCTAAGATACAGAGAGATAAAAGTTATTTTTAAAATTATTAATGCACCAGTATAAAACTGGTGTTTAGCGATGGTACATCAGCACATTTTAGTGTGGTTAATAGTGAGTTTTTAAGCCGTTTATATTTAATGATGATTGCATTATGAAGTTTGTCATTTTTGACAATATATTTACATTGACAGTTTTATTATCCAGCGAAAAAATGGAATTAACTCGCGAACATTTTCGTGCAATTATTTTTTCATAACTTTCGACGTGGATTATCTCAGTAAGAATGCATCGACTAGATGAAACTACAGTATATCGTTGGTATAGTGAATTCAAACTTGGACGTCGTTCTTTGGACTATGAATTTCTTGAAGGTCGTCCCACCAATGTTGTTGTGACATACCGTGAAATTGGGGCATCTTTAGGTATTAGTAACACCAGCGTGCATAAGATCCTGCATGAACATTTAGCCATTAAGAAGCTATGTCCACGTAGGGTACCACATAATTTGACAACCGCTCAAAAAAGGACTCGCGTCGATTGGTGCCAAGAAATGCACAAAAATACAATGGCGGTACTTCAAAGAACATTTATAAAGTCGTTACAGGTGACGAATCTTGGATCTATATTCATAGCAGTCGACTGCGTGGGTATTCCAATAAAAGCTCAAAGCACATCAAAACAAATGGTCGCCTGTGTTTTCGGAAAAACAGGTCACGTTACAACCGTGCCTTTAGAGAGTTGTAGAACGGTCAATTCCGAATGGTACACAACTATTTGTTTGGCCAAAGTTTTTGAGCAAACAAGGAAAACAAACCGAAAACGACAGATCATTCTCCACCATGACAATACGAACTCTCACAGGTCGGTTCAAACAATTGAATATTTGACAAACGGCTACCCTCGTACATACCTCACTTACAGCTTGCTCAATCTCTAGACTTAAATCCCTTGGATTTTTACCATAGGGCCATTTGAAGACATTTGTGTACATTCCAGCAATGGAAAATAAAGAAGATTTGGGAAATTGGATAATTGATGAGTGTAATGATAAGAAACAACCCTAGTGTCTTCGAGAGAGTTCAGTAATCGATTAGCAGGAAGTTTGATGTATGCATCTTAGCTGGTTAAAGTCATTTTCAGCAGTTTTTGATAATTGAATCGTAGCATGTAATAGTAAATAATAAAGTATTGTTTTCTTTTCGAAAACATTTATCGCCCTATATCTTCGAAAAAAAGCGTCTTTTCCAAAATCTAACGAATTTTTGCCGCATGTTTAGTAAACACTCTGTAAAAAAAACAGTTCTGTCGAAGAATTAAAGAGCGCTTTTAATTTACATCACAAATATATTTCATTATATTTAAAACTTGTAACAGTGCCAATTCGTTATTACTTCATTGTACATACATATTGTTTTTTAGTTTAACTTTGTCAGTTTCTTATTATTAAAAAAAGTAGGTTATATCAGTTAACCTTGTAAATGCCTTTTTTCAAAGATGTAGTAATTTTAACAGCAGCTTGTTAACTAAATTCTAAAAATAATAAATTAATGCGTCAGTACTTATACCTGCGTTGATTTAGAAATTTAACTTTGCTATTTGTTGAATTGTGAAAACATAGTGTCACAAACAAGTCCCTTAATTGCTAACAATGTCAAAACTATTGAAGAATGAATATTTATCTTTTTTATTTCGAAATTGTATGCGTTATACATTTTATACTGTTGGCTCAAATAAGTTCGTCCTCGAAATAGGTTGTGAAAATAGAGAAGTGTGTCCGGGATAGTTCCGCAAGTCTCCTACTTTATTTTATAAGTAATGCTTTATTTAGAACTCGGTTAAGGATGTCTTCATATTAAATTTTATTGAAAATAATCTCGTTACATACAAATAAGTTACGAGATACGAGAATAATCCAAAGTGTATTCCAAATCAGTGCACGATACATAATTATCATGATATTCGTTTTTCTTGTATTTGTTTTGTTTATTTCTATTTGGATACAAAACAACCTTTAACAGAATTTTATTTTGTTTACATTTATTCACAGATAAATATTTAACCATACTTTAAGGTCGCAATTTGTTTTGATATTTTTCTTTCGATTAAAGTAAATATTTAACTTGGAAAGCCAACAGTTTATACGAGGAATATTCTTTTAATGTTGAGCGGAAGCAGTAGGCAGTGATTTATTGATGTAAACGTTATGGTTAAATTAAATTTTTTATGAGTTTAATAAAAGTGACAAATAGTAAAAATTAGTGTGGAATTTTGGAGATATTATAGTAGCTAATAACTACATTAACTCACTCTACAATTTTAGAGCTTTAACGAAATAAAATCACACACTAAATTTAAAATGTATACAAAGGGTACTAGGAAAGTTTTGCAATATAACGCAACAATGAATCGTAGGAAACTGCTTGTTGCTGCATGTTGAGACATGTTCATACGTGCATAGTAGCCTCTGCGCCATGTCGATAGGCTCAGTTATTCATTAGCAATGAGAGTATAAAGTGCTTGCGATGGCATCGTGGTCACAAAATGAGATAAGGGCAGTTTTGCGTTATAATTTCGTGCGTGGTTTAAACAAAAACCAGTGCTTCGAAGAAATGATTTGCACTAGGTGATGTTTGTCCACATCGCACAACAACATTCAGGTGGTATAGAGAATTCCAAGGGGGAAATTTAACTGTGGAGGATGCTGAGAGGCCGAGAAGGCCACGACCGTCAGTTACGTAGGAAAACGTTACTACTATGAGGAAAATGCTTGGCGAGGACAGGCGAGTGATCTACCAACAGATAGAGGGTACTTCAGGCCTAAATGCACCAGTAATTCGATTCTGCATGATCATTTGCAGACAGAAACTTTGTTCTCTCTGGGTACCGCATCGACTGACTGAAGAGCAGATGACACGACGTGTGACTTGGTAACGGCAGATGCTAAAAAAGTTTAATAAGGAACAATCTCGGTATGTGAACAACATCGTGACAGGTGATGAGATTGAACTGTACTATTACAATGTGCTGACCAAAGCTCAAAACAAAGTTTGGGTCTTTGACGATGAGAACACACCCGTAGTTGTCAGAAAATCTAGATCTGTAAAGAAGAAAATGATAGCTGTATTTTTCAAATCGAGTGGAATTGTGGAACGCGTCGTTTTGGACACACAGAAGACAGTCACAACTAAGTTGTATACTGAACAGTACCTGCCTAAAATTATTGGATCTATGAAGAATCTGCGGCTAAAGTCAAGAATGGACACACAGTTCCTCCGATAATACTCCAGCTCACCGCGCTAAAACCTGCACCGAATATTTGACAACGACAGGATTGAAATTTCTCGAGCACCCCCCCTACAGTCCAGATTTTGCTCCCTGCGACTTTGCACTGTTCCCGCATGTGAAAATGAAGCTAAAAGGGAGGCGGTTTTCCAGTAATGAGGACGTTCTGCGGGCTTGGGACAACGAGTGTGCTCTACTCCCTAATCAAACTTGGCAGGACTGGTTTAAAGATTGGTTTCGGAGGATGGAGAGATGTATTGAATGTAGAGGACATTACTTTGAAGAAATTAAATAAAGAATGCTGTAATGAAAAACTTTCCTACTACCCTTTATACTTCTATGTTACATAGGCCAGCATAGATTTGAAGACATTTACAACTATAGAATATGTTTGTTTTAGTATTTGGTCAAACCTTCCTTAGCTTAAACGACCACTTGAATTCACTTCGGTATGCTGTCGATATAAACTCTTACCGTGTCTTGCAACTTCCTGTTTCTTTTCCAGGTTTTTCTTTCTTATTAAATGTTTAAATTTTGTTTTTGGGACGAATAAACAATAGATCTAGGAACGCTCTGAATATTCTTAATTGGATTGATCTCCGGTGAATTTTCCAGGCCAGAGCAATACCGATGTACTGAAATCGCGAAAAACAGATTCCGTATGACACAGAGCCCCACCTTACTTAAACATGGAAGAATCTTACTCTGCATCTAGTAAAGTAATAAAGGGCATAAGAATTGTTTCTACTACATTTTTGTATTGATACTGGTTCATTGTCCATTCGACAAAGTACAGAGGCGATGTTTCAGCCCTAATAATGAAAACTATGCTATCACAACGAGACGATGAGTAGTAGTTTGCACTACATATTCCTTTCCATAACATTGTTAAGGTGTTCGTCTCACGAATTTGATAGATTTTGTAACCGCTTCGAATCGTGACTCGTCACTGATTATGACCTGTGAATAAGAAATTAACAATGGTAACTAACATACGTATAATGTAAGGAAATTTTTCTAAAATGTTTGCTTTATAATTTTATACAGAGTCCTTTCTCCATTCTATGACAGTAAAATGTTGATGTATCGTGGTTGGCTGTTGACGTTTTTTCTTCATTATTTCGGTTAAACTAAGTTTTTTCGCAGTGCAATGACATTTTAATCCACCAACGTACTTATAATCGAAGTTCGCTCTAATGCTTCTACATTAAAGGATGGAGTTTGTCTATTTTGCAAAGCTATAATTTTTCTATGCTTCCTTTCAGTGGCTTAGCGTAGTCGGTGACAATGTTGTCGACATCTTGATGTTGAGGGCAAATATTTTTCTTTTATTGGATTGACGTCCGGTGAATTTTCCAGGCCAGAGCACTGCCGATGTAATGAAATCGCAAAAAACAGATTTCGTATGATACAGAACTCCACCTTACTTAAACATGGAGGAATCTTACTCTGCATCTAATGAAGTAATAAAGAGCATAAGAATTGTTTCTACTACATTTTTGTATTGATACTGGGTCATTGTCCATTCGACAAAGTATAGAGGCGTTGTTTGAGCCCGAATAATACATAACCATGCTATTACAGCGGAACGATGTATAACACTTTGCGCTATACATTCCTTTCTATAACTTGCCAAGTTGTTCGTCTCATAAATTTGATACATTTTGTAACCGCTTTGAATCGTGACACGTCACTGACTACGACTTGTGAATAATAAATTAACAACGGTAACTAACACATTGTAAGAAAATATTTTTAAAATATTTGCGATATAATTTTATACAAAGACCTTTCTACATTCTACGCAATTCTTGTCACTGTTTGGTTTGACACTTTCCTTTTTCTAGCAATTCCGTTTGGAGAATATAAATCAGTACCTAATAAAGTTTATGCCTAATTTTTTTTGACTGTTTATAATCTTTCGTCTTGCCCATTGTGCATAAGTTAACTAGGATACTAACAATTCTGAATAAATTTTACTTATATAAAGGCATTATATCACCCCTTCATCTTCCTAGAATTAAGCGAGCACGGGTAAAAAATTACGAGTTCTGTAAGGGAGAATACAACAAGAGACCTTAGCTTCCAATCCAGAATTACGTAGTGCAACCATATTCTGCAAACAAGTTCTTTTGTAACAGAAAACATTTTATTATTATACTAATTTTCAGTCCAAAATTACACAGTGCATCCTGCTTCTGAAGGCAAATCTTTATACAATACATAGTTGGCATTTCTAGAAGAGTATTATGTCGTCTCTGTTTTAACAAACTGAAACTGTCAGCTGGCAACTTACTGGTATTTACTTATTTTAGACCTTAACACTCCAGTAGTAGTGCTTCCCTTATAGCATAGCCCACTTCTAAATACAACAATACTTACTATCTAATTAATTTTAAAAGGAATAGGTAAATATAGGGAAATGAAAAAGAATATATATTTTGACATCGAGAAAGTAAAACGTTTCAGGCAGGTAGGTTTCAGCAGTCCAGGAAGATAGCTCTATTCATGCGCAAAATTTTTCTCTCGGAGTCTCCCTGATAACGAGTGATTGCTGTACGCTACATAAAACATTATTTCCTTTAAAACGAGTAAACGTTATGATTACAGCACTTATTATTTCTTTTCGTTACCATCGTTTCTATCACATCACTTTTACTATATGAGCATCAAACTTTGTAATGCTACTCTTGAATACATAAGATGTATAACCAATGTAACTATCTGAAAAGAAATTGAAGCAGTACTTAATAGATAATAGAATTATTCTATAGACGAATGTTTTCAAATAATCTACTGTTAGAACGAGCGCTATTATGATGCACTACAACAACTTTTGATCGCTTATAACGGATTCTTAGGACTAAGGCATAATACATCGTAATATACCAGAATTGATAGTACCACAATCATCAAGAACCTTAGATGCAACACATTCAACGGTATAAAAGATATCCATAATTTTCTTGCTTTTAAAATTGCATTGAAGCAAGTTCATTTTAAAAGATTTAAAAGAATCCAGTTTTCATAGGCTACTAAAACGTCATAAAACCAGATGCGAACATCCACTGGTAAAGTGTGCGAGAGTGGCTTTACATCAGTTAATACAATGTCTTTGAGTCATGGTCGTGCAAAACGGTGTTGATACTTTCACCTCAACGCCCAGGGTGAGGTGAAAGCCAACAAGCATCTGAGGTTCTCGATGATTACGGTGCTCTCAATTCTTGTATATTACGATGTATTGTGCCAGAAGTTTTTCAAAAAATCCGTTATAAGCGACAGAAAGTTGTTGGATGGCATCATTATCTGAATCTTACCTAGCAGTTTTACTTTCACCAAAAAGTTTGTAATACTTTCAAAAAAGAGGTAATAATACTTTCAAAAACATGAAACTACTTCGAATATAGATGTGTGTTGATTGTGAGAGATATTTTGAAAAAGTTTAACAAAATTTTCGAAATAGAATATAGTCTTTTATTGTATTAAATTCAATATTAAGACGAAAATCTGCATATATTTGTCACATCGACTTGTTTATGAAAAAAATACTTGAAAATGTCAGAATGGAAATAAATATCAAGCACCAACATAATTAAGCAAACTATTTGTAGCACTGTACAAATCGAAATTGGATAGAAAGCGATATACTACTATTTAAAAATATATTGAATATTATAATTTAATAACACTAATAAAATATAATCAAAACTAAATATTAAGCAGAGAAAAAGTTAATGTGAATATAAATAGTGAAAAAACGAAGACTATGATGATAAGTAAGGATAATAAAAAACATAAGATATACTTGAAAGGGAACTGAAGCAAGAGGAAGGCTTCAAATACTTATAGACTACTCTGAAGAATGTTGGGAGATTCGATGAGGAAATAAAAAGGCAAAAGGAAGCAACAGGAAGATTATTCAACAGCATCAAAAGTACTTTCATAAACAAAAAAGAGAAGTGAACGATAAGGAAGGATAATAAAAACATAAGATATACGCGAAAGGAAAATGAATGGAGCAAGAAAAACGCTTCAAATACTTAGGGACTACTCTGAAGAATGATGGGAGATTCGATGGGGAGATAAAGAGGAAAAAGGAAGGAACAGGAAGATTATTCAACAGCATCAAAAGTACTTTCATAAACAAAAAAGAGAAACGATGTAGGGTAGGAGTTCCAATACTAATTTACGGTTTGGAAGTATGGTCAACGACTTAAAAACAGGAAGAAAAATACAAAGCACAGCAATGGGATTCTTCAGAAGAATAGATAATAAGTAAAGACTAGATAAAGTAAGAAACAGTGTAATCAGAGGAAACTTGGTGGAGCCCTTTCAAATCAGGATTAACGATGGACAGTTGTTATATCTGGGGCATCATGAGAATGGGGAAAGATAAAATAGTGATGGGATCTTTGAGGCTACTCCAACTAGAAAAAACAGAAAGGAAGACTTGGAAAACTCTGGATGGAAGAAGTATGGGAGGCAGCTGAAAAAAAGAGGCATAAACTGGAGAGGGATCAGAGGAAAGGTGTAAGATAGAAAGGCATGGAGAGAAATATGGAAAAGAATCCCGTCGTATACGTAGAAACTCAACTCACATACACCCGACACCCGCGAATGTATAAGGGTTATGATTAAATTAAGCTAAGCATTTTCTAAGGCAAGGATATACATTTTTTGAATTAGAAGATCCACTTCATTTTATATCTTTTCCTTCAATTTTTTTACGAAATTATATTTCCAATTAACTAATTGACGAGTCTGTTTAAAATTGATTATATGTATGACAAATAAAGATTAGTTTCAATTAAAATAAGTATGAGGGTGGTCTGAAAACTTTCCGACATCAACGTGAAAATGGCAGCATTCATCAATAAAGCTAGGGCATGTAGTTGTGTATCTATTGTCAGGTACTCACCAAAGTTTCGGACGTTTTGGACAGTTTAACAGCAAAAAAGCAAAAACTGTTTTTTTTCGGCTGGGAAAGTGATGGCAACTGATTTTTTGGGATAGTCATGGAATTATCTTAATCGATTATCTTTAAAAAGGAAAAGCTATTGCAGGGACATACTACTCATCATTAACTGACAAGCTGAGGGCAGAAATTGTGGAATAAGTCCATAAAAGAAAATCCTGTTTCGCCTTGCTCACCAGATCTAGCCCCAAGCGACTTCTTTTTGTTTCCTCATCTAAAAATTGCGCTCGGAGGACAGAGATTTTCGTCAAATGAGGAGGCAATCACCGTCGTGAACAATTATTTTGCAAAGAAAAACGCCGAGTACTATTTGGGCGGGTTAAAGAGATGGGAGCATCGCCGGGAGAAGTGTGTAGAGTTACAAGGAGACTATGTAGAAAAATAAATATAAATTTTAAGAAAAAATGACTTGTATCTTTGTTAGGTCGGAACCTTTTCGTACCACCCTCGTATGTATTTTTACCCAAAATAACATTTTATAGTTTCATGCCAATTTGTGTATAGAATTACATATTACACTTCCAAATTATAATATCGAGCACGTCAGTATAGTAAAAACCATCGAGTGTAAAGTTTATCAAGTTAGCTATTATATACGTACATACATACATACATATAATATATTTGTATTGTGATAAAAATAGAAAACGTATGGGAGGTTATTCATTGTTATCTAAGCGCTTACATGGAGTTCGTATTTGAGTAAATTCTTCTATGAATGCATGAATATACAAAAAAAATAATCAAAATTGAAAATTTAAGATAAAATGCTATGAGAATTTAAAAATAAATATATGAATTTGTTTAAGAGTTCAAATTACTTATCCTTACACTTGTAATATACACAAAATTGATATGCGTATTGTGCATGCAAACCGGAAGGATGTTTGTGGATAAAATTCATTACATACATTATTTTTTTGAACTTAAATATAGAAACAATACGCCAGTTTTCACAGAAAATTTGTGTGACCTCTTTAGAATGGAAGCTACAGGTGTGTATAGCGTACAAAGATGGTCCGCGAAGTCTAGGAAAGACTGATCCATTTAGGCGGTTTGAGAATTTGAAGAAAAGCATATGTATTTGTGAATTCAACAATCAACAGAAGTAAAGAAATCGATTTACGAATAGTAAAATGTAGCAGTTGCTTAAAGTTGACTGTTACTTTAAAAACAAAGAAACTGTTAAAAGGAATAAAATTAAGATTATAGATCTCAATACTGTGACCGATTGTAACATACGCATGCGAGACTTTGGTTATAAACCATAAAAATAAACGAGGTGGAAAGATAGGAGGAAAGGGTATAAGAGAAGATTTATGAAAGAAAAACAGAGCATGGTTGGGAGGATCGAACCAAATTGACGTTAAAGATATTTTGCAGTGGTTGAGGCATCTAGAAAGACTGCAAAAATAAGGTATTTTTTTCAACAACAATCGACAAATTTTAATGGAGTCATCAAAGAAAAACGGCTAGTTTTAACCAACAGAAAAGTAATAATTTGTTAGCAAGATGTTAGAATACACAATTTCAATTTTGCAACTCAAAAAAGTTAGCAGAACTACGATGGAGAGTGCCTTCGCATCTACCATATTTTTCAGAATTATGCCTTGGAAGTTTACCATTTTTAGATCCACATAAATTACCCATTGATGTTCTGTATACTTAATTTTTTACAGTCTTTCGGTTTTAAATAATATGAAGTAACTGGATTCGAAGTTTGGTTACGAAATTTCTAATTTTAGTCTCTAGAGATATCAATATTTCATCATTTTTGCTTTTGATCAGGACTAAATTTAATTAGTCTGTATCTCAAAATCTAAAGCTGTTTCTAATAAAAGGTTGGTATTTCTGGAATCAGCACATCAAAAATATTCAAAATCAGTATTTACTTTTCCGGCAGCAACGTAAACATTTCACTTTATTGGGCTGTGTAATCTATTGGCTTTTTATTTTTTTAGTAATAAATAACTGTGTCCCAAATTTACATTTATTTTATTTAAAAAATGCTGAACTGTCTGACAGTTCTAATAGTCTGGTATGAGAGAGAAATATTAAGTAAAAGTTACTAAGTTTTCTTAATGAAAGTACCATGGAAAATAAGATAAAAAAGAAATGAAGAGAAGAAATACTTAATTTCTATTACAAGAAACAGAAAAATACAAATTTAAGGTTAATAAACTTTATTGCAAATTGTATTAAGCATTTTTCTAACAATAAAATACTAGTGGCTTCTTTGTCGGTTAATAAGCGGTCACTTCATTTCCGTTTACCGTAAACGTAATGTTAAAAGGTTCGCGCCTTATTTGGTAGACGCACACTATTAATATACATATGCTGTTATACGATATCATTGGAAGAAAAATTCAATTTAACTCTTGTCATATTTGAATGAGCAATAGTTGACAATCAGAACATTTTAAGGAATTCCTCCTTTCCCAAAATAATTCAAATAACTTTCGTTAACTCGAAACGACAACGTCGTGATATGCAAATTTTCAACATCGTGATCTGCAGATTCTCTCAAATGCATCGGTAGATTATTAAACAAACAAACTTTCTCTTCACTTGCTCATTTATGAAGGCTAACATTAGAATTATGAAATAAGTCCAGTAAACACTATTTATCCTAATTACATACCACAAATACGAACTTTTATGATTTTACGATTTAGAATGTCATCTTCAAATAATACATATTCATAAATTTAAGAAAATTGTATATACTTTAGTCTTATATAACTAGTCAAGTCATAAATACTGGTACACAGAAACATCTACGTCAAATGAAAACGAATTAATATTTTAAATTTTTTTTTTTGTTTTTATTGGGTTATTCAATGGCTACAAATCTTAGAACAACTTATTCGAAATGACTTCCATTTGCCTTTCAGCACGACTTGAGACGATGTGGCCACTCATCGACCGCGAGACGCACTTCATGCATGGGGAAATTGTCCACTGCACGGACAAGGGCTTGCTTCAACGACTCAATATTTGGGTGTCGAGTGGAGCAAGCCATGCCTTCTAATACGGACCACAACTTGTAATCCAACGGGTTGAGGTCTGGACTACAAGCTGGCCAATTATCCGTTGATATGATGTCCAGAACGTTATTTTTGAGCCACAGTTGAGTCGTTTTTGCTTTGTGAGCTGGAGCAGAGTCTTGCTGAAAAGTCCGTGGCTTATTGGTGAATATTGATTGGTTGAGAGGCTTCGCAATAAGTTTCAAGACGGTCGATTGAGATACTTTGGCCGATGTTTTTACTCCTTTCTCGCAAAAATGGAACTTGGAAACGCCATCGTAGCTCACTCCCCAGCATACCATTACAGGCGCGGGATAGTGGGCTCTTTGAACGCTCGGAATGAGTTGGGATACTTCTCTGGATGGTCGAGCATACACATGATCGTTCTATTTATTGAACAATTCTTCTACGGTGAAGATTTTCTCGTCAGTAAACAGAATTCGTCTGTGAGCGTTCTTCGCGTACCGGCTGAATAACGCTTTCGATTTTCTCTTGCGTTTTTCCTTCAATGCGGCCGTGAGCAGATGTCCAGTGCGTCGCTTGTACGCGTTCCCAAATCTTCTTTGATAATGCGAGACATGGATTTTTGCGAAATTTACATTTCTCGCGACAAAATTTTCCGTTTTCGCAGCGGTTTTCGGTCAATTCGTTTCTTCACGGCTTTAATCGCTTTTGGAATTCTCACAGTACGCGAACGGCCGAATCTTTGACGCTCTCGTACTCCACCAGTATCCTCAAGCAACTTCACAGCACGATACACAAAATTGCGAGTGATTCCAAGCGGTCGCAACGTCCTAAAGATATCACTTTTTTCCATGTTGCATTTTAGTAGGCCAACTACAACAATACAATTTTCGATGTCGCCCCATTCCATGATTGTAAACAATTAATGTCAAAAACTTTTTACGTCACAATGAATCATAAATGTCAACTGTCAAATTGCAATCAATGCGAAATGGATGCGCCCAGTATTGCATTCGTAATGAGTGCGTTCAGTTGTGTACCAGTATTTATGACTCGCCTAGGTAGGTCTGATTTCAATGTTAAAAATTATATTTAAAGAAATCGACTTGATAATTTTCATTATCATCTGTTGCATTGAGAATAATTTGTAAAATGAATTAGTAAAATTTTTAAACCAACAAAGTATCAAATATAAAATACCCAAGAAACGGAATTTGTAGCTAAATTCCATGTTTTAATTAAATATCGGAAGTTATTCTATAATATTCGTAAACTTTCTATTGCTTTTGATTGCATTTTATTTGCTTTCTACTGATTATGAAACAAGCGAATATTTCTGTTAAATCATCGCATCTGTTGAAACAGATGCGAATGCGTTAATAAAACATGTTCGTTCTGAAATAATTAAAATTTAAAAAATACGAAAAAAACGCATTTTGTTTGAATGTGTTATACTCGTTTATTTAAACGTTAACTGTCGAGGCAGGTGATAAACGGACACCTGGATTTTAAATATGTATATTACAGTAAGGGGCAGAATGACTAATATAAAAACATGTTATTTTTTTCTGTAAAATAAAGTACTTTTAAGTAATACAAACCAAATATTATATTTAAATATTTTGTTTTAATACGGTTAAATTTATCAGGTGATCCAATTAACGTTTTAGGATTTTCAAGTGAAATATTGGCAAAACTGTTTAATGACTTTCTTCATTTATTTCTTTATTTTATTTGTTAGTTTTATACGTTAGATTATTACAAAGCAACATGGAAAATTTAACGCTTTGAAAACGTTGCATAATTATTAAAATTTGTTACCAGAGGCAATATTGTGTAAAAGAGTGTACGAGGGTAGCCGTTTATATTTCGGGAATAGCAAACAAAAAATTTTATTATCGAAAAGAGTTTTATTGCTTTTCAAGATATTCTCCTTGAAAATCAATGCACTTTTGCATTCGTTTAAATCAATCCGAAAAGCATTGCTGCCACTGCGAAGGCGGTATCTCCAAAATATGAGTTTTGAATGCCTCAACTACCTCTTTCGGCGTAGAAAACCGTTGACTACGAAGTCTATTTTTCACGTGTGGGTACAAAATGAAATCACAGGATGCTAGATTAGGACTGTACGGCGGATGGATCATCAATTCAATGTTTTGTCCGGTCAAATATTCAATAAAAAATAAAATAAAGAAAAGCTTTCAAAATGACTTCGAAAAGTAACGAAACATAGAGTGTTTACTACGATATGTACAGTCATTACCACGAAAAGGTTTACGATCTAAATCCCAATCGTTGCTCTGTATTTTTAAATCGAATCGTAACGATATCGAACTAGAAAGAAATCTCGTGTGTTTCATAATAGAAAACGAACAAAACTGTGTAATGCAAATAATCACAAGTTTGTTTACATTTTCGATCTGATAGCAAAAAGCTTCAACCATCTGCTCTCTCCCTCTCTCTCTTGCCGTTTGGGCAATATTAAAAGAAAATGTACATATATATTAACTTCGCTCTGCAAAATAGCGAAGAATTGTGGAACATGAGGAACGAACTTTCACACTGCATTTTACCTGCTTATTTCTATAAATTATTTAATTTTATTAACGTAATTTTATTTCCGAGATTTAATATTTTATGTAATGGGTTTTTCGCCAGTTTAGAATGCATGAAGAAGATGACGATCAATTTATTAAATTTATATTAGTTACAGTCAACATTATTTTACCAATTTAAAAGTCTAAGATAATGTGCTGATTTGGTGCAAAACTTTATACTTTGTTATAGAATATATATATTGGGTCTGGGAAAAAGTTCGTGGCGTTTTTTCAGTAAAATTCAACTGGTCCCCGCATGGCGCGTGGACGAATTCATTTAAACCGAATATGCTCCATTATTATCGACAATGTTTCGCCATTTTTTTGGTAGATCCATGATCCCATCGGTGAAAAACTTCTGTGGTTTCTGGTCGAAAAACTGAATCAAGTAGTTTTCACAGGCTTCTTTTGAAACCAACTTAATTCCATTGAGAGAGTTCTGCAGAGATCGAAACAGATGATAGTCAGAGGGTGCTATATCCGGACTGTAAGGTGGGTGCATCAAAACTTCCCAACCAAACTCTCTCAATTTTTGACGGGTCATCAAAGAAGTGTGTGGTCGGGCGTTGTCATGATGGAAGACAACACCTTTCCTATTAATCAATTCGGGCCGTTTTCTTTCAATCGCCTGGCGTAATCTCTCTAGTTGTGCACAGTAGAGTTGAGAATCAATCGTCTGACCAGTTGGAAGTAGCTCGTAGTGGACGATTCCCCTCCAGTCCCACCATACACACAGCATCACTTTTTTTGGCGTCAATGTTGGCTTAGCGAACGCTTGTGACGGCTCACCATCCTTTATCCACGATCTTTTACGCTTCCGATTATCGTACGTAATCCATTTTTCATCTCCGGTTATTAAACGTTTCAGAAACGGCTCGATTTCATTCCGTTTCAGCAGCGCATCGCAGATGTTAATTCGGTCCATCATGTTTTTCACCCTCAACTCATGAGGAACCCATACGTCAAGCTTTTTTTTGTAACCAGCTTTGTGTAAATGGTTCAAAACAGTTTTGTGGTCAATGCCTAGCTCCATGCCAATATCGACACTGCTGATATGCTTATCTTGTTGGACTTTTTCAAGAATTTCATCAGATTTTTCAGTGATTGGACGATCGGAGCGTGACTCACCTTTCACATTGAAATTTCCAGAACGAAAGCGAGCGAACCATTTCCGCGCAACAGATTTCGATAAAGTACCTTCACCGTACACAGCACAAATTTTATCACAAGCCTGCGCAGCGTTCTTCCCCTTATCATAATAATATTGCAGAATATAGAGAAATTTCTCATTATTCTTCTCCATTTTCAAGTGCGAATAACTTTCCAACCAGTGCACCGATTACAATGTTTCTACGCTCAAACTAACGTTCGGAAGGTCATCTAAAAAACGAGCCGTCGGTGGTGTCGCTGTGACTTGTTGTTCTTTAGTTATCGGCAACCAATGCCATCTATTGGGAAAAACGCCACGAACTTTTTCCCAGACCCAATATATATATATATATATATATATATATATATATATAACAAAAGAGTTATTCGTGTATTACGCGTATTACTATATTTACTCGGTTACAAATAATTGTTATGTTATGAATCATAGATATACTAGAACTGTCAATATTATGTTTACATGGCGTAAAGACCATCCTACATAAATTCGGTGGGTTTATTTTCGTGTACATCGTAAAAATTTGTGTGATAACTATTATACGCGAACGACGAAAGTCGTAATACTTTATTGAAAATTTGAAACAAAAGGTACACGATTCATTGGACACGATGAAATTAGTAACCATAGTATGAAACATATACACTTGATATTTGGCTTTAAAAATCTAAGGTCTCTAGAGAACGTAATGAAATTATTACAAAGTCAAAATATAGAAGTTGCAACAGATCCAGGACAATGTGATTAATATTATAGTGATGAAGAAAAGAGATCCAAATGAATACTTGTGTATGCTTTTACTTAATTCCTAATTTCAGTTGTAAGCTGAATAAATAAATAATAATTGAAGTATTGAAAACAAGTTGTTTTAATGAAGAATTCAAAGGGAAGATATGCTCTATTATGTTCAAAATTAACAACTTTCTATTTCGGCCAACAATTTGAAAAAGCTGATAAAGATCTATATATGCCTCACGCATTTAATGTTGCTTTGTAAACAGATTTTTCTAAAGTTCTAGTTTTTGTAAGTGCATCTGGATTGGGTAAAAAACATTCTGCACTGGCTCACTTGAAAACTCCATTATATATTAGAGACAAAGAGGATTGTCGAAAACAAATTGGAGACTATAGTTCATTTCTTAATGATAATGTAATCCATGAAAGAGCGAAGATTGAATGACGCGTTCCACCGAAAGCCAATGCGTGACAACCAGAGAAAAGGAACTCAGGTAACAGTTTTGTGGAACTGTAAGAGATTATTAATGACCGACTTTAAAGAAAGAAACTACTAGGATACTCTTCATTTGATTGCATCGCAAGATATTTCAAGAATATTTTTTTGCACTCTTTTAGACAGTAGAGCAAACGGGTTTAATTTGTTTGAAAAGTAATATTACGTCAACAATGATTAAATAATAAGTAAACCGGAAATATTTTTGAGAAACTGCTAGTCTCCTAAAATGGATTACTGAAGAAAATAATTACATACGTGGGCATGGTGAAAAGTTCTGGGCCTGACAATGAAAGACTGCGATTTAAATTTAAAAAATGATTTTATTTTTCTACATAATCTCCCTTGAGTTCAACACACTTGATCCAGCGTTTTTCTGGCATCAATATTCCTTCCCGGAAGTGAGAGTCTGGAAGACTGTCAAAATATTCTTCTGCGGTCTTTTCAACTTCTTCGTTGGATGTGAAACGCTTTCCAGGAACAATTTTTTTCAAATTTGAGAATACATGGAAGTCTGAGGGTGCCAAATCAGGAGAATAGGGAGGATGGCCGTGCAAATCGTACCCCAAATCCCGCAATTTTCCCATCGCCAACGCACTCTTGTGTGCGGGTGCGTTGTTCTGATGAAAAATGATTTTTCTCTTCTTCAAACCAGGCCTCTTCTCGCGAATTTTGGCATCCAGCTGGTCAAGAAGGTTAGAGTAATATGCTCCTGTAATTGTTCTGCCTTTTTCAAGGTAATCAATTAACAAGCTTCCTTTTGCATCCTAAAACACGCTGGCCATGACTTTTTCCGGCAGATGCGATCGACTTCGCTTTCTTTGGCGCTGCACCACCGGCTTCCACCCACTGTTTCGTTTCTGGCGTGTAGTGGTGGACCCATGTCTCAATTCATGGTGACTAATCGCTGCACAAATCGGTCGGATTCTTGTTAAATCGGTCCAAAGAATGCTCCGAAAACCGTTTGCGCATTTGTTTTTGATCGATATTCAGCAAATGCGGCACCCATCTTGCGCAGAGCTTTCTCATCTCTAATTTTTTGTGCAAAATGTTTCGCATCCTTTCTTCCGATATCCCCACAGCCTCAGCTATCTCACTCACTTTCACTCGCCTATCGTCCAACACAATATCATGTACTTTTTCGATGATTTCTGGTGTGGTCGCGGTTGGCCGTCCTTCACGTGGGTCATCTTCGAGGGACGTACGACCACGTTTAAATTCAGCTGTCCACCGTTTAACGGTTAACATCGATGGAGCAGAGTCCCCGTACACTTTTGTCAACTTCGGATAAATTTTCATAGGGGTTAAACCATCCAAAACAAAGAATTTTATAACAGCACGATATTCAAGTTTATCCATTTAAAAAAATAACACACGCGGCGTTTACTACAAAAATTCTTGCAAACGAACTACTTGAGAGAACAAGTTGAAAGTTTTCATATGAACGAAAGACACATGCAGCCACGCAGGAAACATAAATTTCTGTTAATTGTAACGCCATCTCTGTGTCAGGCCGAGAACTTTTCACCTTGCCCACGTAGTTTGTATATATTTTTCGTATTAAACAAAATATTGTATATACATATACCTCCCAATACATTTCCGTCTTTATTATGAATTTCTAATATACTTAAAAAATTCGAAGTACTTTCAATACATTGAATTAAAAGTAAAATTAACATATATTTAAACAACTATTTACATATTATTTATTTATTTATATGTGGTGGTATATATATATATATATATATATATATATATATATATATATATACATACACACCTTTATATATGTACAGTTAATAGATACAGGTAAATATTTGTTTGGCTTTAAAATATTTAGAAACGACCCCGCGTGTTACATCACTGATACTCAGGTAAAAAGGTTAATCTAGGAATGTAATACACGTATTTCCAGGTAGTATCTCTATTATTACACAAAAACTTTATGTCTACATATATACATACATACATATATGTTACAATGTGATTAACTATATAACTTGTTTGACGAAAAGAATGTACTTTAATTGTTAGGTAATTGAAGCTATTGTTTTTCTTTGCAGTCATTAACCACCGGGTTAGTATATACAGATCATTAAATTTCAGAGATTACAGATATATATGTTTAAGTCTGACCTTGAAGAATTTTATAATCTATAACTGTGTATGGAAAACAGGTTCTCGTATTTATATGTATATATTTGTAGATGTCTACATTTTCAAGTGTTTGTGGTAGACTCAACAGTAGCGTCTTCTTCGTATTTAAACAAAATCGGTGATATTGATATATGTAATTATTTCTCAAATAAAGAGACGATATTGTAAATATTTAATTAATCGAAGAGTAAAGTTTTAGCTGTTCTTTTTTATTTTCTTTTAGACATATAATTAAACTATCTATTCATACACCCACGGAGGCTTGGAAATTAATTTCTATTTTTTTATCATATGTCAAGAAGCAACGAGAATGCTTTTTTTCATAAAACATTTTAGGCGTTATTCATTTGCCTTTTATATTAGTTACATGTCCGAGAGAAGTGCTAAATTCTTTTAATAGTTTTAATATTTTTATATAAATCTTAAAATTCTTAATACTATGAGATTTATTATATATATCAGGTTGTTACAAATGTAATGTCCGTTTTTTCCTTCAGTCTGAACTGAATCGCACCTGTGTGAAGACGTGTATGTTTTTGGTGAAAATTATTATTGTATTTGTAGAAAAGGGTATTTATTTTGAAGTGTGTACCTGTTCCATTTCTTGGAAAGATTAATACACCTGTCCTTGTCTCGCCTATGGAAATGCTGTCGGCAAGAGATATTCGAGCAATTTACCTCTTTCAATTTAATAAGGGATTAAATGCAGCTGCAGCAACGCGAGAAATTAATCAGACGTTCGGTGAAACCACGTGTAATGAACGTACATTACGGCGATGGTTTAAAAAATTCAGCGAGGGAAATTTTGATTTGGAAAATGAGCCTCGCGGATATGCGCGTAGCACCGTTAATGACGACGAGCTGCGTGTAGAAGTTGAAAGTAATCCGTCGATAACAGTGCGTAGCCTTGCAGAAACATTTCAAGTGTCCATTGCCACCATTAGTCGTCACCTTTCTTCGATTGGCAAAGTGAAGAAACTCGATCGATGGGTGCCGCACCAATTAACGGAAGCCAATAAGCTCCGTCGATTAGAGGTGGCTACCACTTTGGCTGATCGACAGAAAGTTGAACCGTTTCTTCATCGAGTGGTAACGTGTAACGAAAAGTGGATACTTTATGATAATCGGAGACGGTCAGGATAATGGTTAGATCGAGGTGAAGCACCAAGACAGCATGCACGAGCATCACTTCACCCGCGAAAGATTATGGTGACTGTATGGTGGACCAGTAAGGGTATTATTCACTATTCGTTTTTGCAACCTGGTGAAACCATCACGGCAGCGTCATATTGTGCCGAACTGGAAACTAGGCATGGAAAATTGAGCCTCTTGCAGCCCTCACTAGTCAATAGACATGGACTCACACTTCTTCATGATAATGCAAGACCTCATGTTGCACGACAGACAATCCAAAAACTTTCGGAATTTGGTTACGAAATTCTCCTTCACCCACCTTATTCACCTGACCTTTCGCCAACTGATTTTCATTTTTTCCGAAGTTTAGACAATCACTTAAAAAATAGGGACTTCCCTGACCGGGAGTCTATAATAGCAGTGTTTGAGCAATATGTGAGCCGTCAAAACCTAGATTTCTTTTCAAAGAGAATTTTTCAGCTTCCAGGCCGTTGGCAACAAACTATTGATGTAAATGGAGACTATTTTGCAGAATAAATATTTATATTTTTTTAAATTTAGACTTTTTTTTATTCCTTACAAAATCGGACATTTCATATGTAACAACCTGATACAATACATACGTTACACGCAAGAATTTATGGTCATTGATTTCTGTCTTTTGCCTCATTTTTCCAGTTCTCTACAACTGCAATTATTTTCTTCTTTTGCCATTTCCATAAATTTCTTTATGTCTTTATCTTTTACCACTCTTCCTTTTCCTCCCACAGTGGACATCTTTCCTACAGATCTCTTTTCTTTTAACCTCCTGATATGGCCTAATCTCTTTCCTCCCACGTTTTGGGAAATCTTTCTCTATTGTTGCTCCTTGTGTGCTCTTTATATTCAACCAACTATTTCGGAGTGAATTTTGTAAAATATTCTTCTCGATATTTTTCTCTCCTATTCCTTCTGTTAAGGACAAAGTAAATATTTTTCATTTATTATTTGCAATATATATATAATTCAGTAATTTCATGTGTTTTTCGCTTATATTTATGTACTTAATTTTTTGTAAATAATAGCATGTTATTTTTATTTATCTTTAAATTATATTTACACATTTAACATATATTTTTTACAAAAAAGTGTAGGGCGTCTACATATTACTGTGATTGGTGACGTTACCAGATATATCTGTCTTAATATGTATTACCATATTCATTCGAAACCATTAAAATCATCTTATCTCCTTGCGTCACAGTATATTCACACAATAAGCGATGATCGAGAGTCCTACTAACATATGGAGGCTGCAGCAGGAGTAGTAATGCAAGACAAATAGCGTGTAATACAGATATCTAGAATGTTGGGGCTCTGTAAGCCGCTTTGCTATGATATAGGCTTAAATTTCTGTATCTATACATTATATGTATAGTGCATACCACCACAATTATTAAGAGTATGCATTTTAAAGTTAAAGAATTTTTAAATTCATTTTTTTCATGTGTAAATATCTTTATTTTTTATTTTAATAAATGTGTTAAAGGTGTACGAGGCTTTTATTTAGAAATATAAATAATGTAAATAACTTTACAAACTTTACAAAGCGAGTAACATAGTATTAATCTTTACAAATAAAAGAATTACTCTAACGAATTTAAATTGATTCGGTTAGCGCACAAGCTATTTAAACCAGAATAACGTAACACCTTTTTTTCGTACCTTGCTTATCGAGTATCCACATCTCATAATCATATTAGTTCTCGGAAAGTAGTAACTTTAATTTAATTCACCTGATATCCTTCTTTTCTTAATAATCATTTTATTAACACCATTTCGAGGTTGAACCACTTTTTAGCAATAGTATTTCTTTCCAGATATATATATATACTTGGGGGGTTTTCCTTGGATTGTAACCCCCTGTTTCACTTTTCATGTTATACGTAAGTTTGTTTCGCTTTCGTTGTTGCCCCTTCGACTCAGGTGCAACCCTAGAACTTCTAGGGTTGCTCTGTTCTTTAAGTTTATTATTCGGAAATTATTTCTGCAGCACCCTGTATAAGTTATATAAACATGGACAAATAATGTTTTCATATTTTTTTTCAAAGTTATACAAAATCGATGTAGGTCTATAGATATCTACAAGGGATCTATTACATTTTCTAAAAATCTAAGTTACTCTTATCTCATTCCACTGATTCAGAAATTGACATTGTTGGAAACAATTGGAATAGTTATGTTTTACTGTATTAGGTTCAACATTAAGAAAACATCCCTTGTATAACTCAAGGGTGTAAATTGGATAGCAACAAAAGCAAAATAACTAAGATTTAGAATAGAGGTTAATTTTCTTACGGGAATAAAGAAGGAAGCTAGAGAGCAGAGAATAAGAAACTAGGCCATGAGGGACGATAAATATGTGAATTTTAAAAATTTAACGGGATCGAATACAATCTCGAGGCTTCCTAATTCATTAAACATTCTGTAGGGTCTGGTGTGAAGACAGAATAATACACAATAAACAAAATTGCTTTTAATGGCGATAATTTTACCGAGAATTGACAATGGTATTACTTCTAAAGAAATATCATCACCTTAAATATGTAAGTATTTAACTAGTAATAAAGCGATAATTATAGTGTACTTGTCACTTAGCTCAAAGCACGTGATTTTATTTAATCTGTTATCGTTTAATATTTGCAAATAAAACTTGCTTAGCACACAACATTAATGATCCATAGTTATACTCTCATTTAGAAACAAACATGCATAATTTTTTACTTGTTCTTTATTACAAAAGTAATCATACAAATGACATTTTTATGTTTGTGTAATTATTAGAAATATATCTATGTTAATTTGGTCGTCTTTTATGTGGTTAACAAGTTAGAACAGAGCAATAAATTTAATACCTTATGTACTTTTTTTTACTAAATCATTTGCATTTTACAATATAATTTTAATTGCAAGCATTTAAGAGAATTTAAGAATGTAAAAAAATATTCAAGGAATTACATTTATATGACGAGATAATGAAGGCATCATCAATTATAAGCCAACAGTTCGATCTTGGACTATAGGAACAAAGGATTTGTTGTTCACGAAAATGTTAGTAACTTTCTTAAACAGCAATTTAAGATCTAATGTTGGTGCCTGTGATGTATTCTCATCCTACCTTACAGTTCGATCTTGGAGTATGGGAACAAAGGATTTATTGTTCACGAAAATGTTAGTAACTTTCTTAAACAGCAATTTAAGATCTAATCTTACTAATTCGAACAGGACAACGAATACGCTTCAGGTCAATTGATTTTAATGTTAGTGCCTGTGGCGTATTCTCATCCTGCCTTACATGTATGTAGACACCAAAGGTGTTTATCATTTAGCATATATTCGCTATTATTTCAGACGCATCACATTTCTCTTTCACTTTATATACCACATACTTCTCTTGTGCATTGTATTAGTGAATTATTTGTGAATGACATTCAATCGTACTGTATTATTAATATTAACCAGTTTCCTGGGTATGGTAATAGGATAAACTTGAACTTAGATACATTTTAAAAATTTCCAATGATCATTGCTTAGATGAACCATTTTAAGTAGCAAGTTTTATATTATTTTCTAAACGAAAACAAGTTGCGGTCTGGACAAGTTTGATTGATGATCACAGAAATGTAAAAACTTTGGCTTGATTGATTATAATTAAGGTTCGAAGTTCTTATTCATAAATTTGTTCGGAAGTCCATTTCAACTTTAAAGTATGTGTAAAACAACAAGAAAATCCTCGAAATTGATCTTATGGATACGCTCTACAATTGTAAGATTTCAACATTGCGATGATGTTTACTAATCCGTGGGTTGTCTTTTAAGTTTTGCATATAAAACTGGAATAAAACAGTAGATAGCTTTTAAAGACTTCATTGTTTTTCGAAGTATTCTCCACGAACCAACGCTCGAACCAACTGCTCCTTCTGGCGATTAAAAACTTTGACCACGCAGTCCTTTTTTGATTTTTGGAAAGGTAAAGAAATCGTTGGGACTTAGGTTCGGACTGTATGGAGGATGGTCCAACAATTCGACGTTTTGTTAAGTTAAAAATTCAATTGTCTTCCGTGCCTTGAGCGAATTTGCATTGACTTGGTGGAGGATGGACTTGATTTTTTTGAAGCTCAGCGATGACTTGCGACAAACAAATGGTTGTATACCAATCGGTAATAACAGTTCTTTGATCTTGTAGAAGAATTGTTGCTATATGACCTGTTTTTAAGATAAATATCGCGACCATCTTTTTGGAGACGCTTTGGAACACCCAAACAGACGACTGGCTTTTATTTTCTAGTTCGTATGAGTAAATCCAAGATTAATCAATGACAATGTTGTACATGTTTTTAGAATTTCCAGAATTGAAGTTATCTAGAGTTTTTTGATACCAATTCACCCTAACTGCTTTTTGTTCTTCGATCAACAGATGCGGTATCCAACAGGAAACTAATTTTTTTCCACAATTTTTAATGTAAAATTTTTTCAATTGAGGTGTTTAAATTTCCAGTAATGCTTCAATCTCGCGATATGTCACATGTCGATCTTCGTTGATGATTTTGCGCACAGCATCGATGTTTCCCTGAATGACTGTCATTTTTGATGAACTTGCTCTTGGATCGTCGCTAAGACTAATCCATCCACATTTTAATTCTTCATACCAACGAGAAATTATTGACTGGCGTGTTTCTTCATAGCCGAAAGCAGAAACCAACTCGGCGATACATTCTTGTTGAAATAAATCCATTTTTCAGTTCCTCGTAGCTACAACGCTACACGTATCGCACTGAAGCTTTGGATTTAGGTCAACTAAAGATGGAGGATAATTTTTAGTACTGATTCTTGACTAGTGGCGCCCTCTATGTCGTACTATGCAAAACTTGAAAGACATCCCACGTGTATAACTGAAGTTCAAAGAGCCCAAGTACATTCGATTTATTTGTGATTTAAAAAGATACGTTCATATGTCATTTTTAATTGACTCATTAGGTCGGGTTAATATGCAGGGACGCAAATATTTACACATTTGTTCGTCTCTCCATAAGAGAGTATTAATAAATGCACTACAGACATCCTAACCAGGAGAAACACAATTCGTTCTAGCGAACTTATTTTATTGATAACTTTACGATGCTTCAACACTGCTCCGTACTGTTTGAAGGATAGGAAGGACATTGCCACAAATTGGATCTATACATGAAAAATATGGAGTAATTCTAATATATAAAGTGACCAGTTTAAAGGAGTTTTATAATTGGGATAATTCTCTGAGTCACATGTTTGGCTTTAACAGGTTTGTTCTGGTTTAATGATTATTTTTATGTATTTCTTTAATAATAAATTTCCAACATGTAAAACTTGTTGCGTAAGTTTGTTATGATATTATAAATTATACTGCTACTTTCACAAAACATTAATCGTAATGATCAGCGGTATACGTATATGTATTAATTGTTTCTTTGGTAATTTCAAAGTGTCGCACCTGGTAAAACACGGCGAAAAAATTGTACGAAAAATAAACTCCGTACGCGATCCGCACCGATGAAAACCAAGATGTGCACTGTTTCTTTGTTTCTTTGCTTTCGTTTTGACAGCTCCATTATAATATTAATTTCACCCTATCTATTATCAGAATCAAAGCGATAGCATAATCTATGATGCAAAAATAATCGTATGAAGAGAAGAAATATGGTAAATATCGTAGTCCACTTTAATCTGAATGATTTTGTTGACTAGTTTGGCCTTTACGATATCACGTATTAACACATTTGTTTTATTGATATAGGAAACTGTTTTTGTATAAGTCCTGAAAAAATCAGACTCGAAAAAATGACGAAAGAATCATGTAGATTATTAAAAAATTATATAATTCCCTTCTTTAATTATAGAATATAATTGAATAGTTATTAGCTCTTGGGTTTTGTATGAAATTTGAATCCAGCTACATTTAATTTTGTTTTCGATCGTTTCTGTATTAATCACTAACATAAAAAAATATTTGGTATGGTCTAGACGATACTAAAATCCATTAGAATAGATAACAACGAAAGATAAAATATATTTTCCATTAGTAAATATAATTAGAAACTCTTGAGCGTTTGTAATGTTAATGAAAATTTTAAGGCACTCTTAAATAAACTTCTAAACATAGCATTATTTGACTTCCTTCATATAATTTGTAATTTTATTATTAAATAAAGATAAATTTCGTTGCTATATCAAATTTTGATCACAACTTTATAGCAATGTACGAGGTATGGCAATTAAATAACGAGACTGCCCTCCTTCTATCGCCCAACCGCATTGGGCGAGGCTGTAATTGGAATATCGTTGACGTTGATACTTCCCAAGCAACAACCCTTAGTTAGAGTTTAAACGAGGCCGCAGTGATCAATCAAATGAGGTGACGACTTCAGAAATGGTGAAGAAAATCCACAAGGCGGTACTGGGTGATCATCGATTGAAAGTGCGCGACAGACATAGTAGGCATTTCAAAAAGTGCCATACATCGCATATTATTTGAAAATTTGGACATGAGAAAGTTTTGTGAAAGATGGTTGTCTCGTTTGCTCACACTCGAGTAAAAACGGTGTCGTGAAGATGTTTCAATTGAGTGTTCAGCGAAGTTTCACAGCAACAGAGCAGAACTTTTACGCCGTTTCATAACCATGGATGAAACATGGGACCACACTTCACACCCGAGACAAAAGAACAATCAAAACAATGGACTCAAAATGTAGAACCGGCACCAAAGAAGGCGAAGACCGTTTTATCTGCAGGCAAGGTCATGGCATCTGTTTTTTAGGATGCGCTTGGAATAATTTTCATTGCCTATCTTGAAAAAGGAAAAACTATCATCGGCGATTATTATACTGACTTAACTTATTGCAACGTTTGAGCGAAGAAATCAAGCAAAAAAGGCCGCATTTGGCTAAGAAAAAAGTGTTGTTTCATTAAGACTGCACCAGCTCGCAAGTCCGTTATTGCAATGGCCAAAATTAATGATTAAAGTTTGAATTGCTACATCGTGCACCCTATTCGTCAGATTTAGCTCCCTCGGATTATTTTCTGTATCAAACTTGAAAAAATGGCTCAGTAGTCAAAGATCTTCCAACGATAAAGAAGTGATGGCGGCAGTTAATGGCTATTTGGAGGAGCAAGACAGTTCTTATTATAAAAAGGTTATCGAACTTATTGAACGTCGCTGGGAAAAGTGTATAGAGCTGAAAGGAGGTTATGTTGAAAAATAAATATATTTCTTTCCAAAATTTTTGTGTTTACTTTGTTGGGTCGGATACTTCTGGGACCACCCTCGTATTACGCAGTATTTGTGAATGAAAGAAGAAATCGATATTTTATATAAATCGGTCTAATATTAATATTCGAAAATATTATATTTATTTAACCTGTTGAATTCCTTTTTCAATTTGAATTTGTATTTATATTTCAGTTCGACTGAAGGTCCATGATCTTTGAAATTTTTAAACCTATATTACATCCATTCTCATTTAATTATGTCAATGTTATATGTGTATAATAAGAACAATTTACTTTGATTTTGTGCAGATATTGATTGTCCTTGGTTATAATTCGTCTGTACTTTAGTAATTACTATAAATATAAGGTCACTTTTCAAAAACATACCGTACAAAAGAAGCATATTCCTTGGTATATCAAAATAACATTAAATTAATTAAAAATGAAAGGTAAATCATTAAAAGTACTTAATTAAAATGATCTTATCGAAATCATTTTGAATAGAAAATAGTAGATATAAGTACAGTAAATGTGGTCTAAAGGTTACTAATTCATTGCATTATTCAAAAACATCTTTATGTAATTTTCCATATGTATGTAAATATGTACTGTATTTATTATCACCGCGGCATTGAAAAAAAATACCAAAGAACGTATTTTGATAATATTAAGTAGCACAAAAATTCCATGATGATAAAGGTCATTGGCTTTTTTTATGTGTAAAATACCAATTCCCGAGAATTGAAGAACGTTATAACTGAAACAATTGAATGTGAGATACAGACGTGATTGTTTTTCTAAAACCTAACACTCATCTCTTCATTTGTTTTAGAATTCATAAAAGTATTAAAGTCTGAACATCTTCGTGAATATTCTAGAAGATATTATATGTAATTTATTGTTTATTTTACAATAAACTATTTGAATAACTCATTAAATGTAAAGGTTAAAGACTACGTTAATTTTAGAAAATTATACGATGTGACAGAAAAAAAACGAATCATCTAGTGAAAGTATATATTTTTAAACCAAACTCTTTGTATTGAGAATTATAAATGATTAAATTTTCATCGAAAAATTCATGCCGTTTATAGATAAAACGAATATATTTTGCTATTTGTCTGGGTATATTTCTAATGTTCTGGATTCCTATGGAAGTTTATTCCAAGCAACTTCTGGGGCGTCATATAACTATTGTTCGTTTATTGGAAGGCTGGAAAGTATACCAACTCTTCGACCTATCATATTCCAGACATATTCTATGGATAATAAATGCAAGCCAATTGAGAACACTGATATTGGCCTTCTGCAGGCAACGTAATGTAACATCTGCAATATAACGATTGACATTGTCTTGCTGAAATGTGACATTACTTAGTCCTTGAATATTTGGTAAAGGGAATGGATCCAAAACTTTGTAAATGTATCTTTGAGTGTTTAAATGGCCCTTCTGTTAATTAAAATTATTTTCATGTATTAGAGTTTTCACTTTAACAAATAAGAGCATAAACTCATACTAGAAGTGTCTAATTCTCTGAAACTGACGAAGGTTTCCTCTTTATTATGGAATTTCTTTTCCTATAAAGAATACGGCCAAAGTAAGTAAGAGAAATTTTCTTACAGCTTTGAAATTAGATAATATAGAGTACTAGGCGGTAACTTCATCGTAGATCAGTGGACCATTTCTTTTTTTTTCAATTTGTTGATGAAAACGGTGCTAAATCATTTTGGTCGCCGGTACTACTCATTGCTTCTTTTGGCGTATATTTTCTTCACTCCTAGTATAAATCGTCCTGGGTCCTAGGTACTGTTTCTTCGTCTAGTCTTATAAGAGGCATCGTCAAGACTGCTATTACTCATATTACTGTTCCGAAACTATATATTATTAACATATTAAGTATTTGATGTCGTTCCGTGTCTTGGATTGAAGCGTTAGATGGTATCGATTTCCATCTATAAAAGATTTCCAATATTTCAACGAAATAAGTTCAAATAAGATCAATTGTTACTTTAAAAGAAGATTTTTCTTTTGTTAGAACGACTTTTTTCCATGTATTCAGTGCATTTTGTAACTTTACATCAATTTCTTTTCGTTTTTAATTCGTGCTGTTTTCATGTAAGTCTTTTATCTAGACGAAGACCTAGATAATGTGTGCTTGCTTGTAGAATTGCATTATTACCCAGGCACTAGCAGGTAATCCATTTGATTTAAAGCGTAAAATTTATTTTAAATACCTTTCGCTTCGTTAATTTCTATTTGATACTTATTTAGACAGCTTAATAGAAGGAACTAGTGGACCTGTAAGTTATCAGAACCCAACTGTGAATTGTCATGTGGTTTATTAGGTTAGCATTTATGGAACGTCGTATCTGTTGCTCTACGCTTGAATAGCTCAGTGGTAAATTATTGGTTTATTACACACGGGTCTCATTTTCAAATTCAAGGCTGCTGTCCGGAAAGGATTTGCGTGCTTTTCCTTCTCATTTAAGATGAATGTCAGCAACCAAAAATCTTAAGTGGTTCCACAAGCGTAAGCGCAGGATTCTTACATTGACTTGATTGTTGTTTAGTTTCTGGATCACCACTCTAAATCCAGTCCTCTTAGCTAGTAATTACTCTTGATAAAAAGTTTTTTTCATTCGCAGTTGTTTAAGCTCAGTGCAATTGGCAATTCTTTCCTGCTTTTGATTGTTAGTCAGCAGTCTCGGAACAAGTTTCGCGACAATGTGGTGCATGTCCAATTCTTTAGTCTTAATTCGCTGACATGTACCATATCCAATTCCAATTTTAGCGCAGATATCAACAATAATCCGACAACGATTTTCATGAGCCGTTCAATTGTTGCAATGTTTTCTAGCGTGGTAGACCTCGAAGGTCTCCCTGTTTGTTAGTTGTCGTTAGCCATTTTTTCAAACTTAAAACATAATTTAATACGCGCGTATTACTTGTATTTTTCATTCATTATAATAATTATAATAATTTGACGCAATCGCAGGTAGCCAGCGAAAACTGCTGATGACGTTGAAACTAATCACACATATTCCGTAGACATGTACTTCTCACCATTTATCGGCGCGCCGGTATATAATTTTGGGTTCTCGTGCTACAGCGTCAGTCCGAGAACATCTGGATCACATTGGCAAGTCACCGTTACGTTTTAACTGTTTGGTTAGAAATAAGGCTGCAGAAACGAGTGCTTTCGCAATAGCGCACGGCTCAGTTACTATCGATATTAAAAATAATAAATGTAATTACTTAGTATTTTAGTTTTATTTTTGTGTTGTTCATGTAGAGTGACGCAAAAATTCGCTATAGTATTGTGTCATTAGTACGCCTTCTAGTGCTGACTCAATCATGTTCCTACGGCAAGGCGAAAATATGTTGGTGTATTTGGCAAAGGAGCGTTTGCGTCTAATGATGTGATGTCAGCGAATTTAAAAAGGACGTTCGCATCATATTCGCCCTCTTTGTTTTCTGTTAATCTTGTCTATGCATACTATAGTTTGAAAATCGAGGTTCTTATTTATAACCGCACACAATTTATCGGTTGTTAATCTTCCTGTACTATTTGTTAGATATCCTAACGAGGCTTTGAGGTAATATACTATATTTAGCGCTTCATGCAATGACAGCTTGGTGTTCTCCAATTTGGAAATACTATCTAAAAGAATTGAGTAATTTTCAGAAATTTCAGAAATTTGCTCTATTGAGTTTGGATTTCTGTATCTGAAACCAGCCGCTGACTTACTGAAATTGCTTGAGCATCTTGCGGATTTAAATTTAAGATACAAGCTTTAATAATGTATAAAAATTTCTCATAAAATAAAACAGCTCTAAGCCACGTTCCCCATCTCATCAATATTGGCTGTGGTGACTGAGGAATGTGCGGACAAGCCTGTTTAAACTCATGAATGCGCTTTGGAGATTTAATAAAAGCTTTTTTGGCAGAAATTATAAATTGGTCTACTTTTGGATAAATGCTTCTAATAAATTCAGTTACAAGATGACATGCGTGGAGCAAACAGGCTACATGAAGCAATTGAGGATAAGATTGTTTTAGTAACTTTCCAGTTTTAACCATATTCGAACCTCTATCTGAAACCAACATTACAGGTTGAGTTGCCGATATATTGAACTTTCCAAAGGTAGGTTTTATAGTTTCTATTATCCCTTCGTGTTTGTCTTCTGTAATATTCTACTACGTGAAACTAGAGCCAAGACTCGCCGCTTTTTAAAGAACGCGCTAAGACAATACTATTATTTCTGCCATCTATCATCTGCCATATTTTTTGATCTTTTAACTCTGCTTTTATTTGATCCATTTAAAATACTATTCTTTCTTGTATCCGTTGTTTCATCTACTGTCAACCATATTTTTTTATATTTTAACTCTGCTTTAATTTGATCGTAATCGTGTGTTTCACCCGTGGAAAATTATACTGTAATTGACCTCTTGTTGGCAATCTCCATTTCGGAACGTATTTTCCCCAAAAGTTTCGAAATTCTTCATTGTCTACAATATTTAGTGAAATATTGCACACACTTAACATAAAAATAAAGTCATATAAAGGTTTATATTAGGTGCGCAACTAAGTTCTCGCTGTTTTTTTGATGAAAATGCAACTTTATTGTGAAAAAATGTTTACAAATGAATCATTTAAAATATTGCCCATCGCTAGCGACAACTTTTTCCCATCTTTCTGGCAGAGCTCGAATACCGTCACGGTATTCGAGCTGTCTTTTGAGGCTATCCACGAATCAAGCCATTTTGAGATGACTTCATATGAGCGGAACTGCTGATTAGCCAGACCATGTGCCATCGAACGGAACAAGTAATAATCGGACGGCACAATATCTGGGGAATATAGCGGGTGGGGTAGGACCTCCCATTTGTGCGTTTCTAAATAGGTTTTAGCGGATTTGGCAACGTGAGGCCGAGCATTGTCATGCTGTAGAATCGGTTTTTCGTGCCTCTGCTCATATTGTGGCCGCTTTTCGCGCAGTGCTCGGCTCAATCGCATCAATTGAGTTCGATACCGTTCCCCAGTGATGGTTTCATTCGGTTTCAATAGCTCGTAATAAATAACACCCTGGTCCCACCAAATACACAGCAAAACTTTCGCAGCGTGAATATTCGACCGAACCGACGACATAGAAGCATGACCGGGCAGTCCCCATGATTTTGTTCTCTTTGGGTTACTGTAATGAATCCATTTTTCATCACCCGTAACGATGCGATGAAGAAAACCCTTCCTTTTTGCCGCTGGAGCAGTGGTTCACAGGCGAAAAAACGACGTTCAACGTCTCTTGACTTCAAATCATAAGGAACCCGAGTTCCTTGTTTTTGAATCATTCCCAACGCATGTAATCGCTGGGAAATGGCTTGACGGGTAACTCCTAATGCTGAAGCAAGTTCTTTTTGCATTTGGTACCGATACTCATCGAGCAATGTCTCCAATTCAGCGTCTTCGAAGGTTTTTGGTCTTGTTTCACGCGAACGGTCGTCAACATCGAAATCACCGTCTTTGAAGCGACGGAATCAATCACGACACGTTTTTTCTCTTAGAGCAGCATCTCCGTAAACTTTTTGGAGTTCTCCATGCGCTTCAGCCGCCGTTTTCTTTGAATGAAAGAAGAAAAGCAACACTTTTCGCAAATGACGATTATTTGGCACAAAATCAGAAATTTTCACACAACCACGCAAAAACAAAATCACTAATGTATCAAAGCGGTTCGTTTACCATATGTCTAAACTTGGTTCATGACGTTTTGGTTATGTCACAATGGACCAACACTTACTACTGGAGAAATCTCTTGAAAAACAGCGAGAACTTAGTTGCGCACCTAATAATATGGTACATCACGTTGCGCATTTAACCGGTGTTGTTTGCTATTAACATGTCTTTTACACACAAAAATACTGTACGGTAAAATATTGATATTGCAGACAATATATTTAATATTAGTGTCAGTGTATTCTAATGTCGAGAATCGGTTAAGAAATCTATTAACATTCGTCGAACATGACAAATAATGCCGTCAATTCGCCATTATCAATCTAATCTGGCATTTATACACATACCATACCCACATGAATCTGGACTTCGGGTATATCCGACCGCTTTCGAAATATATCATCACCGCCAATGAGTGTGCACTCGTTTGTGCAAGCTTAGTCAGAACGAATAAGCCATTATATCGTATGTACTTCATCAAACCACTACCAGAATTTCCTATTGATCAAGTAAAATTTTCTGGAAGCAGCGTGTTACCAAACCATTAACGTGTTCTAGATATCCTCAAACATTAAAAACACGTATATAATCGATCCAACTTGTTTCTCTGAAAAAAATTCATGGAATTTGATTATAAATTTAATTTTTCCATAGTCTACTTTATTATATACAGAATTTTTAAAAAAAACCATAAGAATTAATAACCTGCACTTCCTCAAAATGCTACAACGTTAGCCGAAGAATATATTTATAGTTTAATATAAAAATAAACTCAGTTGCAATTGAAATGTCCAGAATTAATCATACAACCTTGATATTCGTTTTCGTGGCATTGTAATCGATTCGCGATACTTCTTTTTACTGGAGCGATAGTAACTGAGGTAATATTTGAATGACCCCAGTTACGAAGGCTTTTAATCGACCTCTCAAATAATATATTGGTGTCGATTTCATTCATTTAATCGTTTCGGTGCTTAATTTTATTGGCCATGATTATTTGATGCGGGAATTTCTGTCATAGCTAAATATAGAACGTGTTAAGTCAGGTCAGTATTTTTAGTATCCCAGAAATATAGTTTCCAATCCATTATTTGTGTGTAACGAATTACGCCGTGTTTCGTAACATTTGCTACATAAATTTAGTCTATTCTACGATATTTACATAAATAAACCTTTAAACCGATGCTTTATACGCTGTCGATTATACATTTTGGCGCATTTAATATTTCGGTAATTACGTAAGCATATAAAACAGCACAAAATTGACTGGACATTCAGGCAAAAAGAGGTATTTTAAAATATTATTTAAACAGAAAAATGTCATTAATTTGCGTATATGCAAGAAGTACACCATTAAATGACGAACAATCGTTCTCTGCATATAATAATATTTATTCTTCAAAACCTGATATATACACTACCGTTCAGAAGTACTTGGCCACCCATAGATTTAGAAGAAACCATTAAAGGCATTATTGAAACAGTGAACATATATTTATTATTTACATATACATAACTAATTACGTATCTGGCAGCACACAATCGTGGTATCCTTGCAATTAGTTTTGTTAAGGTATCTGGTATTATCCGGACACAAGATTCTTGCAGCTTCTACCAAAGATCAGCCTTGGATATTGGTACTGCTCTCCGAACCTCCCGATCAAGTTCCTCCCCCAATAACCATGGAGTTTAGATCGGGACTTTGGGGATGTCACTCCGTAATTTTGATATATCTGTCTTCTTCCAATAGTCTTTGCACGGTTTAGATGTATGCTTCGGGTCATTACCTTGTTGGAATACAAAATTCGGACCCCAAAGTCTTAATCCTGAAGGAATACCATTGTTCTCTAAAATGTTTCGATACTGTTCTTTCTTTAATATTCCCTAGATCTTCTCAATATTACCCACGACCGTACCACCAAAACAACCCCAAATCATCATAGAACCACCTCCCTGTTTAACCGTAAGAACAATACATTGCTTGTAGCACGCTCACTTGTAGATCTTCTTTAACCGCAAATTTCGAACTTTGACTCATCGCTCCACAAGACTTTACTCCACTGTTCAACTGTATAATGCTGGTGTTCACGAGCCCAGTTTAAACTTTTCGTTTATTCTGTATGCGTAATGACGACTTTTTTATTGTAATTCGTCCGTACAAACCTGCTTTGTACAAACGACGTTTGAGTGTGCTTATGCTTATTGACTTTCGACGTTTTTCGACGTCGATTTCTTTTGCTAGTTACCACTATTGCACGATCTTCAGAAGAAGATTTCGCTCTCGGTCTTCCACTTCGTGATTTATTCAGAACACTTGTCATATTCTCAATATTTTTTACGGTATCGTGTACTATGGTATTATTTAACTTTAATTGTTTTGCAATCTTCCGGTTGCTTTCGCCAGCTTGATGGCGCGCAATTATAAGAGCACGACTTTCTATGTTTAACTTTTTTCGCTTCGGCATGTTTAATAGTCTTAACAACAGTAGTCGCACAGAAATATCTCATAACGAAAACAGAAACGTAACTGAGGCTAGTTTCGGTAATCCAACCTGAAAGTTGTCCGAGGTACTTAAAACATCATTACGAAAAGTGTCCTTAACAGAAAAACAATTATAAGAACTTGTAGAAACTTTTACTGCAGCAATTCCCATGTAGCTGTAATAATCAATTTTGGTTTATTGCTGGTAATAAAGTAATTTATATAATATTACTTATGCAGCATTTCTATAAATTTAATGATTTCCATATGCTTAATCAATTTTGCAAGAATGAATTTCCTAGAAGCTAGGTTGTATAAATATTTTCATAAAATATGTGTGCCCAAATACTTTTGAATGGTAGTGTACCTAATATTTAATAGATGTTATCCTTTATGCACCCGGACACTGAAAACGCTGCTTGAAAGGGAAAGTATTTACTTACATTTATTACCTGCTATACCCCTTTCAAAGCCTGTGACCGTTTGATAGTAGTTTGGGGGGGGGATGAAATAAGTTACAGACAGTAACAATTAAAATAATGGTAGAAAACGTAGTAAGATTTTTATTTGTTTTTGTGAATTAAAAATCAGCATCATATAACAGCTTAGTGGTTTTCAAGATTTTTCCTGAATATAAATAAAGTTCGTGTTCTAAACTTATTGTATTATCCGAAATTTAATGGCTTTGATTCACTTTTCGATGGTTGGAATCTCATTTAATCATAATTTGAGTTTATATTGTATGACGATTGAGTGATCACAAGTATGTTAATAAGTAATACAAGCGACTATCAATAAAAACTAGAACTAGTACTATCAAAACTTTGTTTATTAATATTAAACAAGGATACGATACAATAATATACGAGATATGATTCTTTGAAAGTAAAGTGAGTGCAATTACTTTTGCTTGTAACTGTGTATACTGCATGCGGCTCTTACTTTTCACATATAATAAAATATAGATATGTAACTAGAGACGTTTCACAATTCGCTAAGAAACACTCAAATAGTTTGTCTGAAATATATATATATATATGTATATATATATGGCACAAAAGTAAGTAGTAGGTATATGGTTTAAACATTTTTTTTTCAAATATAATTTTGATTCATTGTTGAATAGTAAATTCTAGAAGATATTTTAAGTGATATTTTTAATAGTTCAGAAACCGAAGTTGACATCTGTATAAAAATCAAACATTTTTAACTTTCCGAATAAATCGGTTGATTAGTTTATTTTTGACAGCTGATTGAAAAAGAAGCAAAACGTTGTTTTGTTAAAATGGAAAAAGCAGATCATCGTGCTGTGATTAAATACTTCGTAATTAAGGGTATGAAAACTACCGAAATAAAAGATGAGTTACAGGAAACATTAGGTGAACCCGCTCCATTATCCGCCACAATAAGTAGATGGGTAAATGAATTTAAACGTGGTAGAACAAGCTGTGCTGATGAAGCGCGCTCTGGAGCACCCAAAATCGTGACTGCTAAGGAAATGATTATAAAAATCCATAATATTATTACGCAAGATCGACGACTCAATGTGAGAAAGATAGCAGACATGGTAAATATTTCAACAGCGTACACCACATTTTAATGAAAGAATTGGGTCTTTCCAAGCTTTCGGCAAGATGGGTGCCGCGATTGCTTACGACTGATCAAAAGTTCACTCACTCGTTTGCGCATTTCCAATGAATGTTTGTTATAAGCGGAATCCGGTTGATTTTTGTAGGCGATTTGTTACTTGCGATGAAAGTTAGATACACTACAGTGCACCCGAAACTAAAGAATGGTTCTGCACCTCCGAAGAAAGCGAAAACCACTTTATCGGCAAACAAGGTGATGGCATCAATTTTTTGGGATTCAAAGGGCATTTTGCTCATTGATTGTCTTCAGAGAGGTGCCACAATAAACGGACAATATTATGCAGAACTTCTACAAAAATTAAATGTTGGGATTCGTATTAAACGTCCAGGAATAGCAAAGAAAAAGATTCTGTTTCACCAAGACAACGCTCCCTCGCATACCAGCACAGTTGCGATGTCCAAAATCCACGAGTTGCATTTCCAATTATACCGCATGCGCCTTATTCGCCGGATCTAGCCCCTTTCGACTTCCACCTTTTTTCAAAATTGAAAACGGCACTAGGTGGAAAGAAATTTTCGTCAAACGACGAGCTTATCATCCTCGTAAATGAGTATTTTGCAAGCCTTTCGGAATCGCATTTTAGAGATGGCATAAGGGCATTGGAGCACCGTTGGAATAAATGTATTGCTCTTTTAGGAGAATATATTAAAAAATAAAAATTATTTTGTATTTAAAAAATTCGTTTTTCTTTTCCATTCTCACTACTTGTCAAACTACCCTCGTAGACTACAGATATTACAAACATGTACTGAATTATTATACATATAACAAGGCTATAGGAACTCTTAGCATGTAAATCATATTTGTGATCTAAGAGGCATCCTGTCGTGGGAAGTGGGAAGAACCGCTAATATTTTTCTCAAAATAAATGACCTATGAAAATAACAAATTTAAAAAAACAATCTCTTACCTATTAATTTCTGGGATATTCCAACTTTTTGTTTGTAATTGTTCAATTTACATACACACTAAGCCTGATACTTACATATCTATTTGACCTTTGTCTGAATAGGATGGACATTTACCATAAAGTTCTTGATCTTGGTATAGTTGATTACTAACCAAACAGGTTCGCTGTTATTGGAGAATATTCTATTGAGGTTATAACATCTAACTTCAGAATATTTTTCATAGTAATGAACTTCGCTTAGACTTCTTTTCCTCTTGCCACTATATTAAAATTTTGTATGGTCATCTTAATTGAAATGAAATATGTCGAGAGTCTTGTGAAAATTGCATCTTACGCAAATTGCCGGAGTTTGAAAGCCCTCGACGAATTTTTTAATTTCCTTCATCCATTTTATTCCACTTAATACGATAGAAGAATTTTATATTTATACTTGAAATAACATATGTCTTGTCCCATATAAGATTTCTTCGTTTCTAAACTTCCTTTACTTTTTTCGTCCCTTAGATATACTACGTGGATACATATAGACTTGCTAACAGATAAATCTAAATAGGAAAGCAAACTACTGCCTTGTATAAGTATTTACTTATTGTGCTACTTATCCTCTAAGCTAATGGAATCAAATTCGGACAGCACAAGCCAATATAGATAACAATTCTTTGGATATTTACTATATTTGCGGTTGTAGAAATTTGCGTTGTTGTTTTTCAATATCAGCAATACAGTTACTGTAATATGAACGCTAAACTACACCACTATATTTTAACGTTCCTCTTATATCTGCTTGATAGTAATATCAGTGGATCAGCATGTTTAAATATTTTGATATTTCTAGCTAAAAACCTTGAAGATCGTCATGATTTATAATAGTATACCAGGTGCACCGGTACCATTACTGTTTTTTTCGTAAAAAACTACATAACTTTCAAGTAAATGGAAAAATTTATTTATTTAGAGTATTGGCCATTTGATTCTACAAAAACTTCTTTAAAATTGCTGAAGTTCTGCTCTGCAAGCGCGTGTCCAATTGACGCGAAAAGCTGATAGTCGGACGGGGCTAGATCTAGAGAGTACGATGGGTGCAATATTATGTCTCATCCAAGTGCTTTCAACGCTTCCTTGACCGGTTTTTCGGTATGAAACGGCGCGTTATCTTGCTGTAAAATCCCTTTAGCGTGTCTTCAAGCCCGTTCTGGACGTTTTTCTATCTGTGCATGGTTCAAATTGATAATTTGTTGTCGGTAGCGATCGGTGTTAACTGTTTCGCCAGACAGTTCATAATACACCGCCCCGCTCTGGTCCCACTAAACACAAAGCATTGTCTTGCAACCGAAACGATTTGACCTTAGAGCCGATGGGCCAACTTCGCAGGTGATAACCATGATCTTTTGCGCTTGGGGTTTTCGAAATAAATCCATTTTTCATCACTCATCACTATTCGATACAGAAATGATTTCCGATCAAACATTCGAAGCAGTATTTCACAGACGATTTTTCATTTTTCCATTTGCTTGTCATTAAATTGATACGGTACCCATTTTCCATTCTTTTGGATTTTTCCCATTACTCGTAATATGTCGCTAATCGTTTCTTGGGCCACATTTAACGCTTCTGGTAATTATTTTGAGTTTGGGTTGGGTCTTCATCCCATAACTTCTGCAGTTTCGCATCTTCGAACTTTTTCGGTCTACCAGAACGTTTTTTGTCTTGCACATCGATATTACCACTTTTGAATTGTCGAAAATAGGCCTCACATATTTTTATGGCTGGAGCAGTCTGACAGCAAACGATGACCGTCGGCGGCTTTTTTTTTTGGATTAAATAATAAAAGTAATGTAGTTTTCAGGCACGAAATTCAACATTTTCAAAGAGATATAAAATTATGACGGTGTTACTTTCGCAAAATGTAACATGTATGGCTCTGTTAAAAAAACCGGTAATGACTTTCTAGTATACCTGGTATATAGTTGATATGTCGCTTAAAATTCATAATTAAATCAAAAACAATGGCCGAGTATTTGAAAGTTTCTTCACTATAAACGGTTTCATTATTTGGAGAATATGTATCTCTTGCTTTTTAGAAAAAATATTTTGCATTTTAAATCATCAGCATGAAGTGAAAACAAGAATCGATAAAGATAGAAGGTCGTGTGTACAGAGAGTGGAAGAAATAACTCCTGAGCATTAAACGTGAATAGCAAAGCATCTCTAGAAGTTATTTAAAAATGTATTTCACAATTTAAAAGACCAATGTTTGCCATTTTCTTTACATTCAGTACTATACTTCTCGGCCTAGACTTGCGACAGGTGAATATGCGTACAGTGGAACAAACCATTGTCCAAACTCCTCAACGCCCTGTCCGTAAGCTTCCAATTTCTATGGGATTCTGATCGCACTGTAAAGACAATTCTACACGAAAAGATAAAGTTGCTTTTAACATTGCATAGAAAAGGACGGTTCACATTTGACGGATATTATGAAGCGTATGACAAACGTTGCTACTTTTAAAAAACTGTGGAATAAATTTTTGAATAGTTCGAGAGTTTTTTCTGCTACACCCTGCATGTAAAATAAGTAATATGTAAAGTAAATAATAGTAGACCGAACACCGATCCTTGTGGAATGCTATAAGACAATGAAAAACAGGAGTTCAGATGATTACATTTAACAAAATTTAGTCTGTTCTTTAATCACCAAGCATCCTCGCAAGTCTAGGATAGAGGTTGTTTAACTTGAATAGAAGCCTACTGTGTGGAACTTTATTTGACCTTTAATGTAGAATTTTCTTTGCTGTATTCTGATTTTATTTCTACTTTTTTATTTTGGAATTTTATTTTATCTCGCCTATTTAGGTTAACGCACATGGTAGTGTTTAAAATATCTTATAAATAGTATAATTAAGTTGTAGTGGTATAATTAACCGCCAAATGTGTCAGCATTAATATTGAAATGCCATGATTTATTAATCGTGGCGAACCTGGCCTGCCTTGACTGTATATTTTCATTCGAAAATTGAAGAAATAATTCCGAACGGTATATAAGCATATCTTTGATGATTTTCTTCAAAGGTTAACATTCAGAATGCAAAATAAAGCGATAAAAACTTAATTTATTCATTGCGGAAAAAAATCGTCTTGTCCTCCTATACAACTCTAGCGTTTAAAGGTTTTTCCTGTTGTATTGTTTCTTGATGCGATGGAACTTTCATGACTTTCATGTCAAACATTTTAACGAGGTTATATTTTTTATAATTAACCTTTCATAATATACGTAAAAGTACAGTTGGAGGAGTACATACATATATATGTATGAGTACACGTCATTCGAAAATACGAAATATCAAGATATTAATAGACAATTATTCGTTGCAAGTAAGTATGTAAAACAGTAGCGATGACCTTTACAAGGACAATTCCATCATGGCTAAGGTAATTTAATTTAAACGAGAGAAATGTGTGAGGACTACGATTTTATAAACCGATTTTGTTCTTAAAAAAACGAGGTGAATATTAACATAATAACATAATATAACCGTTAGTTTTCTTCATAGTTATTATGATTCGTGTACAGTTATGAATATACTTCATGGGTTTACTCTTTTATCAGATTTCTATTTTATACATGCGAGTATATACTTTTGATAAGATCAAATGATGGTTTTGTTTGCTGTAATGATAACGCACATGAACTAATATGTTTACGTAATTTTTAAAATGTAATGTTTAACTATACACTTTAAAACCTATTAAATATAATTAAATATATTTTACTTCTAAAAGCGACATAAACATAAAAAAAAAGTATACTCATTAATTAATTTGAAGTATGTGTACATACGAGTATAGCCGTATGTGTACATACGAGTTTAGCCGTTTATATTTCGGGAACTGGCAGCATTAACAGTGTTGCTAGTTCCCGATCGTGAAGTTCGTCATTTTTGACAATATGTTTACATCGACAGTTTTATTATCCGGTCGCTATTTCTATTGTTGATAGTAACTCGAAAATTTTTGGTCAGCGAAAAAATGGAATTAACTCGCAAACATTTTCGTGCAATTATCTTTCATAACTTTTGGCGCGGATTATCTCAACAAGAATGCATCGACGAGCTGAATCCTTTATATGGTGATGAAGCACCATCGGAAACGGCAGTATATTGTTGGTATAGTGAATTCAAACTTGGACGGCGTTCTTTGGACGATGAATTTCGTGAAGGTCGTCCCACAAATGTTGTTGTGTCGGAAAACATTAATGCAGTGTCTGAATTGATAATGCAAGACCGTCATGTGGCATACTGTGAGATCGAGGCATCTCTAGGTATTAGTAACACTAGAGTGCATAAGAACATTTAGCCGTTAAGAAGCTATGTTCACGTTTGGTACCACATAATTTGACAACCGTTCAAAAAAGGACGTCGATTGGTGCCAAGAAATGCACTTAAAATGCAATGGCGGTCGTCGAGGTGATGAATCTTGGATCTATACGTATGAGCCCGATAGTAAACAGCAGTCGACTGTGTGGGTATTCCAAGATGAGCCAAAACCAACAAAAGTTGTTCGCGCTCGAAGCACGTTAAAACAAATGGACGCCTGGACAGCGTTCTTTGCACGATGAATTTCGTGAAGGTCGTCCACAATTGTTGTGTCGGAAAACATTAATGCAGCGTCTGAATTGATAATGCAAGACCGTCATGTGACATACCGTGATATCGAGGCATCTCTAGGTATTAGCAACACCAGCGTGCATAAGATCCTGTATGAACATTTAGCCGTTAAGAAGTTTTGTTCACGTTGGGTTTCATATAATTTGACATCCGCTCGAAAAAGGACTCGCGTCGATTGGTGTCAAGAAATGCACAAAAAATGCAATGGCACTGCTTCAAAGAACATTTATAAAGTTGTCACAGGTGATAAATCTTGGATCTATACGTATAAGCCCGATAGTAAACAACAGTCGACTGTATGGATATTCCAAGATGAGCCAAAATCAACAAAAGTTGTTCGCGCTCGAAGCACATCAAAACAAATGGTCGCCTGTTCTTTCGGAAAAACCGCTCACGTTGCAACAGTGCCTTTAGAGAGTTGTAGAACGGTCAATTCCGAATGGTACACAACCTATTTGTTTGTCAAAAGTTTTTGAAGAAATAAGGAAAACAAACCAAAACCGACAGATCTCAGCTCTCACTGGTCGATTCAAACAATTGAATATTTGACCGGGCAAAACATTGAATTGATGTAGCACAATGTGATTTCTTTTTGTTCCCACACGTGAAGAATAAACTTCGTGATCAACGGTTTTCTAGTTCAGTTTTCAGTTGAGGCATTCAAAACTCATATTTTGGAGATACCGCCTTTACAGTGGCAGCAATGCTTTTCGGATTGGTTTAAACGAATGCAAAAGTGCATTGATTTTCAAGGAGAATATTTTGAAAAGCAATAAAACTATTGTCGATAATAAAAAATTTTCTTTTTGTTTGCTATTCCCGAAATATAAACGGCTGCCCTCGTATTTTTCTTGAATCAGTGTTGTACTCTAGTAATAAAACGAATTTTACTAAATGAATCCAAATTATTACGAACGCAAAACAATGGTTGTTAATATGAATGTAATTGATTAGAATTGTAATGCCGTGTATATACTATATGTAACATTTTCAGCTCCGAATGATTACATTATCAAATGATTGTCGAACCCATATTCAACTAATATAATCAACTACAACGCCGTTACTTTTAAATTAAATTTTAAAAAGATATGAGATCGGCACAAAGGAATGTTTCATTTCCTTTCACGAAGAAATAGTGCGCAGTATTCCGCGAAATTTGTAGTAGTAAGAATTGGTAATGTGATCGGGCGACCCTTTGTAATATGCGAGGTTGAAACCTTTTTAATTCAAGAACTGATTTTCCTTAATATCTTTCACTATGAGTCAATCAAGAATTCAATCAGAAAGGAATACACAGTGTAATGCGTTATGAATAGTGTGGCAGCATAAATTCATAATGTAAACAGTTGCGAACAAATTACACGGTGGTGCTTCGAGAAATTCTGTAGTGGAGATGGGTTTCTTGAAAGTTATCCTGGATGAAGACCAGATATCTAAGTCGGTAATAAAGTTTTAAGGACTTTAATCGAAAAAAATTTAAACCAAATCTCCTAAACTCGTCAGAATGTGCTATCAAATAGATTCTCTTCGTTATTTCTCTTTCTTATAAATTTCTTCAATTCGGTACAAAACCACCGTGTTCCATTGGTCGTGACGGATTCTCGTAGTAGGCTCTTCCAAGTGTTGTTAAGTCTATAACCGCCCTAGCGAATAAAACTTGGGTACTTCTTTATCTCTATGGCTTCCCTGATAATTTTTCGTAGTAACTAATACCTCTGCTTTTTCAAAGCTTACTTTAAGTCTCTTACCGTGAACATGGTCTGCAACCGCCCTCTAATTCCTTCTTCTATCGCTCTGATGTTCGTTAATTCTTTTTTCAATCGACTTTCCTGTTTGGCCAACGTAGCTCTTTCAGCACTTGCACATACATTTATAGACTAGCTTTTCTTTACTTTGTTCATGGTAATTTGTCCAGAAAAGTTATGTTGAATGGTTGCTGTACTAAAACAAAGATAAATATACAAATCAGATGTCATCAAAATATTCGAAATAATTTAACGTATATAATATTATACCATAGCGACAGTTAAAAGGTCGTTTCATAGTGCAAAAGAGCATAGAATATTTGGTCATTATCGTAAATTTAGCGAAAGACATAATTTTGATATATTCCTGTATATTATGTATTATATTCCTGTACATTATGTACTCGTACATAAACCCGTAAAGCAGACCGAACAAAATCACATTGGCTTAGGCGTGTTGGTGAGTAATCGTAAGTTTTTTTCCCATTCCTTTCTATTTACATTTCGTTCTATTTCTCCAAATTACTTCCATCAAATTTTCTTACACTGATTTTGTTGTCCCTTTCGCCCTCTCTCTCCTAGATGTCTCTACACTATTTTTCTTTTTGGTATCCCACTCGCAATTCTTAGGTAACTTGTTATGACTCATTCTTTTCACTTCTTCATCTATTTAAACAGCTTATTGCACTTACATATCTTTGTGAGTTTTACTTTTTCCATGTACTCTCCATGTTTCTGATCGGTACATTAAGCTACTATTCATCATGGACCCATAGATTCGTAATTTAAGCTTTTTTAAATGGTTTTACTCTATAATATTCCAGTAAAACATCCAATCCCTTTCCAAACTTTGTACATTTCAAAATTCGACTTCTTCTTTGTCTATATCTTATGATAAAATGCACCCTAAATACTAGCAATTTTTACAAAGACTCCACTTGATTTTCTATTTCCATATCTATACTATCTTCTCCTCCTTTACAGGGGTATTTTGTTTTATTAATATTTATAATTATTACACAAAATCTTTACTTTTAGGTAAATTTTTCCTCATAAGAATAAATATTCCACTAAAGCTTAAAAATGATCTGATAACACCAAAAGATGTATAAGAAATCGATTCATTATCTTTGTATAAAATTATATAATAATCTACCACAGAAATTCAATAATACTGCTTGTCGACTATTCGGAGTGGACGTTAAGAAAAGACGATAAGTTATTAGTTATTAAATAAAACATAAGTTAACTTACCATAAACTACCTAGATCTACTTTTTGAAGGACTCGGTTTAAAAGGAAATATTCGCCAATTTTGGAGAATTGCTTTATACTTCAGTAAAATAGTACTATTTCTGATTTAAATTTTGTTCACTGGATTTGAATCCTACACATAATATTCGGGGAATTTTGACGAATTTTTATTTCAAATATTTTTATGTTTTAAATAAAACTACTCTGTTTAATAAGTCGAACATCGTCCTAGACAATTCTCGGTCATTATAATAAAATAAGTAATTTTAAGCGGTCTAATTTTTCCATTTTATCATTTTATTATGTTTTGCGCTAATTATTTTCACATAAAACAATTTGCCTTATTAACCTTGGTCGTAAATAAACATAAAAAATAAGGAAATAAATGTAACACAAGTATTAATTCGCTGTATTTTATTTTTATTTTATCTTCGTTTAATTATATTTTATTGTTGGTTATGCAGTCATTAGTACTATTAATGACGAGTTAGCTACATTAATAGATTTTACAATTTTATAATAACTTAATACAATATTATTTAATTTTTATGTACATTTTTACAATAAACAATAAGCTTAATGTCAATATGTTGATAATAATATATTGATAATAATTTTTGTCGTCTAAAATAGAAGATAAACTACCTTTTCTGCCGGTAATACACTAGGATGTGGTATAAAATCTTTCTTTAAATGTTTAATAACAAATTTGGTCTCATCTTGATCATGTCTAGCTCCTATGCTACGTTCCTTCTTTAATGATGAATGCTATCGCTTTCTGATCTTTCTTCTAGAGCGAGTAATGTGCTGATTTGGTTGCTAAAAGCCTTGCAAGTACTCTGATATTGCTGCGTGTTTTATTTCTTAAGTGGCCTTATTCAACTTTGATTTATTGTGAAGCGAAGAGGATTTGGCCATGTTTTCCTCAATTTTATTTATGGCATTTCTTAAGTATTATGCTTCTCCTTTCGTTAAATTCGATTTTTGAATTTATATACTCAACATGTCAACGGCATTTTCTAGTTCATCTTTCATTTTGAGGGAGATTTGGTTATTTATTTATTGATTTGGATAAAACCCAATTTGTATTTTCGTTATGTGAGGTCCAAGGTCTCGATCATTGAAGGAGTCGAGCATTTATGGGCAGTTAATGGAGAATAGTCAGATATTCGTTCAACATATTACTCGATTTTTGTACGTTTTGTCAGTACCTTTCATTACGCAAGTCTATTAACTCCAGTATTTTTCGATGATCATTTGGCCAATACGTCGTTATATTCATATTAATAATATAAATAATCGTTGCAGCAAGACGTTTGTGGAACAAGAGGAACTAGAAAAAAATTTACTTAGAAACAATTAATTGTGTATTCAGTAGTGACAAAATTGTTCTACTTATTAGTATAAGATTTTGCTTAATTCGTTCATTATTTTATGGATAATTGGGTTTTAGAATAATTATAATTAGTTACCTAAATTCTGGTGCTTTATCTACTGCTCTACCTATCGCGTTCTAACGAAATTTAAACGTCACAGTCTTATCAAATTTTTGACAAAAGAAAGTAATTATTATAGTGTACGAGGACGAGACTCCGTTATATTGTAAAGTGATATATTGGTCAAAACCGCTTCAGTTGGCTCTTGAATTCATTGATGGTGATCCACCGTCTTTTGGCATAAATTTTCTTATTAAATACATGCCAAAGATATCTACAATGGTACTACAGTAACAGCAGTTACCTATGGTAATACTTTAACAAAATTATGTACTATTGACTGAAAACGTTTTTAACTTCTTTGTGAACTAATACATTATCTACATGATAATGTATTAGAAATTAAAGTTCGACGCATTCTCTTCAGGTATTTTGAGCTGGACCACACTCTAAATAATCTGATTTTGACTCTATCCGGTACTTCTTTATTTTTAAAAGTGTGAAAGCACCATGCTAGACGTAATTCTGCAGAGAATAACCAATTGGAAGAGAAGAAGCAATATTTTTTCTGATGGAATAAAATCATTATAGGTGAGATGGCGGCGCAAATATGTTGAAATTCAAGAAAATTACTGAAAAAATCGTAGATACTCTCATTGTTAGATAAAAATTTTTTACAATTTCCCTCGAATTTTTCAAAATATTTTGAAAGTTATGCACATGCAGCTTTTTTACAGTCATTACATCGATTCTAATTATATTATTTATTTTTAATTTAAGCGATTAAAGTTAATCGCAAAGCACCGATTTCCAAAAATTAAAAAAAAGGAAACGATATTCGTTCCTTAATTTCATACACTAAACTCGAGAATAATTGCAAATCGCGGAACGCGGCGACACATCAGTTAACATACAACAATGGAGAATCAGATTGTGAGTAATCAAATCGCCTAAGCGTAACAACTGCTTTTATTATATAATCCAACCTATCTTCTCTTTCACCGGCGCAGAAATTACCGTGACGAGCTATTTTATTATTTAAGTGTTTCTCTCTGGAAACTTTTTTACTTTCACCGAGAGCCACAATCGCTTTGTTCGCTTTATAAGATGATGAACATCTTAATAAGAGTTAATAAAAAAGTTGGTGTGTTTATTTGCGTTGGAAAATGATAACCACCTATTAGTATTTATGTATTTATTCCGTGGAAACTGCATTTATAGTTTTGGTTATGTCCAAGTTAGTCAAAGTATATACAAAAAATGATTTTTACATTCCAACTGAAGGGTTCTTATTTTAAAATTCTTTTTTCTAATGGTGTACCAATTCAATATTTTTACCTGATCGCCCCGCCATAACAAGCCTTGCATTACTTGAACAATTTGTTAATCACGTTCTTAATAATAACGCCCAGCTCGACGTAATCTATCTATACTGATTTCCCCGAGTTTGACGCTTGTCACTATCAATTATGACATCCTTCTAAATAAATTAATTTCGTTTGGCTGTAGTTCTTCTCTGTTAAATCTTATGAGATCATCTCTAATCAATAGAATGACTTACGTCTTCTATAGCGGATCCTCATTTTACGAGTATGTAGCTGCGTCGGTGTCCCCCAAGGCTCTAACCTCGGACCTTTGCTCTTTGATCTTTTCATTAATAATCTGTTGACACACTTATCGTGTCTCGCTCTTACTATGCTGATGATGAAAATGTTTACTATCTATTGCACTATCGATAGTGAGAATTTACAATATAATATTGACGTTCTCTTAAGATGGTGTAATGCAAATCAATTAAAGTAAAATTTCTCGAAATGTTGCTCTATGATATACGTGTAGAATTAATTATGCTCCAAGGAATTTTTTGATGTATGATAAACCTCTTGTTGCTAATAATGTAGTTAAAGCTCTTGATGTATTGAAAATTATTATTTTCTGCTATTCCATCGTTAATTAAATTCACAGAAATTAATTAAAGGTTTTTGCACCAGAGAAGGACTCAAATCTTTATCTGCCACTTTCTAGACGGTTACCCTACCAAATAGGCCGCCGGACAGTATAACTTCGAGTCTTTTCACGAACTTAATTATATATTTACACATAATTATTAACATCAAAATAACCTGACTGCGGATTTTAAATAAATATTACATCTGTTCCATAATGCGACTTATGGCGTGTTAAAGGACTTGAAGTTATACTGCCTGGTGGCCTAATTGGTAGGGCAGCCATCTAGAGAACGGCAGATACAGGTTCGAGTCTTTCTCCGGCCCAGAAGTTTGGGCAACATATTCAGGAATCGCGTTTGTCGGTATTCACATTATTGATATTTGTTTCGTGGACAAAATATTTTAGGAGTATAGTTCTTCTAAAAAAATTTTATTTTGATATCGTTCTAAGTTAGTTAGAATATGCATGCGATAGTTTGGTCTCCTCATTACTTAACTCAGCAATATTTCAACTCACTCACATCACACAGACAGGCCCATAGTAAACGTTTCTTACAGAAATTAATTCATGGAAGAATTGACTACTCTGAAATGTTATCCAGCATCAATTTTCACATTCCTAGACTTGGCGCTTTCTCAGTCAACTTTCGACCTTCCAACAGAAACGTCGAAGGTCTCGTGGAACTCTAATCATCGAAATGAAATGAATTTATACATATTCTTTGACCAGTTATAATAATTATATTGTTTATTACTATTTTTCGTTATTACAATATTATTCTCTTTTTCGCTATATCATTGAATATCCTCATAGCTTTGTATGTGTCCTGTAAATGGTATTTATATCCTGCTATAGAGATATGGCGCGTTATGGTGAACAAGTCTAAATCAACGCGAGTAACATTCACTTTAAATAGGTCCAAGTATCCTTCTATTGACTTAAATGGACAACAACTTCCACAAGCTAATGTCGAATATCTTGGTGTGCACCTTGATAGATGATTAATATAGCAAAGGATTAAAGTTACTAAAAGAACATAACTTGGAATCAAACCCATGTATTTATACGGCTTTTTTGCAGAAAATAATAATTGTCTTTAAACAAAATTTTGTTGTATCAGAATTTCGCAATTGTACACTTAAGCCTATTTGGATATGTGGCATACTATTTTGCGAATCTAACAAAAGCAATGTAGTTATTCTGCAGAGTTTTCAGAATAAAATGCTTCCCATTATGATTGATGCACCCCAATACGTTTTAAAAGCAGTGATTAAATATGATCCACAAGTGAATTTCGTCGAAGAAGTGATCAAAATTTAGGATTGCTAATCGTCTCTACGTATTCGCTAAAAATCTATTTGAAATGGATTTGGTCTAGATGGCGTACATCAAAGCTTGCAAAAACGGTCCTAGTATTATGGAAAACATGATCAAATATCTAAAATAGATCGATTAAACGAATTATTTGCGTTATTTGCGTATTTATTACGCAATATTTACATATAATTGTTAAACATAAAATGTAATGTGGAAGTTTTTCATAAATACAAAAATTTGATAATATTTTTAGAGCTTATAACTCGCTGAACAAACGTTGTGCATATTTATCATAATTTCTTTTGTTTTCTTTTTTTTTCATCTGAAATTTTATCAAAATTAAAAATTTTACTGGCAGTTAGTGTACGTTTTTTGAGTTCTGCAGATTTTGTTAAGTAATTATGTCCATTTCCGTTTGCCGAATATACACGTAAAGAGATTAAAGGTGACCTTTAATTACGAAATGACATCCGCTTGCAAATATAATAAATAATCGAAGTCCAATTATATTAACGGACTACTAAACCCAATTGTTTGAAATTCAATTAACAATAGTTATTGCTTCAATATTAATTACAATCTACGTGTGAAAAATTATACAATACAGGCTTAAATGATTATTCCGTTTTATTGTTCTGTTTTATTTTGGAAAAATATTTTTAATACAATGCCAGCATTGGTCTAATAGACCAATGAACTACATTGCTGGGGATATTCATTTAAAATTCTAAAGTATACATTTAGCGATTGATCTAAAATAATTCAGTATTTACTATGGAGACATAGTGCAAGTTAGGTGCAAAATTTTATAACAAAAATGGGTGCGATAATCGCGCATTGAGAATGAAAATTGTACGGTAATTCCGTTGCTAAACCTTTTTCATGGCGTGCAGCAATTGAACCTTATTAGAGAATCAGTTTCAGAGAATCACACTGTGTGTGTGATTCTCTGAAATACCCTTTTCCTTTTGTGTTGGACGAGAGAGGGAGGCAATGATTATTCATTAGTTTTAGGTATCGAAGAGATACGATAAACTCTAGGAATCGTTCGTTAATAACACAAGTCTGCCTGATGAAGAGTGTGATTCTCTGAAACATATGTAGTAGACAGGGTGTTATTAACATTTGAATGATTCCTTTTAACATTTTTTTATTCGGCAAATCGCCGTGATGCAAGCGTCTGTCTATAATACGCTCTGGGAACTTTGTTACCGACATGCGAGATAGTCGCATTCTCGCTTTGTCGTTCAATACATATTGGTGTTGGATGAGAGAGGGAGGCAATGATTATTCATTATTAGCACAGCTTACATTTTGTTTGGTTCTCCTTGCCCCCTTTGTTATTTGTGTATTATATATTTTGTATGTTTATTTAATTCTGTATATTTTTGCCTTTTTCTTCAAGAGGCTGATGGAATCGTATCATTTTGCTTCTCCCTGCTTTGTTCATTCCTCTATCTCGTGCCAATTCGGATAATATTTTTGCCACTAGACTGCACCGCTTCTGTCATCTTTCTTACTTCTTTCCTCCGAGTGTTACAGGGTCTTCATCTTTCTCTTTCACCTATTTTTCTTATTTCATAAATTTTTCTCATTATTCTTTTGCTTATCGTGTTTTGCCAATCTCTAGGTCTTTTTATATGGCTCTTAATCATTTTTATTCATTTTCTTCATCAAAATTTTAAATTGAACCAACTGTTCTCCAGACATAGATTTTCGTCAATATATTATTCACCATCATTCCATTCTCTCTCTTTTGAGCTCCTGAACCATTGTCAGTAACATAAGAGTTGTGAAATTTAAGACTACTTGAACAAGAATTATTTTAACTCTTTCAGCCACGCTTTCTTATATATAACTTCAGAATAAAAACAATTGCACTTTTAGGTTAATTAACGTTTATTTATTATTAAAAATATGTAAAAAAAGAAAAAACCGTTTGGGCTTTTACAAATGAGGGTGGTTAGTATACTAACCACCATGGCTGCTGTTTGCATAACAAATCATTAAGAAGAGTTTAGTATAATATATAGCAAATTTATTTTCTATGAAAATCTGAATAACACGTTTTATCTTTACGTATACAAAGAGGGAGTTTACAGGTTCCGCATTGCCATCTAACACCCACCGGACTTTTCTTAGTGCTGCATTTTGCGCATCTTCGAGAAGTGGCTCGCTCTGGCTGATGCATGCTGCCTTTCAGACTTAATTCTGTCGATACTGCTGGTTTGTGCCGCTTTATTGATACAGGAGAAGATGTATAGCTGTTGTGGGAGCGTTTAGAGCATAATTGGGAGTTCTTCATCTGAGCTGGTGCCTGGGTCCCTTAGTAAACACTTCTTCGAAAATTTTTATTGCTAAACTGATCCAGTTCTGGATTATGTTTTTTCTGGAGTTCCATATATACAATGTAGAAGTTTGTGACAGCACAGTCTAAAATGTGAAAAAATATTCAATGCCACCATTTACGTGATTTTCGGTCTATAGCATAAGTGCTTTTTAGCTGGTCGAATTTGTCCACGTAGTTCATAGAACTGTTGTATTGTATCACAGCTTCAGGACAAGCTATTTCATTTTGGGCTTTATTGTGTTCCCTGCGAGTAACAGTACCAGTCTTTCTGAGATCTATGTAGTTTGTAGACATGAAAACTGATCTTTTGTCTTTCCACTTTAGAAAGGCGATATTTGTGTCACTGACCCTGTAATCGTGTTCTCCACTTTTTAGAGCTTTCTCTTCTTTTAGTTTAGGTAAATATTTACGATTTCAGTTTACGGTATCACAAACAAATATGTTATCTTTGTACAAATCTTTTTGCAATGCTATTGAAATTATTATCAATAAAGACTTTGTGATTTTTTATTTTAAGTCCATGCAAAATTGTCGAATAACTTTACCACCGAGATCAGTTTGTATTTTGTCACTATCCTTGCCAGTATAAATCTAAACAATAGGCGTAGGTGTGATATTCTCTAACTCTATTACATCGTTTGGTACACCCCCGCCACCAGTGTACTTTTCCGGCTCTCCCATTCCGAAAAAAAAACATTTTGGTTCCCTCATAACAGTCTGAGTAGATAAAGTACTCGTAGTAGCACTACCAGTAGTGTCAGGAAAATTTGAAATGGTTGTCATCGTTCGAGTCAAATTCATCTTCAAGATTTAGCTCGCGCTCAGAAGGTATATCGTCGAGCACCATCGGGTCCGTTTGCATCTCATAATTTTCTCCTTCATCCGATTCAAGACTGCATACACTTTAGCACTCAGAAGGTATACTTTCCAACAAAATATCTTCTATATCACGTTCATTAAGTACACGCGGCATCCTTATAATGCAACATAAATATGTATATTATATGAAACCTACTATAGTCACAGTGGTTAGTAATCTAACCACCGTGCTACTTACCTTATTTATCGTAGATTATATAATATATTATAATACTTTTGTTATAAAATAATTAAACAGACACTATACCATAGAGTAACACCGAATTCGTTAAATAATAAACACTCTGAGCATTTTTTATTATATTCGGGAAAGTCCCGTTGAAAAACAACACATTACCACATTTTCAAAAAAATCTGTTAATCTACCTAGAATAAAAATTTCGCATTAAACGATCAACAATGACTTTAAAACAAGTAATTGCTTAGCAAATTGGCACAAGACGGCATAAAAAGTTGTTTTGAGAACTTTTAAATAGGTGGTTAGATAACTGACCACCAAGCCTGAAAGAGTTAAACAATACAAAAATCAAATTGCGCAGTGGTAAGAGAACTGGGCAAAAAAAATAGTTACGATGGGTTCGAAAATCGTGAAAGATTACGTCAAAGGTTAAGAAATTAATCTTGACATCTGGTTTCTAGCTGTTAAGAAAAATCGTATTGCTTTCCCCTTATGCCTAATTACATCTACAGAACTTAGCATAGTCTTGATAATTTTAAGCTTAGCTCGTACTTCTAAAAGCACTAACAACTATAAAACAGAAAACAAGATTAAAACAAGTTTTGGAAAGTACATGCGGGAAGAGAAGAGACAAACTGAAATTTCAATATACCGGAATTATATTATTTGAATTTTTTTAATAACTCCTATCTCGTAATTTACGAGGGAGCGTTTTTATATTCGCGGAATGGGGGACAAGGGGTGGAAATAAAAAAACCAAATTATTTTTCTTTTTCAATGTATTCACCTGCAAGACGGATACATTTTTCACATCTTTCAATTAATTTATTTATACCCTCATAAAAAAATGATTTCTCTTTATCTGCAAAATACACCGAAACTGCCTCCTTGACTTCATCATCGGTAGTAAATTTTTTATCCCGCAGCTCTTTTTTCATTTTCGGAAACAGGTAATAATCACTCGGGGCCAGGTCTGGGCTGTAGGGTGGGTGATTCACAATTTCGAAGCCCACCTTATGCAGGGCAGCTAACGCAACGCGGCTCTTGTGGGCGGGCGCGTTGTCGTGCAAAAGCAGAACACCTTTTGTCAATTTTCCCCGTCTTTTCTCTTTAATCGCTTTTTTAGTCGCTCTAATATTGAAGCGTAATATTCTCCGGTTATAGAAACACCTTTATCTTTATAATCAATCAACAATATTCCTTCCGAGTCCTAAAATACCGTTGCCATGAGTTTCCCAGCTGATTGTGACACTTTAAATTTCTTGGGAGGTGCTGTGCCCTTTTTATGCCACTGCATGGAGTCTTGTTTGGACTCAGGTTCATAATGATGAACCCAAGTTTCGTCTCCAGTAACAATTCCACTCAATACACCATCCTTGTCATCATTATAGAGGTCCAAAAATGCACGCGAACACTCTACGTGCTGTTGTTTTTGCGGCGGAGTGAGCATCTCGACACCCATCTTGCGCTGACCTTAGACATGCCGAGATGATCGTGTAGGATTTTAAAAATTGTTGTATCGGATACTCCAACCATTTCTGCGAGTTGTTTCTTCTTTAGCCGAGCATTTTCGAGTACAATTTGTTCAACTTTTTGGATAAGTGCTGGCGTGGTCACCTCAAGGCTCCTGCCCGGCCTCGGGTCGTCTTCAAGAGATTCCCTTCCTTGTTTAAATAAACTATGCCACTTGTACACCATGGTTTTTCCTGGACAAGAGTCGCCGTAAACCAATGACATCTCATTCATTATGGTCGCAACAGATTTTCCTTGCCTGGTAAGGAACTTTATAACGGCACGATATTCGATTTTTTCCATATTTCACTTTTCACTCCTGATTATGTTACTTGGTTGACGATAGCTCAAAGACTAATTGTCTAATAACAATGAAACTTCGTATTTATACTAATCATGAGTCGGTGCACAGGCCACGCCCCCAATGAGCCTACTCACCCCTCTACAACCCGCTCATTCCGCGAATATAAAAACGCTCCCTCGTATGTCTTCTATTATTATTTTCGCCTATTAACGAACGGTGAAATTATTCTTTAAATTATTTCATTTTATTTAACAAAACTTAGTGTATTCGTCTTCCAAACATTTAATTTGTTTACATTTTATTAATTAGAAATTTTACATAATTTATAAATTATGAATTTATTTTCTTGACAGATAAGTTAATTCTTTTTATAATATACAAGTTAATTGTTTATATAAATGCTTACCTATTCTTATTGTTTCATCTTCTGAACGTAAGAGAAAAGAAATGTATTATTCCTCAACAGGTAAAAGTAACCGAATGGAACAGTCAGCATTTCTACTACCTTACTATCAATCCTGCTTTAAAACGAAAACATTTCTTAATTATTTATTGTAATTGTAGTAATTAACGAATCAATTGTAATTAAAGAGAGATTTAACGAAACTAGACACACACTTTAGTGATTGGAATAAAAATATTTCTAACTACTTAAATCTTAATCTCAATCAACATTTCATTTATCATTTATTAGTAATTTTTTTAAATCCATTTTCCGATATTATTAATTGCTTTATAATTAGACTAAGTGCCTACTTAAATGTCATATAAAACAACGAAATAACAATATCTTGATCGCATCTCAAGTATCGATACATATATATTTATATTTATATAAATATAAATACGGCGTGGCGTTTTTGTACCAATACTCAAAAATGATCTTAAATAAGAATGGCGTTCATGAGTTTATTGAAGTACTTAAATGTTTATAAACTAACCTTGTTCTTATACTGTAATATTGTAATTTGTACTGACATCTCATCTTGAGAAGCAATTACAAGTACATATTATTATGGCCTAGATTTCTCACACATCCTCAGCCTAACGCTGGAAAATTATTTTTCACTAAATTCACATATCTATGAGTTTGAGCTCGTACTGTACACAGCTGATATTGAACGGTTTTATTATCCATCACAAAACGGTACTTACTACAAGTTTTATGTTTTTCTGTGTGGCCATTTAAACGTGGTTTTCATAGCTACAATTATGTTTATCGAATGACGTGTATTTGTCATGTTAGATCCTTTATTTTCGATTGAGAAATTTTCTGTCTCGCTGTTGTGTATGCAACGATGTAAAGTGTTTGTACCAACAATTATATATGTAATCTATACCTGATGCTTTATAGTTATGAGTGGCTTGTGTTGTCTTTCTAAGTTCTTCCATGGTAATTATGAAATTTTTTGTTCTGAAATGTTTCGGCGTTTATCTTCTTCTTTATTTATCCATGTAGCTGTACTGTTGTGTCCTGTAGAATGTGACTACACAGTTTCGCAAAATGTTCTAATTTGAGGAGCACTAGATGGTGAGAATTCTATATTGTCAATTTTTTCTAAATTCTGTGTATTCTGAAATGTTTCAAAATTTTGTTTGATTTTTTTTTATTATATATTTTCTTAGGTTATTGATCTTTTCTTCTATACTTTTACATTTATTTTTTAAATCGAATAATCAGGAATTTAGAAAAAAATGTATTCAGAATGAGTCCAGTTATTTAAAAATGTGCAAAACAAGTAAGAATATCGCAAGATTGAATATAATATAACACGAAATTATTCGACACTCTAGTGAAAAATCATATGAACCGTAATTATTAAGCAAAATTGATGGCGCAAAATGGTTTCATAAAATAAAACGGTTTTGCGCTAGTCGTGCTAATCTTTTTTTCCTAACGACTACAAACTTGTAATTACAAGATTTCGATTAATTTGGCTCAGAATTGTTGTGATGCAATGCTGTTGTAATGACAAAATCTGAAATTTTAACACGACAACCCAAAATGGAGGGAGAATTAATTCATAAAATATCAATGATAAAAAATTTGTTATGAAGTTATAAAGTAATTAACGATTTATTATTATTCGAAGCAATCAAATTAAAAAGCGAAAAAGGAAATATGTACTCAACATAACATATAATTTAATTACAATTATTCCTGTACGGTAGTAGTAACGATTGCGCAAATAACCTAGTCTGCATTAATACAATTATGGAGTTACAATTGTCAAGAATGCTTTATCGAGCGTGATTCATTCTAACAGAATTAATTCTAAACGACCTTGTAAAGAAAATATAATCTTCACGTTTCGTTTTCATTATTATATATACAGTACTGTACGAACCATAAGGAATTGACTGAAACGGTTCGTTTGGAACATTTATTTTACTTTTTTACCTACATTACCGACCAGATGTGTTTGCCAGCGTGTATATTTTCATATTTTTCAAATAAACAATATTATAGGTTAACTAAAACCAATATGTTTCGATATTTATGTATTTAAGTACTTTAAAGCTAAATTATCGGCAATGACCATTTCATTTATTCTCGGAAATTTTAAATAAGATTACATTAGGCCATAAATCAAGTAATGAAAGATCTAGTATTTGTATAAAAATATTAGTTTTTAATCAGTTTTCGAAGTGTAAAGAGTTCGTGTCGTAGTACTTGCGTATTAATTTGGTACGTAGACTTCCGCGGTCGTGGTCCATACTATCTGCTTCTGGGCGTCCGGGCTGGAACCGCGTCACTGCTATAACTGCCGACGATTCGTACCCACTCATATGGCACAATCTTCAGGGCTCAACTACTGCTACTGTCTATCGTATTGAAACTAGTTCAGTGCGACAGACCTGAAGATGTCCCATATGAGTGGATACGAAATGTCGGCAGTTATAGCAGTGACGCGGTTCCAGCCCAGAAGGCCAGAAGCAGATATGCTTGTGTATTAATTTAAAATCGGTATTTTGAATAGAAAGTAGAAAAGAACGGTCTCTGTACAAACTCGTGCTCTTATGGTGTCATGATATTGGCAAAAGTAATAAATAAATCGCGAAATTTCTGATCTTGAGCCGCAGAATCGTAGACTACAATATAAAAGAAGAAGAAACTACTTTATCAAATAAAAAAGCGGTCAAGCTGAATAACAACACCAGCAGAGGATCAAACAATAGTTTCGTTAAGTAAAAGAAATAGACGAAAAACTGCACGGGAAAATGCATTAGAAACAAACATTTGTCGGAATAAATCTATTAGCATTACAACGATGAAAAGGCGTTTACGCAAAGAAAAATTGTTCGGGAAAGTCTCTGTGAGAAACTGTTATTACGCAAACACAATAAAATAAAATGTTTTGTTTGGATCACACAACATAATGATTGGATGCTGGGAAAGTGGAAATAAAATGGTCTAGACCGACAAATTCCAGTTCGAGATATTCGATTCAAAAAGAAGAACATTTGTCCGAAGATCAGTGAAGAACAAACATTATCGACATGAGCAACAAATTTTGACACAATTGGGACTAACAGTAGCATATCATTTTCAATTTTTTCGTTTTTTTCACCGCCATCATCTACAATTCGATTTTCTGCACAAGTAATAATGTCATCATTACTTAGAGATCCTGTATTCACAGAGTTGTTGCCTACATATATGTATTCACTAAAATTCTCATCTACTTGAACAGAGATTTCGCTATTTTTACTGAATCATTCATTTAAAAGACGGCCTACTTTTAAATAATGCCTCATGAATCAAATTCGTTTTCCACAGAAATAAATTCTCTGTGTCGAAAACAATTAGTAATTGTTTTAACATGAAGGATTTGCTTATTTCAATTTATAATCAGTTAAGGTTGATGTATAACCCCTTTCCACGATAATTTTATTTTAAGTTGTCATCACCAGCTGATAATTAAACACTGTCGCATCTGGAAACCACGGCAAAATCCTCACGAAACAAATTCCGTACACGACTGTACCATCGAAAACCAAAACACACGCTAGTATGAGTGCGTTTTGGCTTTGGTTTCCATGTGCGACATTGTTTATTTATCTGCTGATGACCTAGTTGTCGAAATACGTATACAGAATACGAAAATTATTGTGGAAAGGAGGTTATACGAGGGTAGTCCCAGAAGTACCCGGCCCAACAAAAAAAAACGCACAAATTTTGGAAGGAAATACATTTATATCAATGAAAATTATTCCACGCACATCCTAAAAAACAGATGCCGTGACTTTGCCTGCAGATGAAACGGTCTTCGCCTTCTTTGGAGCCGTTTCTCCCGTTTAAGTCCATCGTTTTGATTGTTCTTTTGTCTCGGGTGTGAAGTGATGAATCCATATTTCATCCATGGTTATGAAACTGCGCAAAAATTCTGCTTTGTTGTTGCAAACGCGGCACCCATCTTGCACACAGCTTTCTCATGTCCAAATTTTCAGATAATATGCGATGGTACATCGCATATTATCTGAAAATTTCAATTTCAAAAAGAGCGGTACGCTCTTTTTGAAATGCCTACTATGTCACTAGCTCGCGCACTTTCAGTTGACGATCATCCAGTACCGTTTTGTGGATTTTCTTCGCCATTTCTGTAGTCGTCACCTCATTTGGTCGACCACAGCGATGCTCGTCTTGGTAGCTCATACGGCCTCGTTTAAACTCTGCTACCCAAAATTTCACTGTTGTAAATGAAGGAGCAGACTCACTCAGAGTAGAATCCAGTTCAGCTTTTATATCGGTTGGGCTCAGGCCTTTCAAATAAAAGTATTGTATCACGTAGCGATGACCAATTTTCTCCATTTTTACAAATTCACTTCATATTTTATACTTAAATTGCGATTCCCTGTGGAAAGAGAACATTATTACATGCTATTTTATATATGAAAATATCAAGAAAATATAAAGTTGACACTGTAATAAATTATAAACTACTTAGAAGACGGCTTCAAGATAAAAGAACAATTATATTACTAATAATAAGTCAGCCTTGGGTTCCTTTGAAGTAATCTGCAGTTTATTAAAATTTACAATTTCATTTCTTTCTTGGCGTTTTATAATCATTTCTATCAGGCGATGTTTTCTTCAAATGATGTTATGAATATTCTTCAAATTGTAGATTGGCCAGTACCGGAGGGTTTCAACATTTCTTTTTTAACATTTTCGCGAATACAAGCGCACCATACTTTGTGTTCATAATTAGTAAAATATTTTTACATTCTGTTTCCTTTTTTATGAAAGAAACGTTTTTTTAAAATCATTAATTGTGATTCCGTTTAATTTACTTTACTTAAAACGATACGTTTAATGAACAAATACAATAAACGAAGATTAATGAATCCATTCAATGTACTAATTTACGAAATTAAATTTGGTTGGAGTATTGATTAACACATTTTGATCAAAGGTAGACGCAAATTGGTTATTCGGACTTCTAATTTATAACTAGACTTGATATAATATAATTTTCTATAGTAAATATTTATCTAACAATTACACTTCGTTGTATCCCATGAATATTATATAATCTCGTAGTGAGAACATTTCAATACCATTACATCTCATTTATTATTTTTAATCATAATTAAAGAAAATTACATTGGTTTCAGTTTTTACTTCCTAATTTCACCTTTGAAATATAAATTTTCCTATTATGTAATAATTGTGGTGTGTCTGTGTACGGACACCTTTTTGTTAGCACTTCAGTGCATAAACTTATATCATTTCATTACTTATGTATGCTCGACAGTTTCCGATTTATACGACTGTATGATATATCTTTAAATGAATGGTTCGCCGTAATGAACTGAATTAATAAGGAACATTATACGCGGTGACGTCAACATCAACGCTGTGCAGTCAACAACTTCCTTAAACGTCGCTATATGCCGGAGATCGATTCGTTGGGTACTAATTGTGTAATACAGATTACACGTGAAATAGAAACTGATAAATCTATGACACGATTACTGCTTTCTAGAGTAAAATGTAATACTTTTATTAAATATTTTTAAAACTAGTCTGCGCCTAGAATAAATGCAGAATTCCGTTCCTTGAATCTGATAGAGGAAATAGAATATGACAATTTTCTAATAGTAAGTTGAATTGCAAGCTATTTCAAAAATACAAGATCTAGGGCAATCGTATTTTATACTCACAAACTACTGGTTGAGAAATGCATATTAATCCTAATGTAATGAGTACGTAGGTAATTTTGATGGAGCCTGTGTTTGATTAACTTAATCACTTAAAGTTGATATACGAGAGTAGCCGTTTATATATCGGGAATACCAACAAACAAAATTTTTTTATTATCGAAAATAGTTTTATTGCTTTTCAAAATATTCTCCTTGAAAATCGATGCACTTTTGCATCCGTTTAAACCAATCCGAAAAGCGTTGCTGCCACTGTGAAGGCGGTATCTCCAAAATATGAGTTTCGAATGCCTCAACTGCCTCTTCCGGTGTAAAAAACCGTTGACCACGAAGTTTATTCTTCACGTGTGGGAACAAAAAGAAATCACAGGGTGCTAGATCAGAGCTGTACGGCGAATGGCTTATCAATTCAATGTTCTGCCCGATCAAATATTCAATTATTTGAACTGACCTGTGAGAGCTTGCATTGTCATGGTGGAGAATGATCTATCGTTTTGGTTTGCTTTCCTTATGTCTTCAAAAACTTGTGGTAAACAAATAGTTGTGTACCATTCGGAATTGACCGTTCTACTCTTTAAAGGCACGGTTGCAATGTGACCGGTTTTTCCGAAAAAACAGGGGACCATTTACTTTGATGTACTTCGAGCGCGCACAACTTTTGTTGGTTTTGACTCATCTTGGAATACCCACACAGTCGACTGCAGTTGACTATCGGGCACATACGTATAGATCCAAGATTCATCACCTGTGACGTCTTTATAAATGTTCTTTGAAGCACCGCCATTGTATTTTTTGTGCATTTCTAGGCGCCAATCGACGCGAGTCCTTTTTTGAGCGGTAGTCAAATTATGTGGTACCTAACGTGAACATAGCTTCTCAACGGCCAAATGTTCATGCAGGATCTTATGCACGCTAGTGTTACTAATACCTAGAGATGCCTCGATCTCACGGTATGTCACATGACGTTCTTGCATTATCAATTCAGACACTGCATTAATGTGTTCCGACGCATTTGTGGGACGACCTACGCGAATAGCGGGCGTTTTTAATAATAAATCTAGGAATCATGTCGTCAGGGTTTCTATTTATTAGAAATGCCATAAGATTCTTACTTCGATAAAGTTGATTAATGTTCGAGTTGTTTAGTGAAATATCGTTTATTAAAGTATCAGTAATGCCTTAATTAAAGTTGAACAACCTTTTTCGAGCTGTAAAATGATTCATCTAGACACGGTTGATGTAAACGAGATAATAATTCTAACACCGTGCTATATATAATGTTCATCTTATGTTCAAGATGAATATCGGAGATAGTCCCACTATTCGATGTTTTCTCGACCGAACTAAATTGAAAATGTTTGTTTATTCTATTATTTCCATAAATTTAAAAATTCAAGATATATTTGAGCAAGTAACATTATCTTTTTACGCTATCGTTCACATGTCATAAAGCAACCTTGATATTATTAGGTGACCTTTTAAAATTCAGTTATGTAATTCATATGATGTTTTTCACATTATACGTTAAATTTTAATTTCTAATCGTATAGTTGGAGATTTAAATAAGAGGCTAAACAAACAGTCATCATAAATAATTCATTTTTGCAACAATGCCCAACTATTATTTCAATATCACATATTGACTCAGACATCATAAACAACTACGAAAGAGATATATGATAATCGATGTTACATAAATGTCTGGAATACCTCATTTTAGATAACGCAATTTATCAGAACGTTGTGCATACATTTGGCTTTCGAGTACAAGGTTCATTCACGGTGGATGTGTTTATCTATCCATACACTGGTGACTATAGTTTTTGAAACGCTTTAATTAACAAATGAAAGTATTTTTGATGATTTATATTAGACATGTACTTGCGTAATAGAATTTTTAATTTTAAAGAATAAATTGCTACTGAATTATAAAATTAGTCCAAATTACATAAAAAATGACGAAAATGTGTATGCGGATATACTCCAAGAGCATAGCATTCCACCTAGACTTGATGAAATAGGCGAGGAGACTGTCAATGGTGATCGATATCGTCGGATGATAACCGAATTTTTGTGGCCTGAATTAATGAATATTGATCTAGAGGATATGTGGTTTCAACAGTATGGCGCTACACCTCACTTTGCACACGAATCAATTAATTTATTGAGAGAAAAATTTCCTGAACGTATAATCTCAAGAAACGGTGATGTTAATTGGAGACCAAGATCATGTGATTTGACACCGTTACTATTTTCTTTGGGGATATGTGAAAAGTCAGGTTTATAAAAACAATCCACAATCAATTCCTGCTTTGAAAGATGAAATTGTTCGTGTCATTGGTGAGATAGAGCCTCAATTATGTCAAAATGTCATTGAAAATTTTAACAAAAGAGTGGACGTCTGTGAAGCTGCAAGAGGAGGCCATTTAGCAGATATTATTTTTCGCATATAGATGTCATAACTGATGCTTCAATTACCAATAAAAAGTTTTTGAGAGTGAATGCAACTTATGTGTTTTATTTATTCTTTAAAAAAAACCGCGACATTTGAAACACCCTTTATTATGGAAGTTATGTATATGCGGCCTTTTTGTCGCCTAGTGTAAATGTATACCTACAAATACTAAACTCAGTGTGATATAATCCGTTTATCAAAATTGCGAATCTGTTTATACAATGATAACATCACATTCTGAAGCTCTGTTATAATTTATTAAAACAGCCAGCGTTTAATTAATAATTAATATGAAGTGATAATATACCTACGCACTACAAACGTAATTTTATATTGTCAATGCAAAATTAGCTCGACAAAATGTGTAAAAATGACGTGACAGTTTTCGTTTTCCGATGGCTTACCGCTTTTACTTTAATATATTGGGTTGGCAACTAAGTACTTTCGGTTTTGTAGTATAAAATAAAACACTTTTTTTTTTAAACAAAGAATAGTTTTTAATCAATTATATATTTTCCATTTTGCTCAATGACCTTTTGCCATCTTTCTTTCAGCTGCATGATTCCACGCTCATAAAATTTCTGGTCCTTATCAGCAAAAAACTGAACCAGGTGCGAGTGAAGGTCATCGTCATTTGTGAAAGTTTTACCATTCAAAGAATTCTGCAAACTTCGAAATAAATGGTAATCAGATGGTGCTAGATCAGGGCTCTATGGGGGATGTGGCATCACTTCCCAGCCAAGCTCCAATAGTTTCCCACGAGTTGTCAAAGTTGTGTGAGGCCTTGCATTATCTTGATGGAAAACTACACCCTTCCAATTTGACAATTCTGGCCGTTTTTCTTTGATTGCTTCATCCAGTTTTATTAATTGTTGACAGTAAACATCAGAATTGATCGTTTGGTTCCTTGGAAGCAGCTCAAAAAACACAACACCTTTGTAATCCCACCAAACTGACAGCATGATCTTTTTTGGATGCAATTCAGCTTTCGATGTGGTTTGAGCTGCTTTATCGTGTTTGCTCCATGATCGTTTTCGAACTATGTTACTGTACAGGACCCATTTTTTATCACCAGTGATGATTCTTTTTAAGAAAGGGTCGGTTTCATTTCGTCTAAGGTGCATATCGCAAAAGTTGATTCTTTGTGTTAAATGAATTTCTTTCAATTCGTGAGGTACCCAAATATCAAGCTTCTTATCTAGCCCAAGACATTTTAAATGTTTTTCAATTGTTGTGTGCGATACATGTAACCTCTCCGCAACCTCTCGAACAGTTATATGACGATCCTCTTCAATTATGACTTTGATTTGATCATCATCAACTTCAGTAGGCCGACCAGAACGTTGCTCATCTTTGAGGGGAAAATCTTCAGAACGGAATTTTTTATACCAATTCTGACACGTGCGCTCTGTTAAGCAATTAGCACCATAAACTTCACATATCTTTTTGTGAGCCGCAGCAGCTTTCTTTCCTTTACGGAAATAAAATAGTAAAATATGTCGAAAATGTTCGTTTCTGCACTCCATTTAAAATTAACCCACAACTAATAGCTTTAATAAAAATCACGCACTACTTGCTTCTGAAGTTACGTCAATGTGACTAGTATCACGCGACAAACGGTAAAGCACAGCACTAACATACGTTATACAAAAAAATAAAGCAACGCTCTCTATCAGTAAAAACCGAAAATACTTAGTTGCCAACCCAATAGTTGATTCGAAAAGAAAATTTAAAGAGTAACAAATATATTTCTATACATATAAGTTTTTAAGGCTTAAGTCCAGCTATCGCATCAGATATTCGCATTACGTCTTTTATGTCAATAGATGCATATACTCAACAATTGTAGAACGTAAATGTAGCGGAGACATTAATCACGATTTGAATAAAAGTGTAGAATTATGTTATTGGCATTCACTTGGGCTAAATACATCTAAATCAGTAATTTTGCGTTTGATAGCGAAAATAATTTAGCTGGTGGAATACAGATAATTAAAGTCGCCTAAGTCTCAGTTATGATGTTTCTTTCCGCTTCATTTTTGTTAAGTTGAGTTAAGGCTCAGCCCTTTTACTCGTAATCTTTACTATAAATAATCTTGGTGTTGATTCAATTATTGTTCTTCACTATCCTCGCTATCGATTTCCATTATTAGTCGTCTGTATTTGGAGCGTTGTGTTGGATACGCTGTTACTGGCGTAAGTGTCGGGTTCAGCTATGATGAATAATATATTTTAAATATATATCTTTCTACAGTCCCGGAAAGATAAATGCACATATTTCTTAAATACCAGGTGTACCGGTAAGTCATTACCGGTTTTTCTAACAGATGCCGCGAGACTTAAGTATGCAATGTTATGATTTGACATATTCATTGTCATTTTATTCTGCTGACATCAAGCTTCAAAGCCAGCCATACTAGCTATACTTTACAAAAGTAACACTGTCGTAGATTTATACTTCTTTGAAAACGTCGAGTTTTGTGCCTGAAAAAGTGCATTTGTTGCACACATTACTTTTCTTATTTAATCAAAAGGAAAAAGCTGCTGAAAAGTCATCGTTTGCTGGCAGAAACTTACCGTGAGCATGCACCAACCATAAAAACATGTGAGGCGTGTATTAGATAATTCAAAAGTGGTGATTTCGATGTGCAAAATGAAGAACGTTCTGGTAGACCAAAATAGTTTGAAGATGAAGACCCAATCCAAACTCAAAAACAATTGGCAGAAGGGTTAAATGTGGCCCAAGGAACGATTAGCGGCCGATTACGGAAAATGAGAAAATGGGCGCCACATCAATTGAATGACTGGCAATGGAAAATCGAAAAATCATCTGTGAAATGCTACTTCAAAGGTATGATCGGAAGTCATTTCTGCATCGAATAGTGACAGGTGATGAACAATAGATTTATTTAGAAAACCCTAAGCGCAAAATATCATGGTTATCACCTGACGAAACCGCCTTGTCAACTCCAAAACCAAATAGTTTTGGTGGCAAGACAATGAGCTGTGTTTGGTGGGACCAAAGTGGCGCAGTGTATTACGAACTGTTGAAACCTGGTGAATCAGTTAATACTGATCACTACTAACAACAAATTATCAATTTGAATCATGCATTGATAGAAAAACGTCCAGAATGAGCTCGAAGACACGGTAAAGTGATTTTACAGCAGGATAACGCGCCGTATCATATAGCAAAACCGGTCAAGGAAGCTTTAAATTTATCATGTTTCAATCATAGCATTATATAAAAAATATATGTACTAATCTATAATTAGTCTAGCAAAATTTTAGTAATTGTTTAAATTTATCTTGTCTATTCCCAACACCCATATGTCATACACATAATCTAGTAAATGTTATTATTTCATATTAGAATTGTAAAAGGATTAACCAATTTAACATTTAAATTATTATTTCCATTTAAAATCGTATGATATATTGGTATAATATTATAAATTGTAAAATCTAATTATAAAACTCCTCACATTATCTAAATCTTCCATAAAAAAATATATAGAAACATTTCGAAACTAAATGTAAGGGAAACAATAGAAGAAAAAGAAGCTAAGTTTAAAATTGGAAATGTTTGCTGAAGTTTCCATAATTTTTACTCCGATATGAAAAGTTAAGAAAAAAGGTACTAAATATACATAATGGAAACATGAAATTATTTAAAAATATCTTTTTAGCATTTCTGTTATGTATATAGTTGTTGATCCTGAAGAAATCTGTATCCCGAACCAATCTTAAATAATCTCAAATCCTGTTTTACATTCTCCGCCAAAAAACGTCACGGAAATTAGAAGGAATAACCATACAAGCCTACCTGATTTGGAATTTGATGAAGTAGAACAGATACCCTATAAAAGATCATAAATTTCATCGAAGCAGAGTTGCTAAAAATATCTAAGATAAATAAAGAAAGGCCTGAGTTAATTAAACTAATATTTAATTTTCAAATTATAATAAATATATATATATATATATATATATATATATATATATATATATATATATACAGACTTGTTCATTCTAGAATTAGATACGCGCTGTCCACAAGTGGAAAGAGTGCAGTTAGGTTAAAGCGCGCGAGAAAGGAGGATAGAATATCTCTCACTGGCAGTTTCGTTTTCTCCCACTTTTGTATTGCAAACAACTTCCCCTACTTTCTCGCGTTTATTTCAAGAATATTTTATTAGTTTCATGCCAAACGGCAAAACATTTCAAGAAAATAGCCATGTTTGAAAATCTTTTTAATTTTTAGAATTTTCTATTTCATTTATTTCAAGAATATTTTATTAGTTTCACGCCAAACGGCAAAACATTTCAAGAAAATAGCCATGTTTGAAAATCTTTTTAATTTTTAGAATTTTCTATTTCATTTATTTCAAGAATATTTTATTAGTTTCACGCCAAACGGCAAAACATTTCAAGAAAATAGCCATGTTGCATTTTATTAAAAGATTCAAATAAAATGCATCAAATAATTTATACAATTCAAAAATGTAGAGGTACGTATTGTCAATGCACGCGAGAAAGTAGGGGAAGTTGTTTGCAATACAAAAGTGGGAGAAAACGAAACTGCCAGTGAGAGATATTCTATCCTCCTTTCTCGCGCGCTTTAACCTAACTCCACTCTTTCCACTTGTGGACAGCGCATATCTAATTCTAGAATGAACAAGTCTGTATCTATACAAAAGAAAGTAATTTACAAAAGTTATACATAACCCTATTTTTTTAAATATTGGAAAAATATATTTAATTAGTGCTAATTTATGAAAATAAGTATATTTACATATTAAAAAATATTAACTTACCAGTATTTATTACAATTTCACTACAAACATACTATTTGTACCCTTACCATTATTTAAAACAATCACATTAATATACTTTTACGAAATAAGACAGAGAATCTAACTTATATACGATAAGATTGTATGCAACCTAATCTACACGATAATTATTAAATAGTATACTATTTTATTCTTTAAAATTTGTATTTTAGAAAGAGCAATCAATAATTTATTTAATTAAGTAAATCGTGAGGCATTTATTAAATTTTCTATTACGTTTGTTATAAGTTTTGTGCATAAATAATTCATTAAATAGACTTTTGATATTTAAACGATTTCGCTTATTTTTCAAGTCTTAGTTAAATACAATTGGTTTCTTGTAATCAGTATATTTAAACAATTCGTTTACATTCGTTACTCTGCCGCCTGAGATAAGAGTCCAATTAAAAGCAATTAGTACGCCGGAGCATTATAAGATTTCATTGTGGTGAGTATTTACATAGTATATTTTTAAATACAATTATACAATTATTGTATATACTCGACTCATTACATTTTATCAAATTATCTTACTAGTAAAATATATTTATTTATTTCATTCATAGTGATAAGTTACGAGATCGTTAATGCCCTGCCAACCTCGTAATTTTTACGTGCGCTCGCTAAATACCGGAATGGTGAAGGGCTGATGCATTGCATTTACGCAAGTAAAATTTATTGAAGGATTGTTAAAATTCTCAAATAGTATGCTGGTGCTAACGTATTTATTGCATTTTATTACGTTTGCTTATAATCATCAAAGAATGCGATAGATTTTTATACAGTGTTAAATTCGTAGAATCTCAGCAAATCAAATTATAAGAAAATGATTAATTAAATTCTATTATTCGTAGATTATGGACTGAATAAGAATGTTTGAATAATAAAAATTCTAACGATTCTCGATATTTCATTATTACAAACGGTCTATGAATTATTTAAACAAATTCAATTAGTTAGCTGAACATGCACCACAATCACTTGGCTTCTTCGCATTTCTTCCTGCTCCCAAACCTCAAAAAATGATTGAATCAAGAAAAAAATTCTCATCGAAGACTAAAATCAACAAGGTTGCTAATGGATATTTCGAAGGTTTAGATAATTTTTATTTTGTCGGGGGGTTGGGTTGGGTTGTATTATAAAACATTTGACTAAATACGTAGAGCTGAAAGGAGACTATGCGGAAAATTAAATACAATTTTCTCCAAATAGTTGTTTTTTCTGCCTTGTTTGAGAAATTTTCCGATCTGTTCTCGTATAACAAGCATTACATTTACAAAAACTGCATATAAAGTGTCCAAAGTTCGACAAACATCGGTGGTATATTTAGAATAGGCAGTATAAGTTTGAAAGTTTTTTTAATCCCATCGATAAAAGTTAGAAAAGGAGAAAATCGAGCCGATGCGTTATTTTATCTGAAACAGTTACTGCCACTCATACTAGCGATTTAGAAATTTTCAAGCAAACTCTCTATTCTTTATATACGAATCCCAGATTATTGCATTTTTACATTTTTGGGGTATCTAATTTTGTATTGATAAAGACGTAATGGTTGCTATGATTTTTTTTTTGAAAGGCATCAATGCCTTTTGCTATTTATACACCAAATATATACGCTCATATAAGTATTTGGTCACCCTTGTTCTATTACAGTTTCTATAGAAAAGTTGTAATTATAAAATTTATTTCTGTAGTAAGAAATAGTTTCATAGTAAACATTAAAATCTACAAAAGCTTATTCAAAAATAATTATGCGATTACCCTATTATTCACAATGAATGATAATACCCTAATAAAACTCCAGGTAGAATAATTGCACTTAAGGGATTAGATCTCTCAATTTTTGGAAATTTTCCATTGTTATGATTTTATTTTAAGGTAGGGTATTATTGTAAAATATTACGTATTTATACTTAGGTATTTTGGCATAAATTGCAGTTTTTAAGAGGTGGCAAAAGCAAACGCGAAATTGCCACAGAAGCTAAATTAAATTAGTCTATCGTGGGTTATATCATCAAAAAACACCGCGAATGTGGAAGTGTATTAAGCAGAACTCGAAAAGGCAGACCATGGGCGACAACCTCAGCAGAAAATCTTGCAATGGTGGTAACAAGCAAGAGAAATAGACGGCCCCAGAAATCGCAGCATAAATGAATGCTGTTCGTCGAAAACCCATAAGCGTTTCCACAGTTAAACGGCGATTGAAAGAAGTCTGTCTTCATGGACTAATTGCAATGCAGAAGCCGCTTCACCTCAAGCAAAACAAGCAAAAATATTTAAAGTGGGCGTGTGATCACCAAAATTGGATCATAGAAGACTGGAATAAAGTATTGTGGACCGATGAATCCATATTCGAGATTTTCGGTTCACGAAGACTTGTTTTCGTGAGGAGGTCTGTGGGTGAGCGTGGCCGAGAATAATGCAAGACCCCTACTGTTAAGTACGGTAGAGTTTCAGTCATGATATGGGGTTGGTTTTCTGTATCAAATGTGGCCGATCTCGTAAAATCGAAGGTATACTAAAAAAAGAACTGTATAAGCGCATATTAGAGGAAAACACAATCCCTTCTGTAATTAAAATTTCGGATCAGAGTTTTATCTTCCAACAAGATAATGACCCGAAACACACTTCCAAACTATGCCGGGAATATTTGCAGAAATTGGAGAACGAGGGAACCATAAAAGTTATTCCGTGACCTCCCCAGAGTCTTGATTTAGATCCCATCGAGTTGCTGTGGGAAGAACTTGACCGAGAGGTGAGAAAATCGGTCCCCATATCCGCTGTTAATATGTGGAAGAACCTGCAAGAAGCATAGGGTAAAATAAAACCTGAGACATTAGGAAAATTAATGGAAAGTATGCCTCTATTGTGTGCCGCAGTGATTGAAAATAAGGAGAGCATATAGACGAGTCTAAAATTTAGATAAATATATTATACGACAATTTATTTTGGATGTAAAAATATATATTTTTCATATATGTATGTAAGTAATAAAAAGATATTAGTATTTCAATTTTGATTTTTGTTACAATTAGCGGATTAAATGCGTGTGAGAAATACTTATGATCGATAGTGTACATATGTCAACCTCATAGGAAACTATTAAAAATCAAAATAAAATTGTTTTTCCCCAGTTGTTTTATTCTATGATAAAGATAACATCTCGTGAATTCTTCCTGTATACTGTAGCTAACATTCAGGAGTTTTATAACGCATTCTTATATCTCAGCTGGATCTCTATAGACTATATTTTTAAAACACGTACAACGCGACATTATGTACCTACCTACCAGACTTCAACCTTATGGTAATTCGTTTTATACTGTGATTTTGTCAGGGTTGGTAACGAAGCGTACGCTGCTTATTACAAGCAGACGATTAAAAGATAAACCAAATTTACTTCTGAAAATTAAAAGGACCACGTTCTACTTGTGTTTTATGCAAAATAATGTTTAGACTGACACGCGTGTTCACATTCAGTTCAACTAAATTCGTTCACTTGCTGTAATATGCGTATAATCATTTATTACCTATAAAAATTACTTGTTCCTATCGTTACGTATATGTCTTTTGGCAAAATCAAATATTTAAAATTTTTAATTACCTTTTGTAAAATCCGTAAACATATCCAAGTCATAAGAACTTCGACATGTCTACGGATTCTACAAAAAACTAATTAAAAATTGTATCAATGAAGTAACAATTCATTCAACTAAAGGATTGGAAGCTAAATAAAGAATACTTCATTATCATTGCAATTTATTTATTGGATCTTTTTTTAACGACTTAATCCTAACTATTTCTTCTGAGTTTATTTGTTTATTACGTTTCGCACAATCAATAATCACAATCTTATTTGCCAAACAAAATTTAAATTGAAGCTAATCAAGTGACGAGCTTGTACAAGTATACAATACATGCATATAGTCGCATATCAACAACATAGATAACTTTAGACGTATTAGTTCTCACGTCAAGTTCTATGTCGTCTTACTTTTATTTACATGAATAAATCACATCAGCTTGTTCTTTAAAGCGACAATGTAAATAAATATAGGAGAAATTATATTTGACTATTCTAGGAAAATAAGCATGCTCGCTGTAGGCTGTAACCATGCTGCAAGAAGCATGTAACAGAATAAACGAATGGGCTAGAATGTGGAGTCTTCGTATCAATCAGAACAAGTCAGTACATATTGACTTTGCTTATAAGAAGAATGTACAGATACCGGTAACAATAAACAATACCAACATCCCAAATAGCAACACAGCGAAATACCTGGGAATAAACTTGGATATCCGATTACGATGGAAAGAACACATAAAAAAGAAAAGGAGGGAACTCGACCTCAAAAATAAAAAATGTACTGGTTGCTCGGACGGAAATCACAGCTTTCTGTGCATAATAAATTGTTATTATACAATCAAGTTCTAAAACCTCTCTGGACATACGGAATCCAGGTCTGGGGGCGTGCAGCCAAAAGCAATATAGACAAAGTTCAAGTATTCCAAAACAAGGTACTGCGAGGTATTGTGGACGCTCCATGGTATTATCGCAATGATCATCTTCACAGAGATCTAAAAATACCAACTGTTAGAGAAGAAATCAAGAGGTTTGCAGAAAAGTACGAGAAAAGTCTTCACAACCATGTAAATACCGAAATATTGCAGCTTCTAGATAACACCGACTTGTACAGAAGGCTTAAGAGGATCAAACCATTGGAACTGTGTAGTTCGTAGTGACAGTGAAAAAGCAGAACATAGTGAGTTTATGTATAACGCGTTAACAAAAGCGTCGAACTAAATGAACTGAGATGTTCCACTGTAGACTTCTTGGGCGAGCACCTAGTTTTAAGATTATAGAGCAAAATTGTAGGTTAGTCTATAACGACTAGTAACAATTTATTTAAATTAAAAAAAAAAGTACTCACGTCAAGTTCTATGTCGCCTTTTTTTTATTTACATGAATAAATCACGTCACTTTATTTCTTAAAACGACAATGTGAATAAATATAGGAGAAATTATTATCGAAGCTATTTAATTGTCGCGGATATGTATGTACATATTATTTGACTATTCTAGCAAAATAAGCATGCTTTCTTATATATATGTATGTATGTATTTATAGTGATACGCTCGTATGTTATGGCACTACTAAGTACGTCAATTTCGATTAGTGTGCCAAGTATTTTCAGTGCACGGTAAAAAGGTTAAAACACGTATTACAAATATATGTATGTAGAGTGTCTAGCCAAAACACATTGAATAATAATAAATGAGCTTTTCTATTAATATAATAAGGTCAAATTTTGGAATGTATCATAAATGCTTTACGACCTCAAGGAAGTGCATCTAATTATTTTTTAAATACGGCATTTTCAAGTTCTCACAAAAACATTGTTGGTGATTACTTAGTTCATGTTGTTCATGATGAAGGATTTGTTTTTGTTAGATCGTTAATGTGGATGCTTCCACTTTCTCGACAGCTTGGAACGAGACCAGTATTTAAAAAATATCAAAATACTTGTGTTAATGATTATAAATGGTCAACATGATTTTGTAATTGGTAAAGGGTCTTCCAATAAGAGGTTTGATTTTGATATGTAAAAAAAAACGAGTATATTTGAGCCAAATCATTGGATGTTTATTTAATTGTAAAGAGGAGGGTATGGCATTAATAATGGAAAACAATATCAACCAAATTGCCGCCACGGCTGCGCTTGCAGGACTGTATTCGTTTCATGAAATTTTCCATCACCAATACGCACATTTGCGGCTGTATGTCCTCGATAACTTCACGAATTTCATCTTTGAGGTCTTGAATCGATTGTGGACCATTGGCATAGACCTTATCTTTCACGTAGCTCCAAAGAAAAAAGTCTAAAGGTGTTAAATCACAAGATCTCGATGGCCAATTGTGATATTTTCGTCGAGAAATCACACGGTCAGGAAACTTGATTTTCACGTAAAAGAGCGATAGTATCGTTACTTGTGTGACACATAGTGCTGTATTGAAAATAAACGTTGTCCACATCAATATCTTCAAATTCCGGTCATACAAAATCATTAATCATCGTTCGATAGCGCAATCCATTCACTGTAACAGTTGCTCCAGCCTCATTTTCGAAAAAGTAAGGTCCAATGACCCCGCCAGACCAAAGGCCGTACCAAACAGTTACATGTTGAGGATGGAGAGGCTTTTCAACAATAATTCTTCAATTTATCAATTTTTAATGAGGAACTTGATACTTAGTGTTATAGATACTGATATTACTGCTTTTCATGCGATTGATCATTAAATTAAACTTTCTAGGTTGTCAACGTTTGGCCTAAGTTTCTCCTTACATCTTCGAATGTGTTGCTAAGTAATAGGCTACATTCTATTTTCTATAATGGGTACAAATTTTTTAAATTTGAGTCCTGCAAGGATCATATACAGGGCCAATCCTTAACCATTCTTTTTTGTCTTTCGTTGTGAATACCCAACTGGTTTATCAGTCCGTTCGACTTGTGACGTGTGTAAATGGCTTTGTTGCTAATTCCTTTTCGTCGTAGGAGGGTAAGCAATGTTGATTATTCTCCCTGAATACTGAAGGGTAACGGAAAACCAGAACTTATTTTAAAAATCGCACCGCCCGAAAGAAGTTCTGAGCGGTCGACTTCTCTAGCTAGGATAGATAAATCCAACACTCTTATCCCATGCACTTTTCCTCAGCGTTTGATAAATGATTTACCGACATTTTTATCTTATACTGCTCTTACTTATGCAGATGATTTGAATATTTATTTATCTATTAAAACTTAATTAGGCCCATATCATCAATCATATTCAGATTGTTCATTGTTCACAGATTTCGGTCGCAAGAGACCTATGATGGCGCGCTTATCTTCAATAAAATCTTAATTTGCTAGCGCAATGGTGTTCTATATACAAACTAAAATCAAATACGTTAGTAAAAGTCGTCTCGTGTCTTGTATAAAGAAGATTAAATAAAATATGTTTCTAGTCATCTTATGTAGTATTTGTACTATAAATAAGAAATGCATAATACTCTCGATTCACTAAATAATATAAATTAACTGACGAAAATAAAAATCAACAGAAACCTCTAAGTTTAGTGTTTCTTTTGAAATGACTTATACTACATTTACATCATTTTCGATTTTGCAAAGTAGAAAGAAAACGTAGCTGTAGAGTAGGTCTCGTGACGTGAAATTGTTGTTCTGCTGTCGTTATCCAACTAGCCCGACAAAGACTGTTTCTAGTCAAATTCATTCCTTACATAAATTAATTAGACAAATGTCTTAGTTTTTTACAATGCAGTGCGAAATTCCAAGCATAAATAATCTCGTAACCTTGACTACTAAATGAGTTGATTGACATACTTCGTTCCTAACCTTTTTTATGGTAGCTGTGACATTTTATTTTTCAACGTGGTTCCCCGGGACTTATACACATTTAGTCCACCGATGATCCAACATTTGGCTTTTTGGTAGAACTTTTGGTCAAACCTTGCAAACTGCAAACATCTACACAGCGTGTAACTTCACTGTCGTCTGAAAATTTCTATCCACGCAAATGTTCTTTGAGTTTGGAGTTACTGGGAACTAGGCTAGATGAATATGGAGGTGTTCAACCAGACAATCCAGTTTTATGAATACCAGCCGTAGACACAATTTCTTGTACGATTGAGCATTGTCTTGATGGAACAACACACGTTTGCGAAGTTTCTCGCTTTTTATTTTAATCGTCTCAAGCAATTACCCTTTTAAGCTAGAGTAATATAAACTTTTATTATGACCCTCTTTTGGGGGGTAATTATATACGAAAAAACATGAAAAAAACATTCAGCATTCTAAGGGACTTTTGGCCTTATTAGATGACGCTTGTGTCCGGCACTTACGGGACGGATTCTTTCCGTTTCTACTGCGTGGTTTAGACTTTGGTTTGTGGGTCATGGTGGTGAATACATATTTCGTCATGTTTAACTTGCTGGTAGATATCAAGAAAACGCTTGCAAATGCTCTATCGAACTTCCTCTTTAAGTGAACATTTACATTCGAGGAACTGTCTCCGCTAGCCGAATCAATTTTTGGCATCTTTATTTTTTACTTTTACCGGTCTATCAACTTTTTCGATATATTTTCTTTCACATTCGCAGAATACTTTGTGTATACAATTCTTTGTCCTCTGGTTTTAATTATTGAGTTTCCCCTTGTTTTAATCCTTTATTCTCTGGTTTGCATTGTTGAGTTTTGTCCCTATTAGAATTGACGTCTTACTGTTTGTATTTATTACCTGTTTTCCTGTTCTTCTTTTTCTGACAAGCCTCTGACGGGATTACCATGGTATAAATATCTCGTTATTCTAATTTCAGGATACTGTCCTTTTTTCTCTTGCTTTTAAGAACGCTTTTTCTGTATAATCATTTTCTTTCAGTATGTTCCTTATATCTCATTTCCTAGCTCTCTCTTCTCTGCAAATGTTTGTAGTTCTGTCATATAGGCATCTATCTATTCCGATTTTGATATTCTTGAGATGACTAGAGTCCAAGCATAAATATTTTTAACTTCCAATGTGTAATTAATTTTCTTTTGTATCAGGACGTCTAGGAATGATTTCTGTTTCTACAGCCATGTTGACTTTAAAGTACTCTTCTATATTGTTAAGATATTGTAGATATCCTTTCAATGTGTCTTCACATGACGAATGTGTCATCTGCATGTCGTAACCACAATTTTGGCTTCAAATTGTATTACGAGGGAGCGTTTTTATATTCGCGGAATGAGCGGGTTGTAGAGGGGTGAGTAGGCGCATTGGGGGCGTGGCCTGTGCAGCGACTCATGATTAGTATAAATACGAAGTTTCATTGTTATTAGACAGTTAGTCTTTGAGCTATCATCAACCAAGTAACATAATCAGGAGTGAAAAGTGAAATATGGAAAAATCGAATATCGTGCCGTTATAAAGTTCCTTACCAGGCAAGGAAAATCAGTCGCGACCATAATGAATGAGATGTCATTGGTTTACGGCGACTCTTGTCCAGGAAAAACCATGGTGTACAAGTGGCATAGTTTATTTAAACAAGGAAGGGACGCCAGCACTTATCCAAAAAGTTGAACAAATTGTACTCGAAGGTGCTCGACTAAAGAAGAAACAACTCGCAGAAATGGTTGGAGTATCCGATACAACAATTTTTAAAATCCTACACGATCATCTCGGCATGTCTAAGGTCAGCGCAAGATGGGTGCCGAGAATGCTCACGCCGCCGAAAAAACAACAGCGCGTAGAGTGTTCGCGTGCATTTTTGGACCTCTGTAATGAAGATAAGGATGGTGTATTGAGTGTCCAAACAAGACTCCATGCAGTGGCATAAAAAGGGCACAGCACCTCCCAAGAAATTTAAAGTGTCACAATCAGCTGGGAAACTCATGGCAACAGTATTTTGGAAATCGGAAGGAATATTGTTGATTGATTATAAAGATAAAGGTGTTTCTATAACCGGAGAATATTACGCTTCAATATTAGAGCGACTAAAAGAAGCCATTAAAGAGAAAGACGGGGAAAATTGACAAAAGGTGTTCTGCTTTTGCACGACAACGCGCCCGTCCACAAGAGCCGCGTTGCGTTAGCTGCCCTGCATAAGGTGGGCTTCGAAATTGTGAATCACTCACCCTACAGCCCAGACCTGGCCCCGAGTGATTATTACCTGTTTCCGAAAATGAAAAAAGAGCTGCGGGGTAAAAAATTTACTGCCGATGATGAAGTCAAGGAGGCAGTTTCGGCGTATTTTGCCGATAAAGAGAAATCATTTTTTTATGAGGGTATAAATAAATTAATTGAAAGATGTGAAAAATGTATCCGTCTTGCAGGTGAATATATTGAAAAAGAAAAATAATTTGGTTTTTTTATTTCCACCCCTTGTCCCCCATTCCGCGAATATAAAAACGCTCCCTCGTATATATGTTCATTACTATAGACTGAAATTCTTCTAAGTAAGTTGCTTAATATGAGGGATAGTAGAGAACTCATTACAGTGCCAAATTCTTGTTGATAGAACTTAGCTGTTATTTAAAAGTATGTACCGTCTATATAGACGGATAGATAGATAAGGACTTCCACACAGGGACTTTAATCTTACGATTAAAATGACAGAACACCAACATTTTAAGAAATTAAGCTTCTTCGAATCTCTTAGCAACCTTTTCAACTACTTTTAAAATGTAAATTATGCAACACAAACAACTCTAGAGGTATTATATAATTTCTGTGAATTTTATGAATCCAAAACGTAATACCAGCTAGGTTTTTCTTCAAGAGATACAAAGTAAATACTTCAATTAGATATTTATGTGCAATTAACGAAAATGTTTGTATTTCAATTATTTTTATTGAACATCATTTAATATGCGACATCTATCCGGACATCGCTTCAAGAGGCTTACTTTTTTTATTACATATGTCAAAGCAAATACGTATAGTCTGTTTTAAGTACACGTATCTAACGAGTGGAAAAATATTGACGTACAAAATTATAATTAGTTTGCTTGGGTGAATAAAAATTGTACATGCGAATACGCGATTTCCGTGTGAATGGACTGTGTAAATTTTGTAGAAATTTTACATTCTTCTAAAGTACACACAAATGTGACATCATGTATTATAAATATACAAATCGATAATTGAACGATACATTATAATTACTTGCGCATAACTGCTTAATTAATTAATTAAATAAAATGCGAAAACGACATACTATTGATTTGGTGAGTAAGTTATTGCGATTCTTTTAATAAAATAAAAGAAAATGTTCAATAAAATTTTGATCTTTTTCTGGCATCATCATAATTTCGCCTTGATAAAACTTCTAGCTTTTCTCGATTTAAAACCGGAACAAATGCGATTTGAAGCTTTTACAATTCAAGAAGCTCTGCAACAATACCATAAATACGAGGGTAGCCGTTTATATATCGGTAATTGGTAACATTGTTAGTGTTGCCTCCGATTTGATGACTGCATCGTGAAGTTTGTCATTTTTGACAATATACTTACTTTGAATATTTTATGTCAGCAAAAAAATGGAATTAATTCGCGAACATTTTGGTGCAATTATTTTTCATAACTTTCGGCGTGGATTATCTCAACAAGAATGCATCGACGAACTGAATTCTTTATATGGTGATGGAGCACCATCGAAAACTACAGTATATCGTTGGTATAGTGAATTCAAACTTAGACAGCGTTCTTTGGATGATGAATTTCGTGAAGGTCGTCCCACAAATGTTGTTGTGTCGGAAAACATTAATGCAGTGTCTGAAGTGACAATGCAAGATCGTCATGTGACATACCGTGATATCGAGGCATTTCTAGGTATTAGTAACACCAGCTTCCATAAAATCCTGCATGAACATTTAGCCATTAAGAAGCTATGTTCATGTTGGGTACCACATAATTTGACAACCGCTCAAAGAAGGAATCGTGTCAATTGGTGCCAAGAAATGCACCAAAAATACAATAGAGGAGCTTCAAAGAACATTTACAAAGTCCTCACAGGTGATGAATCTTGGATCTATATATATGAGCCCGATAGTAAACAACAGTCGACTGTGTGGGTATTCCAAGATGAGCCAAAACCAACAAAAGTTGTTCGCACTCGAAGCACATCAAAACAATGGTCGCCTGTTTTTTCGGTAAAACCGGTCACGTTGCAACCGTGCCTTTAAAGAGTTGTAGAACGGTAACTTACGAATGGTACACAACTATTTGTTTGCCAAAAGTTTATGAAGAAATAAGGAAAACAAGCCGAAAACGACAGATCATTCTCCACCATGATAATGCGTGCTCTCACAAGGCGGTTCAAACATTTGAATATTTGACCGGACAAAACATTGAATTGATGAGCCATCCGCCGTACAGTCCCGATCTAGCACTCTGTGTTTTCTTTTTGTTCCCACACGTGAAGAATAAACTTCGTGATCAACGGTTTTCTACGCCGGAGGAGGCAGTTGAGGCATTCAAAACTCATATTTTGGATTTTCGGATTGGTTTAAACGAATGCAAAAGTTCATTGATTTTCAAGGAGAATATTTTGAAAAGCAATAAAACTATTTTCGATAATAAAAAAAAAAATTTTGTTTGCTATTCCCGAAATATAAACAGCTACCCGCGTAGTAATCTAACGGCACGAGGTCAAGACTACGCGATCAATGTGGTAACACATCTTAACCAAGCTCTAATGATTTTCGCCGAGCGATTAAACATCTGTGTGGCTTTACCTTAGCCTAGTGAATCTCAGTATTTTAACCATTTCGCAATTCTAACCATTTCTCATAAAGTGAATTGTTTAGTTTATATAGTAGAATGTATATAAACAGTTGAATTTAGCGCTTCGTTGTGTAGTAAAATTTCAGAGTATGGAATTTTTCGTAATTTCAAGTTAATAGCTTAACTGAAAAAATAGTATTCACTGCTATACCATCGTTTTTAATAAATAGAGAAATTAATTAAAAATTTCTGCATTGCGGCAGGACTCGATCCTGTATCTGCCACTTTCTAGACGGATACCTTACCAATTAAGTCATTAAGCAGCTTTGTTTCGAGTCTATCAATTTGACATAAAATGCATTATTAAATATATCTAATTGCTAATTTCCCATAGTAAAGCACATACATACATATATTTATATACTTATTAACGTTAAAATCTACCTGCACGGTATAACAATAAAATCTGTTTCATAATGCTATTTATGGCATATTAAGAGATTCGAAACTGTACTGCTTGGTGGCTTAAGTCTAGAAAACAGCAGATACATGTTCGAGTCCTGTGCCAATACAGAAATTTTTAATTAATATCAGTAATTAGTAACAACGATGGTATAGCAGGAAATAGTAATTCTCTATAATTTCCTATCGTGAAGCGCTTAATTACATATTTATATCTAATTACTAACATCGAAACTTATCTGCACGTTATAACAGTTACATCTGTTTCATAATACAACTTATGGTGTATGAAGATACCCGCTACTGTGATCCTGTTGTATAGTACCTTTGTGGAAATTGCCTATATTTTCATGACCCAATGTTATTTGTGTCATAAATAGTCACCTTGAAGGGGCCTTAGGCGTGAAAAGTGTATATGTTTATCCTTAATTATATTTTTTACAATTGTTAGTATCTGAGTCTATGGATAAATCTCGCAATGCCAAAAAAAAACGCGCTACCCATCATTACGTTAATTTTGACTCAAACTTTAGCATATTTTTTCTGAAATAAAAAGTGTAATTGTTTATTTACGTCAGTGGATATAACCAATATTTATTCTGCTACTTCAACGAAACAATTTGCGTTGACTTTAAGTAAATATTAACATAGAAGTATGACCACATATTTAAACTAAAATTAGTAGTAAAAATGAATCTTCGTTACTGTCGATTTTTAAATAAAATAATTTGTAATACATCGGCCATTATCGACAATACGAAACAAAATTTACCTTCCTATTTAATAACAATAACAATACTTGAAATTATATGTATAAATATATTTATTTTTCCACATAATCTTCTTTCAGCTCTATGCACTTTTCCCAGCGATGTTCAATAAGGTCGTTACCCTTTTTATAATAAGAACTGTCTTGCTCCTCAGAATAGCCATTAATTGCAGACATCACTTCTTCATCGTTGGAAAATCTTTGATCACTGAGCCATTATTCCAAGTTTGAGAACAGAAAATAATCCGAGGGGGCTAAATCTAGCTAATAAGGTGCATCAGATAGCAATTCAAACTTTAATTCATTAATAATTCATCAAGCTTGCGCACTGTCAAACGACGCTCATCCAGTATCGCTTTTTAAATTTTCTTCACCATTTCTGGAGTCGTCACCTCATTTGGTCGACCACTGCGATGCTCCACTTGGCAGCTGGTACGGCCTCGTTTAAACTCTACTACACAATATTTCACTGTTGTAAACGGACGAGCAGACTCACCCAGAGTAGAATCCAGTTTAGGTTTTATATTGGTTGGATTGAGGCCTTTCAAATAAAAGTATTGTATCACGTAACAATGTAACAATGACCAATTTTCTCCATTTTTACAAACTCACTGAAAACATTTACTATTGATGGCTGCCAAACAAATACTAAACAACGTGGCGTCTTCAAACTTCAAACATATGTCTTATAGATTGTGTACTTTCTAATACAGTGATATTTTTCAAACAACTACCGCTGAAAGGGCATTCCAAATTATTGACAAATATGGAGATCAGCAACCAAATCAAAGAGTTACCAGAATTAATCTTATTTTCTGATTTGCATTTCTTCCAACTCTTATAACTTCGTGAATGAAACAATTATACTTTTTTGATCTAAATAAATACAAATTTAAGCGTGGATGGGATGGCAGGATTATGAGTGTGTTAGCCTTGTAGATGCACTTTTTATAACTTTGACATTGTTCAAGCTTAATCGTTATTTCTATTTGTGAAGAAACTAGGGGAACAAGTAGCAATTCAACTCAGTATACAAATTTCGTGACTGAAATATATACTAGATAACGAACTCAAAAGGTTTTAACATTTGCACTCTTCTAAATAGTAACAAATATCGCATAATATTGCGCATTACTTTAGAAAGAAAGGAAAAAATATTTCATGTGATCCGACTTAAAATTTGACGTTGTGCAATTCCGTGTTTTCAGAATATTGTAAACACTTGTTAATATACTTTTTTAAGAATTTGTGACGCACCTCTGGTTTTCATAAATATGTGTAATATTTACTTTTGAAAAATTTGTCAATAAGCCTATAATAAATTACAAGGCTATAATTTAAACGCATTTTATTAAAGTATTTTATAAAGTGTATTTAAAGTGTCGAAAACCTTCATTTGAAGTATTGATAAATATTGTGGAAAAAGTAGTTATAAATATTTCAATGAATTCATTTATTTTCTGAGGTATTATGTACGCGACCTTAGATATGCAAAATTTTATTGCAAAATTCATAAAACTATGCTGCAGTAGTGTAAATAAATAGAAAGGCTTTGAAATCATATTTGGCAGTTTGAAGGGATTTAACGAATTTATAGATAATAATTTTATTTGGCTGAAGAAATTTTTGTAATAGATTTATGACAAGTCGAAGAAAGAATATAGTATTATAATAATAAATGAAATATAAAAGGAATCACACGAACCACAATCTACCCAAGAAAGAAAAGAGAAACAAATAGAAAAAAAACATACGGTCCACAGAGAAACAAAGCAAAAAAAAGATTTAATTATTCAAATATTCATCTATAGAATACAAAACATTCTCTATTACGTGCTGCTTTAATGTTTCTCCAAACAATTCCAAAACGATTGCAGTTCTTATGTTTAATATCTACGTTAATGATCTCTTGGAACGTCTTGACTGCAGAGCTGCTGCAGCTGTATTAATTCACTTGACGACAGTACTAATCTGCAATCAAATCTATGCATTATTGACGACAAATGTGCTGTCCTCTCTTTTAGTAGAAGTGATACTCCGCTCTACTATAACTACAATGTTCAGCAATCCATTATACCTGGAGTACACAACTGCAAGGATCTTGGAGTCTCGTTCGACTCGTATCTTAGCTTTTTGAAGCATATAAGTAGCATAACTTCATCGTCTTTCAGGTCTTGGGTTCCTTATTGGTTCTTGCAGGAGTTTTAGTAGGTTGCATACTTTGAAGGTTCTTTACGGTTCCTTAAAGATTCCTCAAATATTTATCCTACAGGATTGATGGACATTATCCTGCCTTTGGTTCGACGTATGAGGGTCTGCTTGCTAGGCGCAATTTTGATTCTCTTGGCATACGCAGTGGGAAAGCTAGTAGCGGTTTTCTTTATAATTAATAAATAATTTTATTGATTCTTCTGTGCTGTTGTCCCAGGTCGATTTCCTCGTGCCTAGTTTTGACATTACATCATCGACAACCTTCTCAATAGCTAGGGCAAGAACCAATGTTCTCTACAAGGCTCCACTGGTACATATGTCCAGAAATGCCAATGTATTGTATTATACAAGGATCCCTTTCGTTAATTAACATGTTATTGTTTGTTCAGTTTTTTTGTTTTAAATTACATTGTTATAAGTGTGTATATTTTTTTGTTAATTGGATTCTTATTTTTCTTTGTATTACATTAACTGCACCTGGTTTTGTTTTCAATTTTAATTTTATTTTTAAGTGCATTATCTGTAAATGGTCTGTGTAACTGTTGGGCATTAAATGTTATTAGCGTTATTATTATTTATCATACTTAGGAGTAGCATTATAAAGTTCGATGTTCATATAATAAAGAGATCTTTCGTATGTAGTTAAACGAAGTGACGGTATAGTAAAAAAAATCATTATTACGGTTACTGTAATCATGATAATATTTCCTCGTTTTATAAGAAATTAGGTTTTGTTTCACGTACATTAAGGTTCAAGAAATGTAAGTGTAAGTAAACGTTTCACTTTGTTAAAATAAATACGACACGAAACTCTTCATGAAACGCCAATCATGTTTCGTCAAGCAGTTTTGTAGAAACTAGACGCATGCCCCAAAATACCACCGTATTTGTATATTATTGTGGACTGAAAGTTAGCATAATATGCCAAAGCAATTATCTCATTAGTTATATGAGATAATCTATAAATAGCGTAAGATACGGAAGAAAATCTTACGAAGTTGATTAGTGTGTCTCTCAACTTAGACCATTTTCAAGGCATAGTCCCAAGAATTTGGTCTATTAAACCTGCTTCACGGATTTTCTATGATGTACATGAGTAAACTCGTCAATTCTCTTAACGCCAAATTCCGATTCATATTGAACCGATTCAAAAATTTCTCTAGGATTACTTCGCAACCCATGATTGCAGTCTATTAGATACAGAGGCAAATAAATAGCTACAATAATATAAATAATAAAGAGTAGAGGCCCCATAATCAATACCTGAGGTACGCCTCGGTTTAATGTTAGCTCTCTAGAATAAATACCATGAATATCAACCATCTGCTTACGTTCGCCCAGATATGATATAATCAACGACCATGATCACCAACGAATGCCACAAGAATAATGTTAAATGCCGCTTGAATCGCAACTATCAAATATTAAAGAAATTTTACAGTTTCTTGCAATTATTGGCGATGGCGAATGACTGGAACAAAATCTGTTTAACTAGAAATTAGTCCTAACTTAATATTTGTGTTAGTCCTACGCATGTGTGTCTTCATAAATTTCAATTTTTAAGACCGATATTGTGGAATACACATACATAGGACCAATATTACTGTTAAGTGAGAACTAATTGTGTCTGTATGAACCCACCACCTGCGTTATAGCTGAAGTTTAATGACCATCTCATTTTCTTACTGACACAATAGCTCAACTATGATATAAAGAAATCTTAGAATACCATATTTTGCCACACATTAAGATTAGAACAGAATATATGTCGTACATTACATTATGTCAAGTCATATAACCAAATCCATCAAAGGAGATTTTTAGTAATGTAAAACTACCATTAAACCAATTACCAAGGAACTTTTCGGATTTAAATCCGACAAAAAAATGTCTTGACATATATTTAAAGCATTATATCATAGCTAGGAACAAAAAAAGAAACAAACACTAATGATATTAATGACATGAAATGAGTATTCTACGATCTATCGAAAGTAGACTAAATAAAACAGTTACTGTGCACACAATATTAATAATATTTAAATCCGACAAAAAAGCCTGACATACATTAAAAATATTATATCATCGCTAGGAACAAAAAAGAAACAAACGCTAATGATGTTAATGACATGAAATGAAATGAGTACTCCACAATCTATCAAAAGTAGGCTAAATAAAATAGCTACTGTGTACACAAATACTATTTTTTAATAAAATAATCTAAAAAAAACGAGTTCCGTAATTTAGAATAAATCCAATGAAAATCTATGTATTTAAAAAAAAGTTCATGGCATACTTTTTTAACATTAAAAAATCAGTTGTATTCAAAAAGAAATTACAAAAAATAAATAATAAAACGATATCACATTATCATTTAAATTATGAGAAAAAATATGCCCAATGACATGGAAATTGCAACACCAAGAAGGGATGCGAATTTTTGGTCTAAACTTGGCAGAAACGTAGTAGTAATTTCAAAGAAAAATGACAAAAAATTAACAGAATTTTATTTTATTTTTTTAATAATGCGTTGGGCCGTTCCTATTTGTTTCACACTCTCTCACTTTTCATAGCATTGAGTCCAGAGGTGGTCAATGTCCCCTTGGTGGTGCGATATATCAAACAACCTGCAATTCATAACGGAGAGCTCCTAGTAATTGTGGGAGATTCGAATTCATCAGTTTTCTTCCCATAATATCTCACATATGTTCGATTGGAGGTCGGAAAATCTGGGTGGTCATAGCAAGATATTGACATGAGCTCCTTTGGTGTGATTTAGAGGAGTTCTCGCTGCGTGAGTACGTGCATTATCCTGCTGAAGAAATGGGTCTTTGAGCTGCTGAAAATAGGAAGGAATATGGGGTTACACCACTTCATCAACGTAATGCTGGGCGTTCGTGTTGCCTCGGATGAACACCAACTGAGACCTACTGGCTTCTGTTATAGCACCCCATACTTTCAACAGTAAATTGAATATCGTGACATTCCCCATCTTTTCGTTTCTCATGCGGCTACCATGCGTTCCTATACAAAAGAAAGATACATCGCTGAACACCACCCTATGTCACACTATAATCCAGTGCCTTCGCAATCTACACCACTTCAAACGTTGCTGTCGGTGTTGAGCAGTAAGTGATAATACAAGATGTGATCGATAGGATTACAAGCCGAAAGCGATAAACGATTTGAAGGGTTTCACATGACAACCTTCATTACCTGGATTATCAATTGATATAGTATTGGGGAATTGGTTCCTTAGTAACTTTAAGTGAAGATAGCGATCCTGCATCTTCTTAGTTTTTCTTCAGTCTCCTCCTCGTCAGTGTCTTCCTGATTCCTCCCTGGTCCATGACTGATAACAGGCCATTATGGTGGATTGGCTCCGGTTAAGGCGTTGCAATTTCTTTGGACGAAAAACCACCTTTGCGCAAGCCAACAATTCGACCTCTGCCGAATCCGCTTATCTAGCGGTAATTTCCATTTTGCCAAATCCTAAAACCACGTTAAACAAAATTAGGACAAGGGAAAAGTGAAAATTAAATCAAAACTCACAAGAAATACACCTGACATGAATGTTGGAAAAGACTGTATGAAGTATCAGACATGCCATGGGCACTTGATCCATCGCAACAATATTATAACGTTTCCTTTTAGATAGTTATGTGTTTCTACCAAATTTTGTCAAAATATTCGCACCCCTTCTTGGTGTTGTAGTTTCCATGTCATGAAGTATAGTACATTATTTTTTAAAATAAATCTTATTGGACGTAGACATATATTTTTAAATGAAATTTAAATGCTTTTGCCGCTAATGATTTGCTTTTATTGTACTTACTCTAAAGTTGTAAACGGAGTTTATTATGAAACCGTGAAATAGTTACTCGAAAAGCAATGAAGAAAATATACTCAATGACATTAGAAGTGTTACACCTAGAAGGAATAGTTTCCTGGACGTGATTTTTTTGGTAATGTGATAAGCTTAAGTCAAGAATGAAACGATCAGATTTCCAAGAAATTTTATTAACATTAATTTGAAGAAAAATCAATAATGTGTTTGGTGACCCCGTAGCTGTAGATACTCCTGTACACGTCTAGGCATCGGCAAAATAAGATGGTCGATGTCTGCTTGTGGCACCTCGTTCCAAGCAACTTGAACTTGGTGGATTAACTGTGCCAGAGTTTGTGGAGGATGGTTCAAATTGGTCAGTCTTCTCCCCATTATGTCCCACACATGTTCGATGGGATTTAAATCCGGTGAACGGGGTGGCCACGGCAAAACATTAACGCCGGCTTCTCATAGAAGTCCATAGTACGACGAGTAATATGTGGACGCGGGTTGTCTTGCTAAGAAAGGACGTGTGGACGGCCATCTAGATAAGGCAATAAAGTGGTTTGTAGGACGTCATCCACATAACGCGCAGCTGTCATACTGCCCCGAATAAACAGAAGAGGTGATCGGCTTCCATATGCAATGGCCCCCCAAACCATTACTCCAACAGTCCTGTGCACATGCCTCTCAACAGCAAATCCAATATCACGTCGCTCTCCACGACGGCGTCTTACCCTCTGACGGCCATCATGCATGCCTAGGCAGAATCGCGATTCGTCGCTGAATACGACATTATGCCATTCTGCTTCCCAATGCTGCCGTTCTCTGCACCAGTCCAAACGTTGACGACGATGTTCTACAGTCAAAGGAAGGTCTAATCGTGGACGGTATGAAGCAAGTCCAAAAGCTCGAATGCGGCGATATAATGTTCGCATACTGACAATGCGACCTTCTACACCAAACCATTGTTTATTCGGGGCAGTATGACAGCTGCGCGTTATGTGGATGACGTCCTACAAACCACTTTATTGCCTTATCTAGATGGCCGTCCACACGTCCTTTCTTAGCAAGACAACCCGCGTCCACATATTACTCGTCGTACTATGGACTTCTATGAGAAGCTGGCGTTAATGTTTTGCCGTGGCCACCCCGTTCACCGGATTTAAATCCCATCGAACATGTGTGGGACATAATGGGGAGAAGACTGACCAATTTGAACCATCCTCCACAAACTCTGGCACAGTTAATCCACCAAGTTCAAGTTGCTTGGAACGAGGTGCCACAAGCAGACATCGACCATCTTATTTTGTCGATGCCTAGACGTGTACAGGAGTGTCTACAGCTACAGGGTCGCCAAACACATTATTGATTTTTTTTCAAATTAATGTTAATAAAATTTCTTGGAAATCTGATCGTTTCATTCTTGACTTAAGCTTATCACATTACCAAAAAATCACGTCCAGGAAACTATTCCTTCTAGGTATAACACTTCTAATGTCATTGAGTATACTATAATACCACATCTAAGGCCTAATTTCGTCCACTCAAATTGAATTATTTAATAAAGTCCCATACGTTTTACAAATTTATCTAGTTTCATGTAAATTGGTCAATTTGGTAGCTAGATTTTTTCTTTCTAAATCTCATTTTAATGTTATTAATTATATCCTGATTGTTTGACTGTACATTATTTATGTATAAAATTCTATCTTACTGATGTGTTCATTATTTACAAAGCTCTGAAGTTTATCAAGCATGAAACGGCAACCTTTATAAAAAGGTAATAGAGCAGTTGTTGTCTGGAGAATCAGTACTATAGGTAAATTACATTCAGAATTTATTGCACTCCAGAGCACAGTAGCTGTCGTATTTTTTTTTTGGATTACGCTTTATATACTCTCATTTTTTTACATTTTTATTTTAACTTTTTAAGTTAACTTTCCTCAACCATTGTAATTTAATTAGAAGAAAATGATATAATCTACCCACTACATAAATTTGGAATAGCTCCAGTTGATTCTTCTTATCCCCTTTATAATCGACATTTTAGACATATTTAGAAAATATAGAAAATACATTTTCAAAGGACATATAATTTATATACAAAGTGTTCACTTCCTAGGTCCATGCGGAGTCTATAAATTTATTCACTTTTTCTGGCAATATTTTCAAAAACTCTTCACATTAAAGATTCCAAATTTATATGAGTCTTTGCAAACCATATCTTCAAGGACATTCCATAATCGATAGTCGTAAGGATTTCAGATCACGGCTACTAAATGGCCAATCGAAAGTCTTAATAAACTCGGGAAGTTTCACATTAATCTCCCAAGAAATGAATAAGAAATCTTCGTAGAAGGTGTTCTACCAATTCATTACTGAAGCTGAAACTAAGACTATTGAATTGATGATGCGATCCAATGTGAAATTCCTTATGAAATTCGGAATATCCGCCACAGAAATTTATTCTTTACGGCAAAAAGGAATATAGAGATGAGTGTTTATCACGCGCTCATGTTTTTGCGTCGTTCAAACTGTTCAAAGACGGACGAGAAGTGATTGCAGACGATACAAACTTAGAACAATTTTGCACGGCAAAAATTTTCGCAAACATTGACAAGGCCGCTCTGCCAATGAATATGCAAAAGCGACAAAGAAATTGCTCGACAGATTTTACACTAAGTTTTTATGATGAAAAAAGCGTGTTAAAAAATGGTACCGGAGAAACCTCATAATCAAACGCTTTCGAACAAGAGGAATCGCGAATGAACATTTGTATTGACACTTTGCAAACCATTCAAAGGTATTCTAAATTCTTAGACAGCGTTTGTGATACCTTGTGATAAATCCTGGTTTTTTACATGCACCCCAACACAAACCACCAATCAATGCATTGGAAGATCCCATTTCACCAAGATAATGTAATGATTGTCTTTTTGATTTTATATATTAATGAAGTACCTGAGGGTCAAACCAACATTACTACGTCGAGATTATGATTACTCTTCGTGAAAGATAAGAGAACGACGATCGGAATTGTGGAAAAAAGTTATAATTTTTTCATCGGGACAATGCTCCGGCCTATACTATTAGATTACTATTACTATTACTATTAGATTAAGCCAAGCATGAGCTCTTTGTGTTAGAACATCTGCTCTATTCACCGCATCTCTCATAAGTGACCTTTTTTCTATATTTCCCAAGGTCAAATCAGCATTAAAAGAAACGAGATTTGAGGCAGCTAAAGCTGGGAAAGACAATCGACGAAGATTGTGAATATGCTTCTAAAAAATGATTTACAGGACCGCTTCGACCAATGGAAAATTCATATGAAGCGATGTAGGAATTATTGAGGAGAGTATATTGAAGGGAATAATGTTAAAATTATCAAAGAAAACACGAAAAATGTTATAACACTAATCTATTTTTTATAGCCACACCTCGTATCATTCCATCGTTTTAACATTTCCTTTATAGTAAAGATTTTCTTGTTCGAGAAAAGTCTAGTCTTTTTTCGTAGTACTTATCAATTTCCTGGACTCCGGTCTTTATGGCCTTCAAAGCGAGTGTTAAAAGGTAATGTAGGCTCTGTAAGTTTTCTAATCTAAATCTTTCAAAATAATGCGAATCAACTGTTCTGATTCTTAGACAAACAACCACCATAGTGATTGATGTATGTGCAGAGCGCAAACGACAGACGATACCGTTAGTGTTTCTAAACGAAATGTAGAACGATGTATAAATCGTGCGTTAATATTAAAGGACGAAGGATGTGCTAAAATAGGTTTCATTTTGTTCAAAACAATGATAACGACTGATTACGATATTTAAACCACTCCAACTACAAATGACGTTTACTGAGCAATTTTCAAACACACTCTTATGAAATTCTTTAACACATAATTTCATACAATTCTGTAACATTGACAGTATAAATGCTTGGACTGTGTATATATTCTTGCTTTAACTACTTTCAAGGCAGAGTGGACGAATTTGGGCTGCAGATAAGTGAAAGTAAGGCCAAATATATAATTATGAATAGGCAAAAACATCTAGAAAGACGTAACTAAGCGTGATATTGGAAACGTCGACTGCTTTGAAGAGGCGGACCAATATTTAGAAGTAGCGATTACTAACTGAAAAGAAGAAACGTAAAGAAATTGTAGTAAGATTGCAAGAGTTACGAGGGAATAGTTGAATTTAAAACACGTATTCTTAATTATTAAGTAAGGAGTGTGTTAAACTGTCCTGCAATACTATGCCGATCGGAGCTATATTACTAAGATGAGCTGCCAAATTGGAAATTTGAAAGAGAAAATGATTGAGAAATATATTTGAAGGAGTTAAAGAAGACGTGGAAAATTGAAGACAAAGAACAAGTAAAAAATAATACTAATAATAATAAACTTTATTGTCCAACAGACTACATCCACTGATAGGACAAAGCATTCAAAGTTAATACATGAATATAATATAAAACAAAAAGTAATTCTAAATGTGAAACAAAGGAAGTACTAACTATTGCACCTAAAACTATAATATACAAAATTAAACATCACTAAAATGTTCGTTGAAGGTTTTCACCCTATGGTACAGCGGGTTCTTGACCATAATATTGGTTCTAGCTCTTGGGACGCGAAGTACATTCCCAGATCTGGTCCCACAGGAAGGTACAAGAAAGTAAATTTGAGATAATAATGATGGGGAGTCAATAGTATTATTTATTAAATTAAAAGTGAACCTGGCACTCGAAATGTCACGTCACAAAGATAATGCTTGAAAACCGTGTATCTCAAGCAAGGTATTATAATCTAAACCGTGAACAGGATATTCTTCGCCCTGTCTAAAAAACAAAAATTTTAAAAATCGTTTTTTACTCGCTCAATAAGAAGTCCCTGGTAAACATAATATGACGTCCAAACAACGGACGCATATTCCAGCTTCGTTCGAACCAACGTATGGTATAAAGTCACTAATATTTTCGTATTATTAAAATCCCTCGAGGATCGTATGATAAATCCAAGTACCTTTGAAGCGGAAGAGCATAAAGAGAGTATGTGGCTACTAATTGTAATTTTGGAATGAGATATAATTAAAAACTAAGTAGTAATAATTAACGATATCCAAGTTAGATGACACATAGGAAGAATCCAACCAAATAAAATTCAGAAGAGGGATTTAGAGACTTGAGGGCTGAAGAAAAATATACCGATTGAAGAAGAATGTACTAGAAGCATAGATCTGAGCAGATGGAAGTGTAGAAGGAAGAAACTGATGAAACTGTCGACGATACCAAGGACCTACACGACTTATAGCATTGATCTGTATATATTTTTTACATTAGCGAATCTATAAAAATAAATTTGATGTATTACTAATATCCTTGCTAAATTTCTAAAGGCACCATTCTCGTTAAAATATCTAAACTAAATTGTAAATTAATATTCACAAATTTCTCTTCTATTTTCTTGATAGGAACACGACGTAAACAAAAACTATAATTAAAACTTCTACGCATAAGGTGTCAAAATTAAATGTAGATTTCCAATTAGTTCGCTTTTCAAAACGTGTAACGTGATTTAAACGTTAAAACAATATTAGAATCCCAGATGATAATGAAATTAAAATGTCAATACCACTAACGACATGTTTGCAGTTCTAATAATTACATGATAGATTCACAATAAAACGCAGTAGACACATGTTTATTTGAGTATATCCTTAATTTGCAATCTTATGAGCAAGGCTTCAAAAAAATGTTGACCAATGATCATCTAACTATCTATATATTGGAAGGTGTAACGTGTGGTGGGCTTTAGTTATCATTTACTTCTCGCTATGTAAAAACTATTAATAAAAATTTAACACCTTATTTCGTTAAGTTCTACAAACAGTGCTGCTAAGATTAAGATCGGAGCTCTTTTACGGATTTATATTTGATAATAGTTTATTACGTTTGGTAAGGACTTTAATTTTTATTAATTGATATTTAGCATCTATGTGAGAATTTGTATGTTGGTTAGAAAATAGTTTGCTATGCATATTTACGTATATATGTACATCTTTCTAATTGTTGTTTTTCTTTTGTTACAGTTTTATTAGGATGGCATTAATAATAAGAGCGATGGAAAGCGTTAATACATATTTAAATAAACATCAAGGTAAGTTTTTATATTTACTTTTACAATAATACAGAGGTTTTTGTAAATGACCGTGTTTACAAATATTATATTCCATATTTGTTAACTACAATATTATGTTGTATCAATAGAGTGGTATTTAATTTATGCATTTCATGGAATAAATTCATTTTTCTTTTTCAAATTACTAATTTAAATTAATTGGATTATATACGTGTTAATACGTTTTCATGTTTTTCAAACTTTTAATCTTACTAATTCTTATTTGATCCCATTAACATGAATTTATTTATTATTTAATTACATCCTTTCTTCAATGTTTTTGATAGATTAATTCTGAACTTTTATATTTTTGGATTTTTTAATCTTTAAAATTTTTGAAAATTAAGTCAAATTAATTGGCTATAGTTCTGTTGAACTATGGTGTCTTTTTACTCTTGTTTCAAAAACAACAAATTCTTAAATAAATTACACAAGACATCTGTGTACTGTCCTATACGATTATTAAACGAAATTTTTTGTTGTAAATTATTTTCTTTATTTAATAGCGTTGAGAGGCATACAAAATGTGTTTTTTAAATATTTTCCAAAGAAGAGAATCAGACTATTTTTTGGAAACAAAAATTATTCATAATTATTATTTAATAATATTGGCCTATATTTTTAAAGCCTCTTAACATCTGTGACTTATTGTGTTCGAATTTCGATCAAAAATATGTGTTTTATTAATTAAACATTTTCAAAAATAATTTTTAAAGAAATAATTTTAATAATTCAAGAGCAAACTCAAGAACAAGAAAATGCAAATAAAAAATCATTTATTTTAAATAATATAAACATAATGGAAACCAATCAAAACATACGTACATATGTACATATATGTGTTATTGGAAATATACAAACAAATATGAAGATGATTCTAATGTCTTTATTTTCAATATTGACAATAAAATAAGATAATTGTCAAAATATAGTTTATATCATAAAACTATTTTAAAATTTTCTACTTAATTTTGTAGGGAACGTAAAGATATCAAAGAAACTGCAAAGTACATAATTACACCTAAATCGAAGTCTTTCTGCTGATGAATGTATATCCAAAAGTAATAAAATGACATCTACATTGTTCGTGATTATCAACAGAGTTCGCAATTTTTCTGTGACGAATCTCTTTATTTCTTTAATATTTTTTACAACAAAGCATTTTACTTTATTTTAATAATGGGGCCAATTTTTAAGAATAAGGGGACAAAATATAAATATTTCTTAGGAATTAGTTTCTTGATTTTTCTTGTGTTTCTAATAAATTTGTTTTTCGTTAGTATTTTTTTTTAATTTCATTCTCATGTACTGTAAGTCAATTATATAAATTAACTAATTTTCAGTCAATTATATTTGATTTTGTCTTCTGATTTTTCAAAATTTACAAAATAAAAAATAAATTATTCTTCCTGTACTTTCAAAGATTTAAATCAGCAGATTTAAATATTTGATTTCTTCTGAACTAGCCCAATTAATATGCACTCATTTTGATGAAAAAAGTTTCCAAAACTTTTTTGGTGAAAAACAAAATATTTTCTTAAAAATTATAACAGTTTTTTAAAATAATTTTCATTACTATAGTCTATACATGAGTGACAAGTTTTAATAATGAAAAAAAATTAAAATCTTGGTTCTTAACATTTTTAATCAAGATATTTTCTGAACTAACCTAAGTGAATTCATTTGGAGGTACTTTTTTCAAAAATAAAAAAAAATAAAAATAATTTTATCGGGTATTATTTATTATCATACAAAAGAACCATTCTTGGCATTTATTTTTAAAAAATTATTTCCCTCAAATGTTGGCCGTAATTGCGCCTACCATGATCAATTCTGAAGTTGCAATTTTCGATGACACGTTTGATCATTTCAAGTGGTATTTGGCGAATAATGCAAGTAATGTTGACCTTCAATTGCCTAATCGTAGCTGGCTTTTCCATGTAGACTTTGGACTTTACGTAGCCGCAAAGGAAAAAGTCTAAAGGTATGATATCACGTGATCTAGACAGCCATTATCTGAAATTAAATATTCACCAAATTGTTCTCGCAATAAAGCCATATTTTCTAGGGTTGTGTGGCAAGTAGCGCCGACTGCTTGGAACCAAATGTCGTCGATATCACGCATTTTAATTTCAGGCAGCAAAAGTCCGTTATCATGACGCGATAACGGGCGCCATTCACAGTTACATTGCAGTCGCCTTCATTTTTGAAGAAATGTAGACCGATGACTCCGCTTGTTCTTAAACTATACCAAACCGTGGTACTTTGGTTATATTTTAATCTTCTACTTCTACAGAGGAATGAACTTGAGTCGCGCTTGCAAAAAAATCGCATAAAGTTTACAATGACAGTATTCTAAAGAACGTCAATACCAACAACGGTTAACAAAATTCCGTGCTGTTGACTTTAATATTAATAACGTTTCTCAGTCAAGAAGACACCTACGACAGATGATATGAGAGATTGCGGAAATGTTAAACATTCATTATTCAAGTTATGACCATATGAGAAAACTGGCTCGATATTTGGCCTCTTCATGAACTGAGTGGTGACGAAAAGTGGGTTATTTACAAGAATGTGATACGAAGACGGCCTCTAAACGCTATTGAAAGCAGACCTTGATCAGAGGGAGGTTATGTTCTTAGTTTGGTAGGGTAATGTTTTTCGAGCTCTTGATTAGGGACAAAACAATTAACTCAAATACGTATTGTCATTTAAAAAGACGCCACTTTACTGAATTAGTTGTTAAGAGGAAGGTCATCCAGCAATGTTGTAGGGTCATTTTCCAGGAAACGTAAATAACGAAATGCTGCAAGAAGTTTTTCGATTATAAACGGACCACTGAGACAGTCGTCAATAATACCACATCAAGCATCCACTGAAAATCTATCTTAATAACAACGAAATCAACAGCAGTACTTAATACATCCATTAGGGTTATCTAAAACTTCAAATGCTTGTAGCTCAGTTACGATTGAGTTTTGGGCATACGTTCATTAAATATTTTTAACTTGAAATTGTTTCAGTAGCACAGCCTGAAGCTGTAGCAAACATGTCACGAGACACCCGGTGTATAATATATGGTAAATATCGTCCCTGTGGTTAGCGATTTGTTTATTGTATACGCTACCTATGCAGACTACGTTCAGTCATCAAACTTGGAGTTAGAATTAATTTTTCTAGTTCTTAACGCTATAAAATAAATATTTGCCTATTTGGAATATTTTTATGACCTTTTAAATTAAAATAGAACGCGAAAATGTGGTTGATGAGAATTGTTATATTAATTGCATAATTAAAGAAAGTAACGTACCCTTAAAAAGAAATAAAATTCTACAGATAAATAAACAATTTTTAAAATAACCTCTTTCGAAGGAATAAAAATAAAAACTGCGACAACTTAAGTGTCCTTGTTGTAAGAAAATTGAAACTAAATTTAACTTACGATTGTTTCAATTTAAAGAAACATTCCAAAAAATGCCCTGTTCATAACATTTGACCCCATCTGTATATTATTACCCATAAATATTAATAAAGTTCTTCATTTAGATATTCTCTTTAATAATAAATTTCTAGTTAACATTAATGAATAATACATGTAAATGTTAAGCAATAAATTGTCAGCGATCGACAGATACTATGTCAAGTGAATTTTTCTACATATTTATTCGATTGCATGCATTTTTATTACGCAAATTTTGAAGATTAACACTAAACATTGAATTATTCATAATCATAAAAAATACATCATTGTATGTACATTATCATAAGTGATTTGTGTAAATTTTTATAAACCTTCAGCGTAAGTGATAATAAATTACATACTACTGAATGGGTTATTTATTAATAATTTGCTTAATGCAATATTGAAACGTCACCACGTGCGTTGTCTCTTAAGTTTTGCATATAAAACTGGAATAAAACAGTAGACAGCTTTTAAACTTTCTTGTTTTTCGAAGTATTCTGCACGAAGATTAATGCACTTTTACATGCAATCGAACCAACTCTGGAAGCAGTTGTTCCACTCGTTTGTTGGTACAGTCAAAATTGCGATATCGACTGCTTCTTCTGACTACTGGAACCTTTGACCACGCAGCCCATTCTTGATTTTCAGAAAGGCAAAAAATCGTTGGGACACTGTAGTGCTACAGCTACAACGAACTGTCAAAGTTGAGAAGTTTGTTGAAAAATGGAATTAAACCGACATTTTCGCGCAATAATTTTTTATAATTTTCGAAGACCATTATCTCAACAAGAACGCCTCGCTGAGTTGGTTTCTGTTTTCGGCAATGAAGCACCACACCAGTCAACAATTTCTCGTTGGAATGGAGAATTCTAACGTGGACGGTTTAATCTTAGTGACAATCCTAGAGCAGGTTCACCAAAAATGGCAGTCACTCAGGAAAACGTCGATGCTGTACGCAAGATCATCAACGAAAATCGATATGTGACATATCGCCAGATTGAAGCATTATTGGGGATTTTAATTATGTGTACAAAAATTAGTTTCAAATTGGAAACTGCATCCGTTGACAGAAGAACAGAAAGCAACTAGGGTTAATTGGGGTTAAAAACTCTAAATCGCTTCAACGCCGGAAACTCTAAAAACGTGTACAGCGGTGTCAGTGGTGATGAATCTTGGATTTACTCGTACGAGCCAGGAAATAAATGTCGTCTGTTTGGGTGATCCAAGGTGAAGAAAAGCCGACAAAAATCATCCGGCCACGAAGTGTGTCCAAAAAGATGGTCGCGATATTTGTCTCGAAAGCAAGTCGTGTAGCAACAATTCCTCTACAAGATCAAAGAACGGTTACTGACGATTAGTACATAGCCATTTGTTTGCCGCAATTCATTGCTTAGCTTCGAAAAGTCATCCTCGAACGACGAATCATCCTCCACTAATACAATGCAAGTTCGCACACAGAACGCAAGACAATTGAATTTTTATCGCAACAAAACGTCCGTACAGTCCAGACCTAAGTCCCAACGATTTCTATATCTTTTCGAAAATCAAGAAGGGACTGCTTGGTCAAAGATTCCAGTCTTCAGAAGGAGCAGTTGATACCTTCAAAATCGCAATTTTGACTGTATCGACAAACGAGTGGAACAATTGTTTCCAGAGCTAGTTCGAGCGGATGCAAAAGTGAATTAATCTTTGTAGAGAATACTACGAAAAGTAATGTAGTCTTCAAAAGCTATCTACTGTTTTATTCCACTTTTCTATGCAAAACTTAAAAGATAACCCACGTGTTTTATATTTCCAATTACAACATATTTCTTTGAGTTTTATAATTATGTCTTAAAACTTAGTTCTCTTTTATTCTTATATACATTGCTTATAGTTATATTTTTTGTTTTCAGATACTAGGACAGCAAATTGGTTTCTCATGTCTAGCCCATTTTACACACTAGCAATATGCTTATCATATGTTATAGCTGTTAAGGTAATTATATCATAATAATTATAGTATTATGTACACATTTCTGCTTTAGTGCATATTTAACGAAATTTTCTTTGTTCTCATGTTACAGTATATGGGGCCAAAGTTAATGGAAAACAGAAAGCCTTTCCATTTAAAAAACGTTTTAATAATTTATAATTTTTTACAAGTTCTATTTAGTACCTGGTTGTTTTATAGGGTATGTATTTGAAATAGTATGTAGTAATAGGAGATCTGGTTAGTTGGAATTATGATAATAAAAAGTTGTACTGAAAAAAATCGTTATACTAAAAACTAAGTCCTTAAGAATTGTTAAATAGTTTATCAGAAAATTAACTTTTGTTATCATTAAATTATTTACATAAGTCGTAAAATTGAGGACTGACTAATATATATTTAAATTATTCAATTCGAACTGAATAGATCTACTTTTTAAATTAGTTTTAGGCAACACATCAAAATCATAATTGAAATATTGTAAATGTTTAGTATGAACTTGATCTTTTCGTTTGATATACTCCCTTACCTTAATTTACGTGGCAGCTTTTTACGCGAGTCTCTTTTTTACGCAGTAAATTATAAAATAGTTTACGTCGTAGCTTTTATACGTGATTTTAATTTACGCGGCCAAAAAATACTCCTTTGAAATTTTAATAGTACGAGGGGTGTTTCCAATATTCTGGGAATTGGTGCTATAATTAAGTAACGCAGAACTTATACGCAATGTTATTGATGCCAGACAAGTCTTGACATGTTTGTGCAACTATCTAGTGCAACATTGTTCAGTCTGATTCAGGTATTCGGCTGATGTAGACGCGTTTTAGTAGCACTGTTTTTGTATCCATGGAACACGCGGCAAAATCTCAAAGAGCGATAATTTTCTTTTTGTGGAAAGAAAATGTGAAAACGTCAGAAATTATTAGTCGTCTGCAAGGAGTATTTGGTGAATCTGCAGAATCCAAAAGTACTGTTTATCGGTGGATCGATCGTTTTAAAGCCGGTAGAACATTACTAGAAGACGATCCACGCAGTGGGCGGCCAAGCACTTCAGTAAATGAAAGAAGCATTACTACCGTCGAAAACCTACTGAAAGACGACAGGCGAATGACTATTCGTCAAATTAGTGTACACCTAGGGATAAGTACACGACAAGTTCATGACATCTTGCATGATTGGTCGGCGTTGGCAAGTTTTCAGCGATCTATGTGACAAGGCTGTTGGGACCAGAACAGAAACTCAATAGGTCCGATACTTGTCGTCAACTTCAAGAGCTGTTAGCCCGTTACGGTGATGAATTTTGGCAACGAATAATAACCACTGACGAAACGTGGATTCCTTGTTTCAATCCTGAGACGAAAAGTCAATCCAAAGAACGGCGCAAACCTGAAGAAGGACATCCACTTAAGGCGCGTGCAGTTCCGTCTGTTGGAAAGATAATGCTTACTGTATTCTGGGATTGCGAAGGGATTATTTTCATGGATTATCTGCCGGGAGTTACTACAATTAATGCAGAATATTATTCAAATTTATTATCCGGACCACTGCGACAGGTACTAATCAAACAACGGCCTGGGAAGTTGCATAAGCGTCCGTTATTGCAACAGGATAATGCAAGACCACACCGCAAGAAAAACGAAGGATGTTTTAAAAGATTTACGATGAGAATTGCTACCACACGCACCTTATTCCCCGGATCTTACACCCAGTGATAACCATCTGTTCCCAGATTTGAAAAAACCCTTACGGGTTTCGATTTGAAAGTTTAACTGACGTAAAACCTGCCATAAATAGGTGAATCGACAAGACACCGAAAAACTTCTTTGAGGACGGCTTAAAAAAATTAGTTTATCGTTGGGATAACTGTATTCAGTTAAATGAAAATTATGTTGAAAAACGACATTGTAATATTGACTAAAATAAACAAAATTATAAAAATTATATGTAATTCCCAGAACTTTGGAAACATCCCTCGTAACAAGCGTATACAATAACTTATTTGGCATTGTTGAAACACGTCAGTGCTGTATGAGAGTAGTAGTTATATATATATATATATATATATATATATATATATATATATATATAGGCAGTTTTGTATTCAAACATGCAGACAGAATAAATTAATTCACTGTCCTAACAGTTAAGAAAAGTTAGGAAAATATTAAGTATAGCTTAGCCTTTGCAATCTCATTAAGTTCAGTGTTCATCCTACACAAGAAACCCTCTAATAGAAAATATAACGTTCGCTTCATCTAAAGTTTTAAATTGGCTATCACCTAATAACAAGTTTTCGTCATGTTTTCTGGCTTCTATTTTTTAATTAGCATGTATTGCAAGCATCATTCTGATATATCTAGAGCCACGTTAATGCGGACAAACATCAATAAACGACACTTTACTACTACTTAATAGACTCTCAATAATTTCAGATGTAATTTTTGAACAACGACTATGTGAAATATCTGCCATACACTCAATCACATTTAAATCATCTAATCCACTTACACATTGAAGTAGATTAGATTATATTACTTAAGATAACTATAGAGGCTATTATGTTTCCCATATCTAAACTATTTTGAAGTAGATCTACTTGCTTCGAGAACAGTTTTTCTACATAAAGTTTCACTTGAAGATATTCTCTCCCATTTGTAGGACTAGAAACCGCGTTGTTATCAAGCCCTCACATTAGACGGCGGATTCTTTTTCTATTTTCCAGAGTTTATGTATGCTTTCTTTCATCAAACTCATATTCTTATGCCTACGGAGCTTACAATGCACTACTATTAGACCTGGCATCATCCTAACAGACATTCTGTCCCTATTCAGTGAATCTTTTTCCATACACGGGCGACTATTCCTTGAAGGAGGTTTGCCAATTTACCACTACAGATAAGATTCATCATTATATACCCCAAACGAAACAAAAATCTGAACAATGACGGCGCAGTAGTGCTCCTTCCATATTCAAGAAAGATAATAACTTCCACTTTTTGGAATGCAAAAATTATTCTTCTTGTTGATTACCTTTCAAAAGGCCATTCGTCACAGGCGGATGTTATACGAGTGTTTTAGGTAAATTATAATAAAAAGTTAATGAAAAGCGTCGTGGTTTAGTTAATAAAAAAATAACTTTCCACCAAAACAATGCACACTCCCTCACACGTGTCATTCCTATGGTAAAAATTAACGAATTAAACTTTGACTTTCTGCCACACCCTTGTATGTCAGCAATTTTTAACGAGAAATTATGTTAAAATGGTGTGGATGCCTATTTTAACGAACTTGGGAATTCGGAATTTTATCTGGAGACTTTGGAGAACCATCGCTGGTCCAAATGTATCTAAGTGACAGGGGATTATATTAAAAAATAAAACGCAATTTCAAACCGCAATTTCTTTTCTTTATTTCATTCCACGAACTATATGGTCCACCCTTGTATTACAACTCAGGACTACTAAAGAAGGTTTTTAAGTGATCTACGTTCTTGTATTTCTTACAGCGATGGCGACATCGATATTTGAATATTCCACATCATTGTATTACTCTTATGTATGTGAATATATTGTTAAAAATCTATTTACATACTAAGACATCCGGATTGTATACATTAACACCTTGGTCATAATTAAGCCTAATAAATTTTAGGATGACTTGCTTATTTAATTTTACTACGTAACCACATAAATACCTATTTATTTTTTTTATGTGTCAACGAATTTAAGTCTTGTCGATTTTATAATATTGCTGTTGTTTTGTTACAATTTTATATTAGTTGATTGGCATGCAATTTGATTTTGTGTTATCTAGGCTTCAAGCTTCTATGTTCCATTATTCAATGAACATACTTAAATACGAGAATGTTTTATATATCAGAAAGTTAATTTACTTATTTTTTTTCATATATTTCGTTGCTAGATAAAGCATAGAAATTTGAGTTCAAATAGCCACTGGCCATTCTTTCATGCTTTTATTTAGAACGTATCAGCAGAGGTCGATTTATCTGAAATCTACTTAATTCTCTGATAATGGAGCTGACTTTGTAGTAGTTTTTAGCAATTAAGCAGTGATATTAAAATGATACCAATTCCACTGCATCATCCAAAATGTAAAATTACGAGAACTTTCTTTAACAGCATGATAACAAAAATTCTTTCTGAGAAGCATGTACCACGAAGAGACTTATGTTTTTCTTCAAATTACTGAATCACACATTTTATTCAGCACCGTAAACACATGATTAAAATGAAGTAAATTTAAAGAATACTTCAGACATGAAGTGATGCGGAGTATCACTTCTCAATAATTACCTCAGTTTATAAAGAATTTAAATGCTACAAGACAGTCAAAATAGATTTGCAATTATAATCTTCATGGTCTATATATTTGAAAGTAATTGATAATCTCTGGTTCAAACGGATATTATTGACATTTATTTACACTACCGCGAAGAATCAATTTTGCGTGTCATAATGACTACATGTCACACTCCCTAGAAAGTCGATATTAACGCAGTTACTTTTATCAGCACTGCAGCTGGATGATAAGCTACAATATTAAATAGGTCCATCTATGCTTTACGTTTCAATTTCTTATTAACTAATATTACATGAAAGGAAAAGATTAACATGGTTGTACGAGGGTAACCGTTTATATTTCGGGAATAGCAAACAAAAAAATTACTTATTATCGAAAATAGTCTTATTCCTTTTCAAAATATTCTGCTTGAACACCTATGCACTTTTGCATTCATTTAAACTAATCCGAAAAGCATGACTGCCACTGTGAAGGCGGTATCTCCAAAATATGAGCTTCTTCCGGCGTAGAAAACCGTTGACTACGAAGTTTATTCCGTGTGGGAACAAAACGAAATCAGAGGGTGCTAGATCAGGGCTGTGCGGCGGATGGCTCGTCAATTCATTGTTTTGCTCGGTTAAATATTCAATTGTTTGAATCGACCTGTGAGAGCTCGCATTGTCATGGTGGAGAATGATCTATCGTTTTGGTTTGCTTTCCTTATTTCTTCAAAAACTTTTGGCAAGTAAATAGTTGTGTACCAGTCGGAATTGACCGTTCTACAACTCTCTAAAGGCACGGTTACAATGGGACCGGTTTTTCCGAAAAAACAGGCTACCATTTGTTTTGATGTGCTACGAGCGCGAACTCTTGTTGGTTTTGGCTTTCTTGGAATACCCACATAGTCGACTGCTGTTTACTATCGGGCTCATACGTATAGATCTAAGATTCATCACCTGTGACGAGTTTATTGATGTTATTTAAAGCACCGCCATTGTATTTTTTGTGCATTTCTTGGCACCAATCGACACGAGTCCTTTTCTGAGCGATTGTCAAATTATGTGGTACTCAACGTGAACATAGTTTCTTAACGGCGAAATATTCATGCAGGATCTTATGCACGCCAGTGTTACTAATATCTAGAGATGCATCGAACTCACAGTATGTCACATGACGATCTTACATTGTCACTTCAGACACAGCATTAATGTTTTCCGACACAACAACATTTGTGGGACGACCCTCACGAAATTCATCGTCCAAAGAACGCTGTCCAAGTTGAATTCACTATACCAACGGTATAGTGTAGTTTTCGATGGTGCTTCGTCACCATATAAAGAATTCTGCTCATCGATGCATTCTTGTTGAGATAATCAACGCGGAAAGTTATGAAAAATAATTGCATGAACTTGTTTGCGAGTTAATTCCAATTTTTCGCTGACATACAATTTTCAAGTTACTGTCAACAATAGATATAGCGACCGGATAATAAAACTGTCAAGGCAAATATATTGTCAAAAATGAAAAACTTCACGATGCAATGATCAAATCGGAGGCAACACTAACAATGTTGCCAGTTCCCGAAATATAAACTGCTACCCTCGTAGGTATATTCGAAAACTTTACTGTTCTGGAAAAGGAACCACATATAAAATAGTGCTCATAATTTGTTGTTATATTATAACCCCATTTATAGCAACAATGAAGTTTTACACTTTAGGAGAAGAAATAAAAAGGGTATAAAAACTGATTGGACGTTGACTTGTAACAGTTAGAACAAACTATACTATGTTTTACCACATTTTTGAAAAGTTTTGGCTTTTTCCAAGTGTATTAATGAAGATTTATTCTTTTCACTTAAATAAAAGGCTATCCAATTATAAATCACATGCTCCATTCAACAAATTACTTCTGGAATTTTATGATAACGAATAACCAAGAAGTTATGAAGACCAATGGACTTGTAATAGATCAGGTTCATTTTGGCTAGCCTTTTCGTGCTGTACAATTGTAAACTGACTAGCATAAAGGTCGACTTCATTTTACAACAGCCTGAGTGGAATTAGAGATGTATCCACTAAAGCACCAGCAATCACTTGTCTAAATATGTTGGAGTAATTATTAAAACTGTAAGAAGATAACGAATTGAAAGTCTTGTATCAATTAAATGAAAAAATTAAACAACGTGAATAAATATTGCAGTCAATTCTAAACCCTTATTTGTTTAACAAAACTAACAGATAAGTAGATATCTAGTCAACAATATTCATGATTTTGTCTATTCATTTTTTAAAAAGCTCCGCCACAACAACAAACTAAATTTAGCAACTGAGCAATAACGCTTGACCTCGTCTATTTTATGTGTCAAAAATTGTTGTAGTTTGTAACATTCTAATAAGTTTATAATATTTACTGACATGTATAAGATACCGTATTATATATTATTAACTACGTCCAAATATTTATTCTCAATTTGCGATCTTTTTTTGCTAATATTTACTGCCAAGTGTCCTTCATTTCTATCTGAGGTGCATCCTAGGTCGTTGACCGTATTAGGTGCTGTATTCCGCTTTCTTTTGAGAATTGTATCGATTTCCAGATAATTTCTCATGTAGTATTTACAACGCAAATATTTCGTTATTTTCTTATAACGACCTGCCATTATGTCAATGTTGTAAATAGTGATTTATTATGATTAAATATACAATTAAGTATTTGGAACGCCAATATATAAAAATCACCCTTTGCAATAAATCTTTAATAAAGTAATGATATTATACAATATTTGTATACAGGCTATTTACGATAAAAATCGGTACACATGTCAGTGATGTTTGTACAATACTAGGTTGCCAGATATATATATATATATATATATATATATATATATATGTATATATATATATTGGGTCTGGGAAAAAGTTCGTGGCGTTTTTCCCGATAGATGGCATTGGTTGCCGATAACTAAAGAACAACAAGTCACAGCGACACCACCGACGGCTCGTTTTTTAGATGACCTTCCGAACGTTAGTTTGAGCGTAGAAACATTGTAATCGGTGCAGTGGTTGGAAAGTTATTCGCACTTGAAAATGGAGAAGAATAATGAGAAATTTCGCTATATTCTGCAATATTATTATGATAAGGGGAAGAACGCTGCGCAGGCTTGTGATAAAATTTGTGCTGTGTACGGTGAAGGTACTTTATCGAAATCTGTTGCGCGGAAATGGTTCGCTCGCTTTCGTTCTGGAAATTTCAATGTGAAAGATGAGTCACGCTCCGGTCGTCCAATCACTGAAAAATCTGATGAAATTCTTGAAAAAGTCCAACAAGATAAGCATATCAGCAGTGTCGATATTGGCATGGAGCTAGGCATTGACCACAAAACTGTTTTGAACCATTTACACAAAGCTGGTTACAAAAAAAAGCTTGACGTATGGGTTCCTCATGAGTTGAGCGTGAAAAACATGATGGACCGAATTAACATCTGCGATGCGCTGCTGAAACGGAATGAAATCGAGCCGTTTCTGAAACGTTTAATAACCGGAGATGAAAAATGGATTACGTACGATAATCGGAAGCGTAAAAGATCGTGGATAAAGGATGGTGAGCCGTCACAAGCGTTCGCTAAGCCAACATTGACGCCAAAAAAAGTGATGCTGTGTGTATGGTGGGACTGGAGGGGAATCGTCCACTACGAGCTACTTCCAACTGGTCAGACGATTGATTCTCAACTCTACTGTGCACAACTAGAGAGATTACGCCAGGCGATTGAAAGAAAACGGCCCGAATTGATTAATAGGAAAGGTGTTGTCTTCCATCATGACAACGCCCGACCACACACTTCTTTGATGACCCGTCAAAAATTGAGAGAGTTTGGTTGGGAAGTTTTGATGCACCCACCTTACAGTCCGGATATAGCACCCTCTGACTATCATCTGTTTCGATCTCTGCAGAACTCTCTCAATGGAATTAAGTTGGTTTCAAAAGAAGCCTGTGAAAACTACTTGATTCAGTTTTTCGACCAGAAACCACAGAAGTTTTTCACCGATGGGATCATGGATCTACCAAAAAAATGGCGAAACATTGTCGATAATAATGGAGCATATTCGGTTTAAATGAATTCGTCCACGCGCCATGCGGGGACCAGTTGAATTTTACTGAAAAAACGCCACGAACTTTTTCCCAGACCCAATATATATATATATATATATATGTATGTATAGTATCAGCTGATCGTCAAAATTGTAACATGGAAAAATGCATATATGAAGGAAATTAATTATTTTCATGTTTTAATTTAAATTATTAAAGTAAATTGCTACTAATAGATATACCAGGTGTACCGGAAAGTTTTTACCGGATTTTCGGAAAAAACTACATAATTTTCAAGAAAATGGAAAAATTCTTTTATTCAAAGTATTGGCCATTTGATTCTACACATCTTGCCCATCTTGCAGGCAATTTATGGATGCCATTCTAAAAAAAACTGTTTGTCCTTTGAGCAAAACCATTCATCGAGCCATTTTCTAACTTCTTCGAAATTGGCGATGTGCTGCTCTGCAAGCGCATGTGTCTTTGATGCGAAAAGTCGGACGGGGCAAGGTCTGGGGACTACGGCGGTTGCGATATTATGTCCCATCCAAGAGCTTTTAATGCTTCCATGACCGGTTTTGCTGTAGGACACGGCTCTTTATCGTGCTGTAAAATCACTTCAGCCCATTCTGGACGTTTTTCCATCCGTGCATGGTTCACATTGATAATTTGTTGTCGGTAGCGTATTAACTGTTTCACCAGGTTTTAATAGTTCGTAATACAACATACCACTCTGGTCTCACTAAACATAGAGCATTGTGTTTCGACCAAAACAATTTGGCCTTGGAGTCGATGGGCCGGCTTCGCCAGGTGAAGACCATAGTTTTTTGCGCTTAAGGTTTTCGAAATAAATCCATTTCTCATTATCCGTCACTATTCAATGTGGAAATGACTTCCGATAATACCTTTGAAGCAGCATTTCACAATCGATTTTTCAATTTTCCATTTGCCTGTCACTCAATTGGTATGGCACCCATTTTCCCTTCTTTAGGATTTTTCCCATTGCTCGTAATCGGTCGCTAATCGTTTCTTGGGTCACGTTTATCGCATCCGCCAATTGTTTTTAGTTTGGATTGAATCTTCAAACTTTTCTGGTCTACCAGAACGTTTCCAGCTGGCTAGTTAGTATATTAATATATTAATAACTAGAAACAGATTAACATAGTTGTTCAGTTGCTTAGCAAAAAACACTATCCACCCATAATATCCATCATATTTTAGATCAATTGAAATAAATAGTTTCCATAAATGTGTGCATTACTTTCTTTGTGCAAAAATGTATTGTTAAAGCGCAAAAATATTATTTTTATTTTTGGCAATAGCCTTCCTCGTAAATTTGAAGTAATTTAGAACGTTTTCATATATAAATATGATGAATGAGATAATGCTTTGTTTACAAATTAAAAAAAAACAAATTCCAACATACTTCGTTACGTTTCGCAGGAAGTAAAAGTATTTGTACAGTAACGAATACAGTTAGTAGTCGTATAACAATAATTAGCATTAAGAAATTATCCACTTTCGTGATTAAACAGATGTCGTTAAAATGGATTAAAATTCTCAATTCAGGGTTGATTTCTAAAATTTTACGAAAATCCCCCTAGTGCTGTTTAAATAGTTTGAATACACCCTTCCAAATTTTTGTATTTATGTATCAAACACAAGATAATATCGACTCAAAATTTTGCATATGATTTCTTCAACCAAATTTGCAAATTAATACCAAATTTAATTATAGCCACTTTTTCTATATAGATAACACTGTCACTTTTAGTTATCATAAAATTTGTTCTAGAAATAATAATTACATACGAATTATTGCTTTGGCCAAGGAAAGAAGAAACTAGATTTTTGTATCAGAAAGGTACTTGTAATTTCTGGAAATAGATATAATCCCAACCTGAATTAATTTATTTCCCAATGTTAATGATATTTGTTTTTAAAGTAAATATTAATGGAGACTATAGTTAATTGAATTAATAAAAAAGGGTGTAAAATCCAAATAATCACACACTGACGCCTAATACAGTAACGTAAATTAAGTATAGCTCAAAGTGAGTGTGCATTTAGTGGTTGTGCGGTTTTGTTTTGTGCGAGTTTTACAGCAGATCCAGGTGCGATACTGCGATTAATTACAGAGGCCGCCAATAAATATTTTTTAATAACTTTTTTCAACTTTCAACCTGTTTCTTATGTATTTTGATGTGCTTAATCTAAATTTTCAATCAGTTTTTTTTCTACCACGTACCAATTTTTCGCAATCTTTACCTTTTGTTGGGTATGATATTATTAAAATATACAGTTAAGATTTAAAGGTACGTAATTTATTATCAGAGTATAATTGAAAAATTTAACATTTTATTATTACAACGGTAGTGACAGTTTGAACATGAACAGTTTTTTACTTATTAATCTAAAATTTTGTACTTCATCAACCTCTTCACGGTAGAATTTCGAGTGTAGCTTTTCCTTTTATATGATGCTTCTGGAGTTGCTCGTAGAAGGGTCCAGCAGTAATCTCCCATCATGTTGACATTCCAACGACCCTGATACCGTTTCTCCATTTCCTTTATATCTTGGTGGAAACGTTACACGCTCCCCCTGTTCCTCACTTACAACTCCAAGATTGTCAGGGAAAAAATGCACCTTCACACTCATGCTACATCCACGTTCTCGAAATGTTTTGAACTATATTTTCATAATTAGGGTCTTTCCTCAAAATTTCAAAACAGGTATTATTATACGCTTACAATGCATAAATAACGTAAAGTAAACATGCGAGGAAATTTTACGTCCTATGGTATTTTAAAGTTCACTTTCGGATTCAGCACGTCAAAAAACATAAAGAGGAGCCAAATTTATAAAAAAAGCTTTTTCATGGTTGGCCTGTGTTATCTACTGATGATAATAACTTAGTACACACGAGATGTATGAGTTCCTCTGTTGTAAATTTCTTCCCCTTTTATACAATCACATGCCAGAAAATACTGCCCTATCTTTCCCAACGCTATGTTCTTATTATAAACGAAGTATAGCTCAAAATCACATGGTTTGTAGCAAAATATAAGGCGTTAGAGAGGCTCACCAAAAAAGGAATAGCTTTCGTATATTTCGTTTGTGCTCGATAGCCTTACTACTCATTTTATGTTATGCGTTGTAAACACTATTTCAAGTTTCATTTCATTGTATTACAATGCGTATTTCATTCTCTTCTTGTAATATTCAAAAGCTATGAGTCAGTAAAAAAATCTATCGAAATAAGTGTTAATATTGTACATTATGAAGGCCAACCGACTTCTTTAAATTACACTGCTTTCATCACAAATATTATTCAATATTGCGCATTATTTTTGTGCAAAATTTTGAAAGAAACGGAATTCCTATATTTTTAATGCCTTCAATTAAACTGTAATAAATATGTTACACTAACGTAATAATACAATTTTGTATGAATTAGAAACGTGCGAAGTAATAATTATATGTATTTATTACTCCATTTGCTTTTTGGGAAAAAGTAGGCACGTAGATATATTTTTTCGCACATTTTAACTTATTGCAGTACTTTTGAAAGAATAAATAAACTACCTCATTCCAACACACGCTTAAATTTAAACTTTTTCTAAGACTTAATGTATATACACATACTGGGAAATTCCTTGGAAAAATATTTAATTTTTTTATAATTATGAAATACCATAAAAAGACGAATAGCAGTGATAAAATTTAATTTAACGTCGTGGGAAATTTACTTCAAAATTTTATTGATTAAATACGTGAAGAATCACATATTATATTATCCACATTTATATTATTATATATACCGTTTATATTAGTTTTTTAAACACTGAATAACAAAGTAATGAAAGAGTCTACCATCTAACCTAAAATATTAAGATATTGTATTGTCAGTTCTTGGTGTAACATTTTTATCTAATAAATGAAAGAAAAAAACACACTTGATATACCTGATACGTAGACTTCCGCGGTCGTGGTCCATACTATCTTCTTCTGGGCTTCCGGACTGGAACCGTGTACTGGTATAACTGCCGACGTTTCGTACCCACTCGTATGGGACATATTCAGGGTTCAACTACTGCTTGTCGCACCGAAACTGAGTTACTGTCTCTAGCACTGAAATCAGTTTCAGTGCGACAGATGGCATCAGTAGTTGAGCCCTGAAGATGTCCCATACGAGTGGGTACGAAACGTCGGCAGTTATACCAGTGACGCGGTTCCAGCCCGGAAGCCCGGAAGAAGATAGTACACTTGATATACTTTCGCAAAATATTTGCGATAATTACTTGAAGCTGTATAAAAAGTCTGGCTAGTCGAAATCATTATTATCTTCGGTCACATTTCACGTTTCGTACCCACTCGTATGGGACATATTCAGGGTTCAACTACTGCTACTGCTTGTCGCACCGAAATTGAGTTACTGTCTCTACCACTGAAACCAGTTTCAGTGCGACAGATGGCAGCAGTAGTTGAGCCCTGAAGTTGTCCAATACGAGTGGGTACGAAACGTCGGCAGTTATATCAGTGAAGCGGTTCCAGCCCGGAAGCCCGGAAGAAGATAGTACACTTGATATACTTTCGCAAAATATTTGTGATAATTACTTGAAGCTATATAAAATGTCTGGCTAGTCGAAATCATTATTATCTTCGGTCACATTTCAAAAAAATAGAAGAATCGATATTTCTTTCTTATATGGAGCAATAAAGCAATAAAAATCCTGAAATATTTTAGGGACATGTAATATACTCTACAAGATCTTGAAATATTGAACGATTCCTCTAGCTTAAAAAATATACGAAGGTAATTGAAATTAACCGGCATTTTATGTTCCCTGAACATAATTGATGATATACTGCAACGAGGTTTTATATTTATCGAAGTAGGCATGTTAGCTAACGCCGTAAACAACTACTCCTTGATTGTGTTAATACTATCAATTGTATTAATAATGTCGTGCAACTATGTGCGAAATTCCGTTACACAGGGTATAATTTTAAAAATTTCTTTTCACTGAAGTTATAAAAGTGATTGATATTTTTCATAAACAATTCGGAGAAGAGTGTTTGGCACTCAAAACACTTTGAGTGGTGTTATTCCTTCCAGAATGGTCGCGAACGCATGTTGGAGAAGCAGCATGTAGCATGCTGCTCGTCCAACGTCTGCTGTGAATCTCGAGAACGTTCGAAGAGTTGGCCAGCTGATTCGGAGCAGTAGGCGAATAATATGTGAAGGAAAATGCAATCATAGCAATTTTCTATTGAAAATACCATATGTTATATTTATTATACAGGGTGTTTCAAAACGAATATGCGTATTTCGAATGCATATATCTATTAAACTTTAAGACATAAAAATATGAAACTTTACACACATATTTACGAACCTCTCAAGTTCAGATTATAGATGTTCAATATGTCCTTCATCAGCGACACGAACAATATCACATCGATACTCAAATTCTTTCCATACTCGGGCAAGCATGTCCTTCGTCACTGATGTTATGGCAGTACGGATCCGGTTCTTCAACTCTTCCAGGGTCTGTGGGAGTGGTGGTACAACAACGTTGTTTTTAACGAAACCCCGCAGGAAGAAGTCGCAGGGCGTCAAATCCGGTGATCGTAGAGTCCAGCTGAGACATGCTAAATCGCCAGGTCCTTAACGACCAATCCAACGGTTAGGTAGAGTTTCATTCAGATATTCACGCACTTGGCGACTCCAGCGAGGAAGTGCTCCGGCTTGTTGAAAAATGAAGTTGTCTTCGTGCAGCCTCGGAAACAACCAGTTTTGTAACATAGCGAGATACTACTGACCGTTAACCGTGTTTCCATCATAGAAGAATGGGCCGTAAACAAATGATCGGAATATCGCACAAAACACATTGATTTTAGGCGAATCTCGTACATGTTCAATGGCTGCATGTGGGTTCTGTTGACCCCAAATTCGAACATTGTGTTTGTTTACCACACTACTAACATGGTCGCTTCATCACTGAACATGATGCGTTGTACGAAAGTGTTATCATTGTCAATAGCATCATGAATCTCGTTACAAAACTTGTACGGCTTCATAAACAACCGACGTCTCAAAAAACACCAAATTGTTGTTGTAGGCAGTTATAACTCCCTACTGACATGACGAATTGAATTTGAACGATTACGTTAGAAAGCAGTTTGAATTCGTGCAACATTTTCTTCAGAAATACGGGTGCGGCCAGGACTCATTTACATACACATCCTGTATCTTCAAAGTGTCGATACCAACTGCGAATGTTCCACCCATTCGGAGGATCAATTTGGTAGCTCATCCTGAAACGTCTTTGTACTGTAATCACGGAATTTCATTTCGCAAACTTGAGAACACAAAATGATTTCTGCTGCGGAGTAGCCATTTTAAACATATGACAGTTACCAAGAAAAACAGAAGATAACTGACATCTAGCGGCTATTAAATTAATTGCACTATGTATTCGTTTCTCCAATAGCCGAGCCAAGGCGCAGCGATCGATAGTTTGGACAAAATAATACTTTGTAATACGTATATTCTTTTTGAAACACGCTGTATATGAAATACCTCTCATATAAAAAATACGAAACTGTTTCTATTCTCGATGCAATCAAATCTAATAGATGATCAAACGATACTCCTAGCAAGACAATAATCCATCGCTTTTTGCTGTTTATAATTGTAGATACCTTAACTATGCAATATATTTCAATTAATAGATTTATAGATTGTAATTTATTATAGTCAGTACCAAAACTTAATGTCACTAGAATTTTTGATGAGTCTGTTTGCCAAGATAGATAGAAAATATTTAATTAAAATGGAAACATTAGAAAATCAAGTTTTTGGACACAGTGAAAGTCCTACCCCATTTTTAAATTGCATCGTACACGAAAATATAAAGCTTACTTTTACGTGCTCCTAAATGATTATTCAAACACTTGATTCTATAAATTTCATATATTTTAGACCTACATACTAAATTTATTTTCGAATCCACATTTTCAGATAGGTATGGGAGGTTGGCTAACTGGGAAGTACAGTTGGAGATGTCAACCCGTAGATTATTCAAATGATCCAGAAACGTTGATGGTAGGTAATATACTCCAAAAATTGTTACGAAATATGGATGTAATTATAACATTTTTTTCAAATAGATGGTGTCTAATTCATGGTGGTACTTTTTTTCAAAATTCACCGAATTCTTCGACACTGTAAGTAACTTATTTTATGGAATACTTAAATGTATAGTATCTGTGAATCATCTTTGCAGTTTTTCTTCATATTGAGAAAAAAGAACAGCCACGTCACAACATTACACGTCATCCATCATGGAGCCATGCCTATGTCGGTGTGGTTTGGAGTTAAATTTACGCCTGGTAAGTCTTAATAATTACCATAGATACGTATGTAAGTATCTTCAATAATTTGAATTTATAGGCGGCCACAGTACGTTCTTCGGATTTTTGAATACCTTCGTCCACATAGTTATGTACAGTTATTATATGCTTAGTGCCTTCGGACCAGAAATGCAAAAGTATTTGTGGTGGAAGAAATATTTAACTACATTACAAATGGTGAGTGTAATTTTAATATTCATTTCTAGCACAGAACATTAACTGCATCGCTAGTGTGCCATATGTAATGACACTATTCAAATATTGTTCAGTATATACCATATGCATACGAGGGTGAGTCCAGAAGTACTCGATCCAATAAAGAAAAAACAAAGAAATATGTTTATTTTTCAACATAATCTCCTTTAAGCTCTAAGCTTTTCCCAGCGATGTTTAATAAGTTCGATACCCATTTTATAATAAGAACCGCTTTGCTCCTCAAAATAGCCATTAACTGCCGACATCACTTTTTCATCGTTAGAAAATCTTTGACCACTGACTCATTTTTTCAAGTTTGGGAACAGAAAATAATCCGCGGGGGCTAAATCTGGCAAATAGGGTGCATGAGGTTTATTAATTTTGGCCAATGCAATAACTAATTTGTGAGCTTGTGCATTGTCTTGATGAAACAACACCTTCTTCTTAGTTAAATGCGGCCGTTTTTGCTTGATTTCTTCGCTCAAGCGTTGCAATAAGTTCGCATAATACCCGTCGTTGATAGTTTTTTCTTTTTCAAGATAGGCAATGAAAATTATTCCATGCGCATCCCAAAAAAAAACCGGTGCTATGACCTTGCCTGCAAATGAAACGGGTCTTTGGAGCCGGTTCTCCCTTTCGAGTCCATTGTTTTGATTGTTCTTTTGCCTCGGATGTGAAGTGATGAACCCATGTTTCATCCATGCTTATGAAACGGCGCCAAAATTCTGCTTTGTTGCTGTGAAACTTCGCTAAGCACTCAATTGAAACATCTTCACGGCACTGTTTCTGCTCGAATGTGAGCAAACACCAAACGGCTACCCTCGTATATTTTCAGTTTCGTTTCTTTTTCGATTTATGCTTTCCAAATATTGTTATATTTAAAGCATATCTTTTGCAATCACGAAGAAAATAATTTTCATACCACTTAACTCAATTAAAATGTGCTTTTCTAATTTTTTGAATAATTAGGGCTTTTTTATATGGTACCTATATTTTAATCTGACCACGCAAAATCCTTTTCGAACAATGAAAGTGTTGTATGTTCTCATCTTTAATTTCATTTATAATCCAATGAGAAACTTTACTAGATGATTGACAATTTTCTGTTGGAATTTTAATCATTTATTGATCAATTTTTGTGCCTATTGTGTAATATCACCCTGAGAATAAGTTCTTACTCCCAAGATTCTCTTTTTTTCTTGTTCAGAAGAAAATTGAAATTTAAAAAACCCCTGTCATTCAATAAAATGAAATTAGCAACAAAGGATATTGCGCACAATATAATAAAATGTACACAATCTCACTGGACTTTATATTTACTACGGGATAGTCGACTATAAACTGAAGACCGCTTTTATGAAGGATGGTAACTGTTTATCTGCTGTTGTGACAAAGCAGTACGAATGATTAAATAATAAAATAGTCCATGAATAACGTTGCTATAAATTCTTTTTACCATATCATATAATACTGAACAATTTTCGTAATAGTTAGGTCCATTAATCTCTTTTGAGAGATAGGAAAGTTATAAATATCTGCCATTCATCCCTTTCCTTCACCATGAACCTATTCTGTCTGCAGTCGTGCCCTCTTACTTCCGCACATTCCGCGTCTACTTTTCATTTGATTGTTCTTGCAAATTTCATCACTGTCTTTTCATAATGTGTGCCTAATCCATCTGAATATCTTTCTTCTTATTACTATATCTGTCTTCTTTCGTTCTTTCCTACAGAAATATTATTTAATAATGATAATAAGAACTGTTTAATAAATACGATATTCCTATATTATACTTAAAAGTTCCAGGCCTTTATTAATATGTTTGAGACGCACTGCGTAATAGCCTTTACAAAAGACAAAATTTTATATTTACAATAACATTTTCTGAAATAAGTTGCCTAGGCTTTTGCAATGGTCAACAACTTAACATACAAGGTATGGCAATTAAATAACGAAACTGGGCTCCTTCCATCGCGCAGACGCATCGGGCGAAGCAGTAATTGGAATATCATTGACCTTGATACTTCCCATACTCATTGATTCATCTCTCTGTTTGCTTTAGTTTAGTATCAAGCTTTAATTGAAGAGCACACTGTTACTTAGTAGTACCCTGATAATGGTTGACATAAAAATAGAGCAGCGAATTAATGTAAAATTCTTCGTCAAATTAAAAAAATCGTCAACAGATTGTTTACCAAATTAAAGGAGGTGTTTCGTGATAATGTTAAGTTACGTGCTCGAGTTTTTGAATGGCACAAACCATTTTCTGAAATTTGGAAAGGGGTCGAAGGTGATGAATGTTCTAGTTGATATGTAACTGCAAAAACTGAAGAGAACGTTCAGATAATTAATGAAATTGTGCGGAAAGACCGACGTAATCGGATGATCGCTGATATAGTAAATATATCGACATAAGATATAGTAAACATTAACAAAGAAAAGAAAAGCCCCACTCAGGAATAAAAAGATAATCGGATGAACATTTGCTCTGACATCATGGAACGACTCATAGAAGAACCAGACTTGCTCGCAAAAGTAATCACATATGTTATGTTGAAATTTGAATTATCGAGCATGATCCGGAAACAAAGCGTCAATCGATGTACTGGAGGGCCGTCGGGTTGTCAAGACAAAAAAGACACGAATCAGTATGTTATAATTGAAGGCAGAAATACTACAAAGAAGTCTTAATCAAACTAAGGGAAAGAGTAAGGGAGAAAAGACGGGGTTTATGGAAGAACGACTTGAGGATTCTGCACCAGTTCTCAATGCCCTATCTGTGAGGCAGTTTTTAGCGAAAAAGCGCATTACTGTGCTTGATCTCGCGCTATGTGACTTCTATCTGTTCCCAAAAGTGAAAAGTGCGTTAAAGGGAACACATTTTCAGGCTGTCGAATATGTAAAAGCAAAAACGGCAGAGTTGTTGAAGAGGCTATCAACTGATGAACTACAGCATTATTTTGGACAATGGAAGACATGTATACAGCGAGACATAGATAATACGTATATATTTTAGTTGTAAAATAGAAAAAAAGCAGAACATATTTTACTTATTCGCTTGCTTTTTTAATTTTAAAATTTAATTCCAAGCCTTAACATAATAGGGAAATCAAAACATTATTTTTGGTCACACTTCCTGACACTACTAGAGTAGTGTCAGGAAGCCGATGATGTCAATCTGAAATGAAGTCAACTTGGTATAAAAAGAGCTATACATACGTATATAAGTATGTATGTACGGAAGCGATATCTATTATGCAAATTCTATTTAAGAAAACTCGTTCAGCTATAAGTTTTTTTATGTTACTACATCATTCATGATTATCCTCTGTACACTTTCACTTGAATTACTGTCACTTTCAGTGACACACATCTACTTCTGTTTAGTATTGGTGCGTAATTACCATCACTGCTGTTATTGCTTGTATGTTAATAGTTAATTATTTATAAAATCGACAGAATACCAATAAGGTTCAAAAGTACTGTAGTTGCCGGTCATATAAAGCATTATAGATATATAGTACAGTGCAAAAGAAAGAAGCACCTTCTTGAATTTTACAAGAAACTATTATAAAAGGATAAATACTAATCTTACACAAGTTGAAATTTTTTTTAATGTATAAAAACTAACATATCGATATTTAGACATGAACAACTTAAATTTTCAATATTTTATATGACCACCTTTATTTTTTATGGTATCCTGCATTCTTCTTGGCAGGCTTTCCATTAATAAATTGAAGAAATTTTCAGGAATATTGTACCACTCTTCCTGTAGTATGTTCCACAGTCCACTTTTGTTTTTTGGCCCCCTTTCACACTTTTTTCTATCAAGATAATCCCACACATGCTCAATAATATTTAAGTGAGGACTTTGAGGTGGCCATATCATAGTCTGCAATACCCCATTAGCTTCCTGCTGTGTTAAATAAGTTTTCACAAGTTTTGAGGTATGCCTGAGATCATTATCTTGCTGCGGAACGAAATTATTGCCAGTAAGTCGCCCTGATGCTATGGCATGTTCTTCTAAGAGTGTTACATATTTCTCACCAGTTAATTTACCCTCTATTTTTACAATTTCACCCATACCTGCTGCAAACTTAGATATTGCCTCCTCCATGCTTTATGGTAGTGTATAAACATGTAAGGGAAATACAACCTCAAACCATACACATGGGGTAAATTTTACAATTGTATGTAAGCAATTTATTTTAACAGCTTCATCCAATTACCTATAGGTGTAGTAGTCAAATTTAATTTTGAATCGCCTCAGAAGCCCATTATAAGTAATCTTTTACCCGTTTCTATCACATTTCTTTTTATTAAAAATAGCTTCTTTCGAGACCGACGTGAATTTAACACTACGATGATGTCTACTACATAACACTTGCATGCTAATCAATTCGAACCATTCGTCTCGCATCTCGAATGCCTTCGATACTCCATTTTTTAAATACATTCTTTCTAGAATACGGTTTTGCCGCTCAGTTGCAGCCTTCTTTTGTACGCTACCAACATTTCTTTTAATGGAGCGTGTATCATTATATCTATTTAAAAAACAACTCACACTAGACATGCTGCTCACTTTTTGCTTATTTGTCACTAGTTAATTTAGAGAATTTGACATATTTGCCTAATGAATTTCAAATAATAACTGCCATTTTAGAAAGGAAAGGTTGTATGGTATACCTGACTCGTTAGTAATCGTACAAAATCACTGTGCTATTGAAAATCTCCTTACAATGAATATTTCCTAATTTACTTTGTGTTCATATTTCTTTTTAAACTACAGTAGTTTGAATTAACTTCTTAGATATAGCCAGACTGTATATACTAGTTTGTATTTTGTCGTGTAAGTAGAAATTCTCTTTTTTCCCTTGTCTGGAACTAATTTGGGTTTGGCGGTATTTTCATATTATTTTATGAAATTAATTGTATGAAAACATAAAATTTCCTTTTAAAAACATAAATATTTTAGTATTCGAAAATGCAATTAACCTCGTAATGAGTTTTATCAGATCTCAATTGTAAACATACTTAACTGCTAAGCAATTTTACACAATTAAATGAAATGATTAAACAAACTACTTTATTATCATTAAATACTAAAGAACATTACTTTTACATTTTCAAATATGTAAGCAACTTAAGTGGAAATAAAAAAATCTTAAAATATAAAATTAAAAAATATTAATATTTAAAATATATTTACTATCAAAGTTGTATGCATCATTATAAACACATTACGTGTATGTTTATGCATACCGATGTGAATATAATGTCTTCTTTTTGTAATATTGTATACAACTCTTAATAGTAAAGTACAACTACTATTAAATTGTCACCACTTATCTTACGATAAAAATTCAAACCACAACTTTCAAAGCAAAAACAAGAACAAAATGAAAAAGTAACGGGTCTTCCAATAAGAGGTTTCATTTAAATATGTAAAGAAAGACGAGTATTTTTAAGCGAAATCATCGGATGTTTATTTAATTGTAAAGAGGAGGGTATGCCATTAATATTGGAAAACAATATCAGACAAATACCCGCAACGGCTACGCTTGCAAGACCATATTCTTTTCATGAAATTTTCCATCACCGATTCGCACATTTGCAGTTGTATGTCCTCGATAACTTCACGAATTCCATCTTTGAGGTCTTGAATCGGTTGTGGGCCATTGGTCTAGACCTTATCTTTCACGTAGCCGCAAAGAAAAAGTCTAAAGGTGTTAAATCACAAGATATAGATGGCCAATTGTGATCGCTTCTTCGAGAAATCACACGGTCAGGAAACTTTTCAAGTAAAAGAGCGATGGTATCGTTACTTGTGTAGCACGTAGCACCGGCTTGTTAGAAATAAATGTCGTCCACATCAATATCTTCGAATTCCGGCCATACAAAATCAGTAATCATCGTTCGATAGTGTAATCCATTCACCGTAACAGTTGCTCCAGCCTCATTTTCGAAAATGTAAGGTCCAATGGCCCCGCCAGACAAAATACCGCACAAAACAGTTACACATTGGGGATGGAGAGGCTTTTCAACAATAATTCTTGGGTTTTTCGATCCCCAAATGTGACAATTATGCTTGTTAACGCAGCCTCCGAGGTGAAAATGGGCCTCATCACAAGGATGATTTTTCGATGAAATTCCGGATCAGTTTGATGCATTTCAAAGACCCAATCACCAAAGACCCGACGATGTTGATGGTCGGTAGGCGTGAGTTCTTGTGGTAACTGAACTTTAAAAGCCTTAAGACCTAAGTCTTTATGCAAAATACTGTGTAATGTCGTTTGTGGAATGCCTAATTCCAAAGATCGACGAGAAATGGACAAACCTGGGTTTTCCTCAACACTAGAATAGCAAAATTCTCAGTTGTTCTTGAAACACGTGCACGAGTTCGATTCTTCACATCACTAACTTGTCCCGACAACTCAAATTTTTCCAACACTTTCACAATTGCTAGTCGAGAAAGTGCTTCACGACGACCAAAAATACTTTAGTTTTGCGAACTGCGACTTCGAAATTTTCAACATTTTTGTAGTAGATTTTAAGTGCGTTGTTGAAGCGTATATCGTTCCATTTTTATTAATGGCGTAGTTTTTACTAGTTATCTGTCAAGTAGTTACAAGTTAAGTCATGACAAATGTTAAAATGGCGGGCTATTGAAAGCGAAATGTCTTATTGAAACACCTTTTACTTCTTTAAATATGTTTTTAAAATTTAATTTAAGTAATAATCTATGCCTTAACATCCCCTGACAGGTTCATACCAATTAATGAGACAGTCTCAGACTATGAGTTATTATTATGTTCTCATCTCATTCGTGTTGTGACTTAAGGTCTTTGACTGCCAGAATTTACTTAAACGAGAAATAAAGCCACGAAACATATTTCCAAATAGCAGGCCATCAGATTCGACCCCTGAGACCCCCCCCCCCACCAATGCAATAATTAGATCTCACGTGTCGATCGGGGAACACTAGGCGCCCGCATCGAAATAAATAATCAATAAATAACAGAGTATACGTGGAAATATGTAAAATATTCTGAAACACTTACCCTTCTACGAAACATTATCAAACACAATGGTATTGGCGATACGCCGGCTACATTTAATATATTTCAATAGCGTTTCACTGAGCGATTTTCGCCGCGTTGAGAAAGTATTCTTATTCAACAAGAACGACCGTTATAATAAAGTAATATAAGGGATCTATAAAAGCACTATCATTATCACTACAAATTTTTCTTAATCTGAGGAAGTCTGAATCTATTTAGAACACTATTGAACTTTTCGACAGCAATCATTTAAACGTAGTTCATAAATTTCCGCATTTAATGAATACTTTGGCCATCTTTGAAAAACAGGAGCTTCAAAGGTTGTATTTTCCTGTGATATTTACGCTTTATCATCGAAAATGAAGAAGAATCAAAGTTTTTTCTTACCTTCTTCAAAACAATACTTATCCTTATACTGCCGTAGAAACGTTTGAAATCTTTAACAAACTTCAGTGAGATCTTACGAGATTCTGTCCCTTCTCATTATCATTTGTTTGTACTATTGGGTTGGCAACTAAGTACTTTCGGTTTTGTAGTATAATATAATATATATTTTCCATTTTGCTCAATGACCTTTTGCCATCTTTCCTTCAGCTGCATAATTCCGCGCTCATAAAATGTCTGGTCCTTATTACCAAAAAACTGAACCAGGTGCGAGTGAAGGTCATCGTCATTTGTGAAAGTTTTACCATTCAAAGAATTCTGCAAACTTCGAAATAAATGGTAATCAGATGGTGCTAGATCAGGGCTGTATGGGGGATGCGGCATCACTTCCCAGCCAAACTCCAATAGTTTCCCACGAGTTGCCAAAGATGTGTGAGGCCTTGCATTATCTTGGTGGAAAACTACACCTTTCCGATTTGACAATTCTGGCCGTTTTTCTTTGATTGCTTCATCCAGTTTTATTAATTGTTGACAGTAAACATCAGAATTGATCGTTAGGTTGTTTTGGAAGCAGCTCAAAAAACACAACACCTTTGTAATCCCACCAAACTGACAGCATGATCTTTTTTCGATGCAATTCAGCTTTCGACGTGGTTTGAGCTGGTTTATCGTGTTTGCTCCATGATTGTTTTCGAACTATGTTACTGTACAGGACCCATTTTTCATCACCAGTGATGATTCTTTTTAAGAAAGGGTCGGTTTCATTTCGTCTAAGGTGCATATCGCAAAAGTTGATTCTTTGTGTTTAATGAATTTCTTTCAATTCGTGAGGTACCCAAATATCAAGTTTCTTAACTAGCCCAAGACATTTTAAATGTTTTTCAATTGTTGTGTGCGATACATGTAGCCTCTCCGCAACCTCTCGAACAGTTATATGACGATCCTCTTCAATTATGACTTTGATTTGATCATCATCAACTTCAGTAGGCTGACCAGAACGTTGCTCATCTTTGAGGGAAAAATCTCCAGAACGGAATTTTTTATGCCAATTCTGACACGTGCGCTCTGTTAAGCAATTAGCACCATAAACTTCACATATTTTTTGTGAGCCGCAGCAGCTTTCTTTCCTTTACGGAAATAAAATAGTGAAATATGTCGAAAATGTTCGTTTCTGCGCTCCAATTAACCCACAACTAATAGCTTTAATAAAAATCACGCACTACTTGCTTCTGAAGTTATACAAAAAATAAAGCAATGCTCTCTATCAGTAAAAACCGAAAGTACTTAGTTGCCAACCCAATATTAAAAGAAGTTTTAGATGGAAAAGGGAGCTATTCAACAGTGGATTCAAACACCTCTTCTAATGTAGTGTCGGAAAATTTCAAGATTAATGATACAAACATGCCACAATACAAGGGACTGGCTTGGTCGGTAACCAATACTGTATCATTGTTTTACTATTTAAATATTTTTTATAAATAAATATATTGGATGAATACAGACAAAATAACTATAATATGGCCTCGTTTTACAGGTGGCATTAACTTTTTTTCTATACAACGATGACTGTTGGTCAAATTCTAGTTGCAATATCTAATTGAAAATTGTTTACTAACTGATATACAATATTTTAACAATGGCATATTTTCGTCGATAACACAATCTAATCCCTATTTATTACCGTTAACGATGTTTATAACCTATTTGAAAACAAATTATTAAACCATAAAAAATTATGTAGCTTTTTCTTTATTGCGTTTGATAAGACTTTCATTTTATTCGATACGATTGTCATGTATGTGTGTAAAGCAGGTTATATAAGATTTGTTCGTATGTTTCATGCTTAAATAGCAAGAAATAAAAAATACACCATACTCTCAACAACTTCATTATTACCAATACTAGTGCCTCGGACTACTACATGAATGCTATACACGTAAATTAATTGGAATTATATTGTGTAGATAGACGACGAAATAGGTCATGCAATTAAGGATTTGAGTATCACGTTTGGGTTTTATTATTAGAACCACAAGAACCTTCTCATTAATTGACAGTATATTACTACAAAGACGTTTTCTGAAGTACTTTTTCTTTCGCTAGACTCCAGACTGGGAACCGTTAGAATCGTTAGAAATTCGTAGTCCCCACAATGACATAAAATTGCTTCATCTTTTCCATAATAGAATATACGCTCCTGCAATTCCATCAAAGTTAAACTGTTTGGTGCCCAGTCAAGCAACTAAATTTGCAAACACTGCTCTTTCTAAAAACGAAAATGCTAATTAAGTCTCCTCTCTAAGAATATTTGACTTTTATAACAACTTGCCGAACTCAGCTATAGTTATAAACACTTACAATTTTTATTTTTTCGCACTTCCTCAGCCTAAGGTCGGGAAACTTTTCAGTCAAACCACATATCCATGAGTTTGAGCTCAAGCTCACGGCTGATATTGTAGGGTTTTTTTATCCATCACAAAACGGTATTTACTACAAGTTTTATGATGTTTTGTATGTCCATTTAAAGGTGGTTATCATAGATATGTTAGTCAAACGACGAATATTAGTCAGATTATGACCTGTTGTGTCCGTGATTGAGCAATTTTCAATTATTCCTGTTGTTTTTATCATGACTGCTTTTTGTGCGTTTGTGTGTGCATATGAGTTTATTTCTAAAGTTAGTATATGATGGAGAAATTATTTTGTTGTAGTCACTGACATCACAATCGGTACTACTATTATTACTTTTTGATTCCAAAACTCAAAGTTTGATTGTAAGTGGTGTATATTTTACTAATTTTCGTATACGTGTTTGTATCATTTGGTATCGCAATGTCTATTATATACGTAAGTTTTCTATTGTTTTTTATCAATAATTGTAATGTTTGCCCTGGCTCTAGGAATTTGTTATCTGTGTGCATTGTCCTGTCCCATTAGAGTTACAATAATAACTATAATAATACTATATAAAAGAATACATGACAATTAAAGACGCACTAAAGATGCATAAAAGATGCACTAAACAGAGACACGGAGAAGAAAAATTTCATTTAGACCATTGCACAGAACTTCATAGCGAGCCATTTCGAAGTAGTAACTAGTATTATATCTTTTCATGTAATTAATTCTTCTTTTTGATGCATTTAATTTTGTTATATGTATACATCCTGGTAGTTATTGTTATAAACACATGTAGCTGGTAGAGGAGGAAGTTGTAAATTTCTAAATATAAGTCAGTTTTAACTGCATCAAATGCTGTAGAAGAATTAGGCAATATAATTGGAAGTATTAATGTCTTTTTAATAAGGAAATATAATTTAAAATATTCATTTTGCAAAGCCACACGTTTGAACTTACATCGCTCCCTGAAGCGCGTTCTGCCTAATCCCTATCTCTGGTAGTAAATCATCATTATCTATACAGCTTCTCCTAATAACTGATAGTTGAAAAATAGTCACCGTTTATTGAAAATATTATGTAATATGTATGATAATATCTGACAAAATATAAAAAATTTATACACAAATATTCTAAATCATCCTTTTTTCAGGTGCAATTCGTAGGAATTATGGTACACGCCTTCCAGTTACTTTTCATCGACTGCAACTACCCACGTGCCTTTGTCTGGTGGATAGGAATGCACGCCGTTATGTTCTTTTTCCTATTTAAGGACTTCTACAATCAGTCCTACCTCAGAAAGAGCAGGTCGAAAGCGATAGCAACCACTGCCAAAGTATCTAACGGTAACGCCAATGGTTACATTTACCAAAATGGTCAATCAAAGCAATACCAACAGAACGGTTACCACAGACGCCCTAGTGAGAATGGAGTAGTAAAGCAGAGTACTAGTGCCTCAGACTACTACATGAATGGTCACATTCCCACAGAAATCGAACGCAGAATTAAAAGTCAGTGATTTTTGTAGAATAGTTATAGTTAAAATATTGCGAATTCTTAGTCACGATTTGTTTCCATACTTTTTTTAAAATAAACTTTTTACTTAATTTTTGTAGATAATCATCGTTACGAATGACTAATAAATTTTATAGAAACGTGTTGCTAAATATTATATAGCACATATTTACGATCTGTTATTTTTCGTATTATTATTTTAATTACTAGATGAATTAATTGAGTGCCGGCCAAATTGGTGATCTTGAATTTTTGTACTGTATGTATATTTTGAAAACGCGCGTATTATATTATAAATAAGTGACATGAAAATCTTAATTACAACTTAGTACAATCTATTCCATGGTGTTTACGAAATTCTAGGATTGTTAATTAATATTTTACAAATTGTAGAATTAAACGAAATGGTTGTTGTTGTATTTTTTTACGCAGTGTATTGTAAAAAGAGCAAGAAATTTTTTGAATAAATCCATTACATTTTAGTATTCGAATTTGTGTTTATTTTATTAAAAAATCCTAATCATATCCCACTCCAACTATACGCAATATTATCATATAAGTTCTATGGAAATACTATGTGATGCTATTTAGGGAGTCATTTTATACTCCCACGCAAAAGCAACAAATATTTATTTCTTAATATAGTTTCATTCTTTTTAAATGCTTTTATTTATTTATTTATTTAATACGTAACACAAAGACATCCAAATAGTACATTACTGTATTCATGTAAAACAAGAAACGATGGTTGTTCTGCACTCTTCATCAACGATTGCTGTCGCATTATCAGATGATTTTCTGAATACAGTTTCATCTTAATGTATATTATCTACTCGTACAAACGATTTCATGTTTCTCACTCCTTTAACTGTGGAAGAAATACTGGGAATAATAAATAATATGCCAAAAAAGTAATCGGTGGAAGTTTATGGCATATCTGTGAGTGTTTTGAAACCCAGTGCCTCGATCATTGAGGAACATATAACAAATCTTATAAATTACTCCGTGGAGATTAGTCAGTTCCCGAATTCTCTAAGGACTTCTTAGATTGTTGCTATTCTTAAAGAAGGTGAATCTGAGATCATTGGTAACAGAGGCCAACCAATAAATATTTTTTAAAAAGTTTCTTTAAAGTTCAACTTGTTTCTTATGTATTTTGGTGTGCTGAATTCAAATTTTCAATCAGTTTTTTTCTACCACGTACCAATTTTTCGCAATCTTTATCTTTTACTGGGTATTAAAATTTATAGTTAAGATTTAAAGGTATGTAATTTATTATCAGGGTATAATTGAAAAATTTAACATTTTATTATTACAATGGTAGTGTAAATTTGAATATTCACAGTTTTTTACTTATTAATCTAAAGTTTTGTATTTCCTCAACCTTTTCACGGTAAAAGTTCGAGTGCAGCTTTTACTTTTATGTGATGCTTCTGGAGTTGCTCGTAGAAGGGTCCAACAGTAATCTCTCATCATGTTGACATTTCAACGACCCTGATACCGTTTCTCCATCTCCTTTATATCTTGCTGGAAACGCTTCCCTTGTTCCTCACTTACAGTTCCAAGATTGTTAGGGAAAAAGTTTAAATGTGAGTGTAAAAAATGCACCGTCACGCTCATGTTACATCCAAGTTTTCGAAATGTTTTCAACATGTTTTCAACTATATTTTCGTAAATAGGATCTTTCTGATTGCCTAAAAACTTCAAAACGGGTATTATGATACGCTTACATTTGCATAAATAACGTAAGGTAAACATGCAAGGAAACTTTACGTCCTGTGGTATTTTAAAGTTCATTTTCGGATTCAGCACGCCAAAAACATAAAGAGGAACCAAATTTATGAAAAAAGTTCTTTCATGGTTGGCCTGTGTAATTATAGGCCAATTGCCATTTTAACTCTTTAATGGACAATTTACATAGTCTGAGTTTTAGAAAAAACTTATACATTTCCAATAGAAAAATCTTGGTTAAGATTTATAGCATATCTTCAAATACATATATGCCAGGTACGGGTGAGCCACAGGATTCAGTATTGAGACTTCTACTATATATACTTTTTAACAATGATCTTCTGAATCACATTCTTTGTGGAAAGGTATTTTTATATACTGACGATACTTCAATTGCTGTATCTGGTGACAATACTGGCAAGCTACGAAAGAATTTGGATAAAGTTCTCCATAATTGTCATAGTAGGTGTTACAAAAGCCAATTAACCATTAACACTAACAAAAACAAATTCTATTTAATATTAAATTAAATAATAGAAATTATAAGAATTTTACTATAAATTATTTTTCGTTAATTTTTATGGACTCTTAAAAGAAATTGACGTGAACCATTATTTTCTAGCATACTTCGTTTTCAAGCTTTAAAAAGCTTGGGATATTTACACTGGGCCTTTAGAAGCTCTTGGCTCGTAAACAATTACCAGGAATTCATCAATGGTATTTAAGTTTTGCGCAAATATCGACAATCGACGAGTCGTCAGTATGAAAAATAAATAAAATTACTTAATAACTTCACCAAACTTATTGCACGAAACGCATGAATTTTCTTCACATACTTTCTTCTTTTTATCAAAAGTAACAGTAGTTTCGAAAGTCATTCCTATTCAAATTGATTTAAATAAATAAAAGACTGCAGGAGAGAGTTTTTTTAATAAATGTTAAGGAGTTTGAGTTATTATTCATAATTTAGTAATAAGTCGTAGGTAGTGTTTAAAAGCTGAAATATTTACTTTATGTAATACAGCTTAAAATGTATTGTTATAAATTCTATTATAAGGAAATATATATATATATATATATATATATATATATATATATATATATTGGGTCTGGGAAAAAGTTCGTGGCGTTTTTTCAGTAAAATTCAACTGGTCCCCGCATGGCGCGTGGACGAATTCATTTAAACCGAATATGCTCCATTATTATCGACAATGTTTCGCCATTTTTTTGGTAGATCCATGATCCCATCGGTGAAAAACTTCTGTGGTTTCTGGTCGAAAAACTGAATCAAGTAGTTTTCACAGGTTTCTTTTGAAACCAACTTAATTCCATTGAGAGAGTTCTGCAGAGATCGAAACAGATGATAGTCAGAGGGTGCTATATCCGGACTGTAAGGTGGGTGCATCAAAACTTCCCAACCAAACTCTCTCAATTTTTGACGGGTCATCAAAGAAGTGTGTGGTCGGGCGTTGTCATGATGGAAGACAACACCTTTCCTATTAATCAATTCGGGCCGTTTTCTTTCAATCGCCTGGCGTAATCTCTCTAGTTGTGCACAGTAGAGTTGAGAATCAATCGTCTGACCAGTTGGAAGTAGCTCGTAGTGGACGATTCCCCTCCAGTCCCACCATACACACAGCATCACTTTTTTTGGCGTCAATGTTGGCTTAGCGAACGTTTGTGACGGCTCACCATCCTTTATCCACGATCTTTTACGCTTCCGATTATCGTACGTAATCCATTTTTCATCTCCGGTTATTAAACGTTTCAGAAACGGCTCGATTTCATTCCGTTTCAGCAGCGCATCGCAGATGTTAATTCGGTCCATCATGTTTTTCACGCTCAACTCATGAGGAACCCATACGTCAAGCTTTTTTTTGTAACCAGCTTTGTGTAAATGGTTCAAAACAGTTTTGTGGTCAATGCCTAGCTCCATGCCAATATCGACACTGCTGATATGCTTATCTTGTTGGACTTTTTCAAGAATTTCATCAGATTTTTCAGTGATTGGACGACCGGAGCGTGACTCATCTTTCACATTGAAATTTCCAGAACGAAAGCGAGCGAACCATTTCCGCGCAACAGATTTCGATAAAGTACCTTCACCGTACACAGCACAAATTTTATCACAAGCCTGCGCAGCGTTCTTCCCCTTATCATAATAATATTGCGGAATATAGCGAAATTTCTCATTATTCTTCTCCATTTTCAAGTGCGAATAACTTTCCAACCACTGCACCGATTACAATGTTTCTACGCTCAAACTAACGTTCGGAAGGTCATCTAAAAAACGAGCCGTCGGTGGTGTCGCTGTGACTTGTTGTTCTTTAGTTATCGGCAACCAATGCCATCTATCGGGAAAAACGCCACGAACTTTTTCCCAGACCCAATATATATATATATATGTATATATACATAACACACGCACACACACACACACAATTTTCGACAGAAAGTGGCGCCCTCTCCAAGCTTTACTTTTGTAGTTCGGTGATGCTAATTACTGGGTTTGAAACTAGAATTAAGATCGTTGAAGCTTTAAATATTGCTTATTAGATGGCAAACAATTTAATGTAAATTATTTTAAAATTACGAAAAATTAGAAATTATTATAATACATGGTAAAGAAATAGACATAAATTAATAATAAAAAATATATTACAGCCTCTCTTATAATGTATACCAATGCACGAGTGAACGTAAATAAATTTTTGTATTACGTAAAATCCAGTCCTTTTATGATTTGTTTCATAGTGCATTGGGTTAACTGCTGTTCCCTAATTAATATTTATGTACTTTATCTTAAAAAAGTTAAAATTAACCAATATTTTGTTGCATATTCAACTTTAAAAATATAGCATATTTATATTCCGAGTTCAGAAGCTGTTAACTCAAAAGCAATTGCAAAGAATTTATTAATTCTGTGTTTTGTGCAAATTGACGATTGCATACTTCCATTACGAAAACGAATCAAATTTCATAATAACTAACTTAGGAAATTCATTTCACGAAATCATCGTTCAACAAAACTGATAAATGAAATGTATCTTGAACTCCTCTCTTTCTTCTTATTAATAAAAGAAACAGGTAAAAGTAAGCTCACTTTTTCGTAAAAGTTCATTCATACTCAAACTAATTTGAATGTAGGCTATTGAAGAGGCAAATAACTATTTTTATAACTCAAGAAATTAAAGTTTTATTATGTGGCGTCCTCTGTGATACAATGTCCAAACTTTCGCGATTGTTGATCGAACCTGAGTTTGTAACTCGATTTGATACCTTTGAAGCTTTTTACACTGCTTATTAGATGGCGCAATTTTTTAAAATAAATTGTATTTAAATCGTTAAAAAATCAAAACTATTACATAGTATTAAAAAAATAAATATAAATAAATAATTAAAAATATAATGCACCATTTTCTGGAAATGTGTATTTAGGGATAAGTGAATAAATTTTTATATTACGCAAAATATAGCCATTTCATGTTTAATTTGAACATATATTTAGTGTTCCCTATTAATATTTATGTACTTCTTAAAATCAGTTGACACAAATCATTATTTTCTAGCATACTCATTTTTCAAATTCAAAAATAAAATTACAGTGTGACTTTATAAGCTCTTGGTTCACAAACAATTAGAAAGGAATTTTTGATTCTATTTAAGTTTTGTGCATATATAAATGGATGATGCCTCGTTACAATATGAAAAATAAATAAATTTCTTAATAAGTTTAGTAAATTTCCTTCACGAAATGCATCCTTCAACAAAACTGTTAGTGATAACTGAGATATATTGTCAACTACATTCTTTATTCTTATTAATAAAAGAAAGAGGTAGAAATAAGTTTTCTTTTCTTAATAATCAAATTTTAATGAGTAAATTTTTGTAGGAAAGGGTAATTTTCTTCTATATATTAAGTAGTTAAGATTGTTAGTTACAACCGTGGGTACTGTTTAAAATATAAAATATGTATTTTATGCAATAAGGTTTTAAAATACAATATAATAAATAGTTTTGCAAAGAAAAGATTAAAATTAAAATTTTTTAGAATTAAGGGCACCCTCTCTGATATAATATACAAATCTTGTCTATTGCCTTTAGAACAGGCAAGTATTAGGGCTTCCGTAGGATATCTTACAAAAGTTCCCAGGGGTACATCTTTAAACAAGATATTACAAACTTATATACATTGTTTCTTTCTAAAAAAGAAAACAAATTCAGCAAACTTGTGAGCAACTTTTTCTTAAAGTAATTGTAAATCTTTATTTTCTGGCGTACTCCGTTTTAAGTTTAAAAATAAAGCTTGGCATATTTACATTGGGAACTTCGAAGCCCTTGGCTTAAGCAATTTCAAAGAATATTTTGATTTTATTTAAGTTTAGAACCTATATCAATAATCGACTAGTATGTCGTCAGATGAAAAACTTAATAACTTTAGAAATTTACTTCATGGATGTATTGCAGAATAAAACTCATAAATGAAATGTACTATGAACTATACACTTCTTTTGTATGAAAGCCAGTAGTGAGACATTTCTACTCAAATTAATTGAGTATTTTTGCCAATAATTTCGTAATAAGTCATAGATAGTGTTCAGAAATTGAAATATTGATTTATATATATGTGATTTTATAATATTATGAATAAATTGTTTTGTAAAGAAAAAAATATTATTTTTAAAATTATGTTGTGCCCTCTTTGATACAGAGTCCAAATTTTCAATATTAACACTAGATATTAGGTTCGAAAATCGAATTGAGATCTTGGACAGTTTGGCAAGTGTATATTAGATGGCGCTACGATTTAATAAAAATGTTCTGAAAATATAAAAAATTAGGAACTATTGTATTGTATTATAACAAAAGAAACATAAATGAATGATTAAAAAATATATTACACTATTTCCTGTAATGTAAGGTAAAATCTAGCCATTTCATGGTTTATTTAAGTATGTGTAGGATTTAAGATTTTTATGCTTTATCCTTAAAAAAAGTTGACGTATGTTATTATTTACAGCATATTCCGTTTTCAAGCTTAAAAATAAAGTTTTGCATATTTATATTGAGAGTTCAAAAACTCTTGGATTATACTCAATTACAAAGAATTTATTAACTCTATTTTTTTTGCATAAATCACAATCAATAATGCATTCTTTAAGTATGAAAAACAAATTAAATTTTTTAATAACTTCAAAAGATTCATTTCACGAAGTGCAAACTGATTTCACTTTACGAAATGCATCGCTCAACAAACTTGTAAGTAAAATGCCATGAACTATAACTTCTTCTTCTTGTTAATAAAGAAGCAGTTATAAATAATTTTTCATTTTTGTTAAAGATTAATTTTCTTTCTAAATATTAAGTAATTTAGATATTTTTGCTATTATCAAGTTATAAGTGGATAGTGTTTAAATTTGAGATATATATTTTATATAATACTAGCTGTACCCTTCGCCCGTTGCTACATCACCAACTAAAATAAATTTGAAGGAAAGACATTACACAAATATTCAATTAATTTTGAGTCATTTTATAGATTTTGTTCATTTTGAAAAAATTGTAACATTGCAGCGTTTCGTTTCAATTCGATATTTATTGAAGTGCTGTGGGATACACAATATTTCTTGTTTTTGCATCTGGTGCGTAAACGAATAAATCAGAAGGTTTTCCGACGCGTGAGCAGGCCACTGGTGGTGAGAAGTATGGGTTCTCCAAATTTAATCTACACACTTGCAACGATTGTAATTGTGCTTTGCTGATAGTCATCGCGAAAGCGAGTCGTGCCGGGAACTGCAAACGTTTGAATTCGAATGGCATATCTGTCGGGATCATTGGGATACGTGGCAACAGTACGTCTTCACCTTTAAATTTTCTAGTCAAAATTGTTGCCTCGATAACATTGTTCATCATTTTCTTGACTGAGAGTCTGGTTCCGTTGCAAAGTCGTGTTGGATTTATGTTTCGAAGAAGAATGATGGGTATGCCAATTTTCAATATAAGAACGTGCGGTGGCATGCCTGGCAAATCAAGCGAATTCAAGAATTCAGTTGGATAGTTGATAACTTCGTTTTGATTGACCACAGTATCGATGGACTTATATGTTGTCATTTCGTCGGGTATTCTATTCTGAATGGTGAAGTTGATGGTATTGGCATCGATGTTTTTGGCCTCTAATATAGCACGCGTACTGAGCCACTGATGGTTTTTGTAGTTCTGTGCGATGTTTGGGAAAACTTTTTGCACCAATTCGTCTATGCTTTCTGTGATCTTACGGAAGCTTGCTGGCAAGATGATACATTGCGTAGATCCATCAATTTGCATTCGCCAATTTCCAATATTCATTAATTGTTCTGCAAAATTTCCAATTGGAATGGCAGTGGCGCCATCTATGGAAAATTGGTCGTACCAACTTAGAAACCATCGTGGGCTCATGCGCAACAACTTTGCTAAAGATCATCACATGATCAAATGCATAGTTTACGATTCTATAAAGGACATACAGACAGACATTCGTTTTTATATATAATATATAGACAGTTTTAAAATATAATAAAATGTTTTTGGGAAAGGGATATTAAAATAAATAAGTATTTTTAGAGTTATGGGCCCCTCTCCGAAACAACGTCTATATTTTTGGTGGTGTCCTTTGATATGATTAAACACTGGATTTATTAAAACTTGAATTTGAAATTTCGTGTAATTATCAACAATGGACGATGATCTTTAAATAACTTCAGCAAATTTCTTTCACAATATATATTATTAAATAAAAGTGATAAGTGTAATATGATACGAACCTTCTTGTTAATGAAAGAAGTTAGGAATAAATTTTCTTTTTCCCAGACGTTGTTCTTATTCAAATTATAATTTAAAAGAATAATGTTCTGCAGCGGGGAGTAAGCTTTTTTGCTGTTATACTAAAGAAGGATAATATTATAAATGAGTATTTTTCTTAAAATATCTTCATTGACATTTAATGAATTAATAATAGCTGTCATAAAGTAAAATATTTAGTTCTACTTCTCCGGTAAGATCACCACGAATATGAATTTCTTTTCTAGGAGAACAACAGAGCCATTAGTGTCGAATGGTTTAATAATATTATCAATTTATCAATAGTTCAGACAGATGGTATCGATCTATCGGGGTAATTAAAAGCAAATACAGTAATCCCCTCTATAACACGATACTTTTATAACGCATTTTCATATTACGCGATTTCAATCCCCCGTACAACACGGGCATTCCCCCATATAACGCGGGGATTTCCCACATTATATTTCTGTACTGTGAAATTTATAATGATTTGTACAGTTCAAAATTAGTTTCAAATTCAAATGGTGAAACCTTTGAACATTCTATTAAAAGAAGATGTCGGTGGAACGTTATTTCAGATAGTTCGGACAGCGAATAAACATGTAATAAAACTGTCAATTTATTTGAAATTAACTGTTCTTTTAGTTCATATGCATAAGTTTTTTATTTAAAATGTTCTTAGTTTAGTTTGATTTTAATAAAACGTACATATTTAGTTCATAACACAGTTTTTTTCTTAATATTCGATTTAAACCCGCTTTAGCAAGAAAAGTTAAACGTGAATAATTTATACGTAACGTTTTATACGGGGTCGTAAAAACGCGTTATACGGAAATACTCCTACAACGCGTTTTCCTATAACGCGGAACCAATCTACCGTATTATAGGGGGGGATTACTGTAGATCGCAGACTTGTCTCAAACTATTGCAGCCTTTATACGAGTATAAGTTGCGATTCTTCAAATAAATTTATTTATTGCTAAGCAACTCTACAACCATTAACTATTTTCTTCCATGACCTAGAAGGAAAGTTAATGCATATGAATATAATCTATTTCAAAGGAAGTTTAATTTCCTACCTAGCATTGACATGTTTTTTGAACTGGACGAATGGGTATTTAATCTAAAGGCTGTTTCAAATTGGGCGGTTTTCTTAAGAATAAATAAAATATAGATGGCGCACTGAATTTGTCTGGGTATGTGGGCATTTAAAAAGTGTGATGTATGACATTTATAAAAATGGCTTCGTACACGGTACAACAACGCGTTCTGAATTATTTTATGAAAATCAACGTTCTGTGAAAAGAGTTTTTAGAAAATTCCGTGAATTTTATGGTTTACGTAATCGTCCATCCGAAAGCACTATTAGTCGAATTATTAAAAAATTTCAAGAGACCGGTTCCGTGGAAGATCAAAAAAGTGAAAAATACAGTCGGAGTGGTCGTTCACAAGAAAATATTCGTTTGGTTCATGAAAGTGTTGCTGAAGATCCTGAAATGTTCATTAGACGATGTTCACAACAACTTAGACTTACTGGATCAACAACATGGCGCATTTTACACAAGGATTTAGCTCTGAAGGCATATAAGGTTCAAATAATACAGGAAATGAAACCATTAGATCATTCAAAACGTCGTTCATTTGTCAATTTAATTAATGAACAACTAGCTGATTTTTCTCAAAAAATAATGTTTTCCGATGAGGAATATTTTGAACTTGGCGGCTATGTTAATAATCTAAATTACCGTATTTGAGGTGAGGAAAATCCACGAATTATTCATAATAAACCTATGCATCCTAAACGAGTTACTGTTTGGTGTGCATTATGGTCAGGTGTTGTAATTGGACGTTACTTCTTTGAAAATGCTGCCGGTAAAGCTGTAACTGTCAATGGTGATCGATATCGTCGGATGATAATCGAATTTTTGTGGCCTGAATTAATGAATATTGATCTAGAGGATATGTGGTTTCAACAGGATGACACTACACCTCACTTTGCACACGAATCAATTGATTTATTGAGAGAAAAATTTCTTGGACGTGTAATCTCAAGAAACGGTGATGTTAATTGGCCACCAAAATCATGTGATTTGATCAATTCCTGCTTCGAAAGATGAAATTATTCGTGTCATTGGTGAAATAGAGCCTCAATTATGTCAAAATGTCATTGGAAATTTTAACAAGAGAGTGGACGTCTGTGGAGCTGCAAGAGGAAGCCATTTGGCATATATTATCTTTCGCATATAAACGTCATAACTGATACTTCAATTACCAATAAAAAGTTTTTGAAAGTAATTGCAAATTATGTGTTTTATTTATTCTTAAAATAAACGCGATATTTGAAACACCCTTTATGTTCAGAGATTTAAAAAACTCACGGTATACATAAGCTCTTCACAGTCTGTCTACTGCAGTTACTTTCTTTTTATAATACGGTTATTTATATTTAAATATTACGACTTGCATTATATCCAAAATCTAGGATTAGTCTGTTAGAGTAATAGCTCGGCAATTTAATATTAACAAGTTCATGGTACTGAGAATCAAGCAATGTTGTGAACAGAAGAGAACCCTTTTAGGAAGATGTGGTTTTGTTTGTCCTTAGGTTTCAACGCACGAAGACGTGTTTACAATATTTAAGAGAAGACTCATTTGAGAATGCTCACTTTGCAAAAAATTGAGGCTGATCTTTTTAGATCACCAATAAAGTTTCAGATTTAAAATATAGTGCAGCAGTTAAAAAATAATCGGCTGAGTAATATAAATAATCTCGTTTATTGTTTGATTTCAACAAATCTCATAGGTAAACCAACTTTCGAAGCTAATGTTAAACATTTTGGTTCAAATTCTATTGGAATTGGAGTTTTACTGCATTTTTCCAATTCAAAGCGAGATAGAATATGGATGAGAGCAATTTTAACTGACAACATTCCGAATCTTTCACCTGGAAAGAAATATATATATATATATATATATATATATATATATATATATATTTACATGAGTTTAATTTAATTGGAATTATTTAGCAATATATAATTTACCTATACAGTTACGTGGACCTGATCCGAATGGGATATAGGTGAAAGATGGTCTGGAATTAACATATTCTTCTAAAAACCTTTCAGGGTTATATATATCTGGATTTGGAAAATATTTTGGATCGTAATGTAGACCAAACAAAGGAATCGCAATAGGCGTTCCTTTTTCTAAGACAATGTTGGTTCCGGGAACGTTATAATCTTCTGTACACATTCTATCTAGGAATGGAAGAGCTGGATATTTCCTTAAGGTTTCTGTAATATTAAAGAAACATTGCTAATAATGTATTGTATTATGTGTGTAATGATTACTCGGTAAGAGTGCTAGCGTGTTCATATGAATTTATTTATTCTGTATATGATCCTAATCGTCAAAAATCTGTACACTTTATAATTATGCAGAGACTGTTGAAGTGATAGTGTTGCTCGAGTAATTGAGAGTGCACTTGAAAAAGTGATCACTTCAATTCGTTGTTATATATTCGTTAACTGAGTTTTAAAGAACGTAGATGCTGATGCTGATTTTTGCAAAAAAGCCTAGTGAGTGACGGAGCTCATTTTTCCTAAAATGGCTTTGAGAATCCCCAAAAATTATCGCATCCGCGGTAGTGAAAATCTATACATTATTCAAGAGAAAACAATGCACCTACAAAAACGCACTGCTTAATGTGCACTGTGAGTTGGAGGAATCATTAGACTATACCTTTTGAGTACGAAGCTGGTAACGCTGTAACTGTGTACGTTATGGGGGGAGGTGTAAAATAACTTTCTTTTCCATAACATCATCTAAAGCTATTTGAAGGAAAGGGTTTACATTAACAATCTTGTTACGATTCTAGAGCTTAAAAAAGATCAGCTATGTAAGAAATTGTGTGGTTGAAATAGATTATCATTTATGGGAGAAGATTATGGAAAATTTTTATAAAGGAATGGTATTGCATCAATGGAGTCGTGTAGAGTATTTGATCGACATATTTCGCACCTAACCTTTAACTGTATACTTTACATAGATAGTAACAATTTTGTCTTTTAATATGAAGTCTTTTCATGATCGGCCAACGTCAAAACGTCAGTCAAGGTTATCATTTTTATCATGGTGAAGTTCACGAGCGAGTAACGTGTGGAAATTATTGAAAATTATTACCGCCATTCTGAGTCGGTAGTCGCAACTTAAAAAGCGCTTAATCTAATTTTCGGTCGTAATAGTCGTCCCACTAGACATGCTGTGCGTGCTATAATGAATAAGTTCAATATTCACTATTGGATGTTCCTGTGCCAGTGAGACAACGCCGTTTACAGGAACTAGGAATCTCTCAAACCAAATTGTGGCGAATTTTGCTTAAAAATTTTGGTTTATTCCCTTACAAGATTAAATTAATTGAAGAATTGAAGCCACTCGATCATTCGAAGCGCCGAAACTTCTCCGATTGGACTATTCTAAAGTTTGAAGAAAATCCTGAATTTCATCGAAAACTCATCTTCAGCGATGAAGTTCATTTTTTTCTTAATGGCTTTGTCAATAAGCAAAATATGCGCTATTAGACAGCAACACTCACATGTGCTTCGAGAGAATCTATTACAACAACAAAAAGTGACCGCGTGATGTGGATTTCATATCGGATGTGTGATTGGACCACATTTCTTCGTCGATGAAAATAATCGCTATGTTATGGTCAATGAAGTTCTCTATCGTGCCATGTTGGGAGACTATTTTTAGCCAGAATAGGATGGGCTCGACATCAGTGATATGTGATTTGAACAAGATGGTGCCACATGTCAAACAGCTCGTCAAATAATTGATCTATTGAAAGGAAAGTTCGGTAGCCGTGTAATCTCGAGAAATGGTCCGGTTAATTGGCCATCTCTTCTTTTTATGGGGTTACGTTAAGTCGCTGGTTTATGCTAATAAGCCAAAAACTTTAGAGGAGCTCATGGACAATATCGAACGCGAAATTACCAACGTGCCGGCCGATATGTGTGAAAGAGCGGTGGAAAATTGGCTCAAAAAAATCTATCGTTGCAAACGTTTCGCGGCGGTCATATGAACGAAATCGAATTTCATAGTAAAAGGTAATATGTGTACTGCACCTGGAATAAGTTTACAGCCCACTATCTCAATTATTCCGTCTCTTATTTAAATGCAAAATTGTCGTTGATCGTTTTGAAAAACCCGATATTATGGAAGATCATACATACCAGTTTGTTAGCTGACAGATGAGTTCACTACAACACTTTTCTGATCGCTCATTTTTTTTTACAGAATTGGGTTTAACTCACCACGTCTGGTGCCCATATTTCATTATAAATATTATTAAAATAAAATAAATAAATTATTATTAAATATGAAAATTATTCATTAATTTTTTATGATATTTTTAACGCGCAATGTATATTACGTACTTTTATCTTAAACGATAATTTCGGAGCTGGTTTTTATAGCTTACCTAATACAACTTTATCTATATATTTCATACTCTGCACTGCTTCGTATGTTACCCCATTATATTTTTGTAACGTTCTGTTAATTTCAGAACTGAGTTTCTTTTGAATGGACTTGTTTAAGCTTAGCTCATATAAAGTGTAAGATACTGTAGCGGAAGTGGTTTCAAATCCGGCAAAGAAAAATTGGGCTGCTTGGGCAATAAGTCTATCACCCTCTGCAAAAAAGAAACAAAATTGTTATATGTAAATCACAACTTGAAAAATACTTTACTTACCAAGTTTGAAGCCGTCGAAATTTGTTCTCTTAATTTTAATTAGAATATCAACTAAGTCATTCCTGATAATTTTATCGGCTTGTCTCTTTTCAAGTGTATAACTGAAAACATCTCTCAGAAACGAGCTCGCCGTGGACGATATAAATTTTATTTTGAATAGATCTACTATTTTAGGCAGAAAAAAATATGCAATTGCACTAATGCCATTAGAAAATGTAGAACTGAACATGCTTTTGCCAACTGTTTGCCAAGGTACTTGATCGTTCTTAAAGGAATGACCTTCAACACCAAAAGCACAACTCGTTATAACGTCAGTAGCGTATCTTTGACATACCTCTTTTGCCTCGAGGTAATCATGTTTTAAACTTGATTTTGATAAAAATGTTGTTAAATCCTCAGCGGCCTTATTTATAAGCGATAACATATGTTTTATTTTTCCAGACGAAAAAGCGGGTGTCATTTTACTTCTTACCATCTTCCAGTTTGGGTTCTTTAATACGGGAAGCATGTTAGAAAATATTCCATCGGCAGTTTCGTTGTATGCTATTGTTCTATCTTGGAAACATCGGAAATCTTTTATCAGTACTTGTGTTATTAATTCTGGACTTCTAACGACAAAATATGGTTTATGGAGAATCCATATTCCAAAGAATGGGCTTTTCATTTCATTATACATTTCTGCTAGTTTATGTCCAACTGTTTTTTTGAACATTAAGATGTCGTAAAAATTTCCAAATAGAAAGTGCGGCTCGACGTATGGAACTCCTTTCAATTTCCAATAATTAAAATCGTTAGATAGATACTTGTAAAGTAAATATACCGTGATTAAACACAATAATCCAGTAATTACCAACATCTAAATTTGACAAAACGAAGTATTAAAATAATGTAAAATTAAATGTTAATATATATTTTACTTTCGGTAATTTCAAGAACACTTTGTAAATGCAACAAAATAAACCTATAAATCAGTAGTTTTAATGTAGAATTTAGTTACATGATATATAATTTTGCAAAAATTTGATAAGTTGAATAATTGTTTCTGTGCACAATCACTTAGAGTAGATGGAGGCGATGCTTGTGGGCAATCAATTACATTAAATGGATAAAAATTAACCATTTCCGATTGAAAAAGTGGATTCATGAAAACATATTTGGCAAATAGAAAAATTGGTTTGTAGTTTAGCAAGATTTATTGATTATTAAGCAAAAATTCAAAACTAACTCTACAGTAGATTCTTCTAACGGGTCTTCCAATAGGAACATCCGAACTTTGATGGTTGGTAGCGGTCATATTGTTGAAGCCACATCTGTCTAATTGGCTGTCATTTATTCAGTCTATTTTGCCAAATAACCATGAACGAATATAGCATTATGTGTTTTGTTCGGGCAACGTTCCACGCGCTTCTCCTATTTTACGGTCGCCATAATCTTTCTACAGAGCGGACTATTCACAGTGTGGTGGATAAATTTGAGTCCACTAGTTCAGTAAACAATGAACCAACACCCGTACAACGGCGAAACACAAGATTTGGCGAAAACATCGCCGCTATCCGTGAGAGTGTGCAGGAGAATCCAACGCAGTCGATTTCGCGTTGCTCACAAGACCTCGGCCTTTCGCAGACCACAACTTGGCCTGAATTGGATGATATGGACACCAACGTCATGTGATTTTAATAGGACGGCGCTATGTGCCACATAACCCATGCCATCGGTCAAATTTAGCTTGATTTATGCGCCAGATCCACGGAAAATTGGATATTTCGGATGCTCGTCACCCAGCGAAGCCGCGGCGAACATTTGTACGATGTTATATTCCATACATAATGGTATCGACACGTCTTTTAAGCGAATAAAAAATGATGTCTCACACACACTTTGTATTATTTAAATTAGAAGACAGGAAGCGCTTAATGAAAGACCCGTTATATAAAATTATTGGAGCTCGTATAGTACGTATTGCATAAACAGAAGAACTGATGTTTGCAAGACTGCTTGCGTGCTCCATCCTATCGATGGTTGACTCCAATACATTTACTAAAAATTTACTTCGATTTGTAAATGTTAGTACTCTTCCACTGCAATATATGTCAATTTATTCTTCTTTATTTAATTGAAAATTTACTATTTTTGTTTTTTCAAGTTTAGTTTTGGCTATTTCTTCGACACCATTCCTTTAAATATTGTAAGCTCATTACTATTTCATTTTGAAATTTTTCATTATTGTTTACTTGAATTATGAACATGTCTGCAAACATTCCTACTTTACATTGCAGACCATTCTGAGCATTAGATTCGTGTGTAATTTATTATATCTGGTTTGTATCTTTTCTTGTGTTTAGGTATGATATATTTTTTTCAGTTGTTTTAGAAATGTGGTCGTTTTAAAGCAATTATTTATAATTCTCGAGATTGGTTCACTTAATATATTAGTACAGCTTTTTAATAATTGTCGGAATTTTGTTCAACAGATGGCGTATCTTGCAAGGAATGCACAGGACTGCGCAATTAAGTTAGGGCCACCCTCATTTCCTAGAAATATTTACAGATGCTTTCTAGGTAGAGAGAATGTCATATTTTCTGTTAAAATTTCTTCTTTTACCATATTGGCGACAATCTCTTTCAACAACTATAAAATTCTCAGTATTCTAACCATCACTTCGTCTCGAGTTTAAACACAATAGTAGAGGGTTACTTCTACCTGCTTCTCGTAATTCTGAGTGCTGCGTTGTATGTGTAAAGTGAAAGTTTTATTGCAGATATCGAATTTATGAAATATTATAATTAGTTTTAAAATTTCCTGACATTATATATTTTTTGTTTGTTGTGGGAGGGAGGGGAGTCTAGACGAGTAAGACGAGAACGTGTTTCACTCTATGATAACGTCATTTTTATAGAAGATGGAGTGATGCAATAGTTCCATACTACTTTTGTCATCTACCAACACTTTCCTTGTATTTGTTAATACTTTATGCAATTTAGAGTATTAAGAAAATCCAGTTCTACCATTCCTAGGCAGAAGTTGTGCATCTGATTATCAAATTCCCGGCACAAATATAATGTTGGGAGAAGGAACACCAGTTTACATACCTACGGTTGGCTTACAATACGATCGAGAATATTAATTGAATCCAGATATATGGAATCCTGAGAGAAGAATGCATAAATTCCAGACCTAAATTTGCTTATATTCCATTCGGATCAAGTCTACGTGCTTACTAAAAGATATTTTGATAATTTTATTATAAAGGCTTAATTCCAATTAATATTTATTTTAGGAAAAAGTTTGGTTTCATAACCAACATTGGTTTGATTCACATCCTCACAAAATTCAAAGTGGAGAAATGCAGCACGACACCAGTTCCACTAGACTTCGATCACAAAGCATTTTCGTTAGCTTCGGTAATTAGATTACCTATGAAATTCATTAATACTAAACAATAAATGCAGTCTGATCAAATAAAACTATTCATTACGTAGTTTATAGCTCTTTTAATATGTGTTTGGAATATATGTTTAAATAAATAATTTAGCATTCTAGAATTTTTAAAATACTATAAAATATAATTGTAGTAGATTACATTAATTCTATTTTCTCTATTTGCCCTAGAACGTCTAACTAAAATAGCCACCACATAAAACCTATCATTCACTTCGAGCCGCTGCGTTCATTACGGAAGGAAAAGAAAGACACAGTTACAGATTAATCGTTAAAAGGATGAATATTTCGTCCTTTCGAAATTGTAGCACATCTAAGTAGCGGATAATTTCCGTTTCATTAGGTGAAGACCACACGTGCGTTTTCATGAAGCTGCAGTGATTAGAATAGTTAAACATTCTTCAACTACTATGATTTGGTCCTGCTTCAGGAAAAAAGTTAGAGCCTCTGTATTGTCACGGGTACAATGAACAAAGTACAGAGAAAATTCCATATAATGATTGTCATGCTTGGAGATGTTATTTACGAATTTACGCAAGACCACAGAGCAAAATCAATAAGATTTGTTTCCTGGTAGGTTTTGCCATGGCCAGGCAACTCTCTAGACCTAAACTCAATCGAAAATGTATGGAATAGTATAAAACGGATTGTTTACTCAACTCCGAACCCTAGCTAGTTTAAAACAAAGTATTGAAGATACTTGACGCAATAATCAGAATTTGAAGGAACGAGCTGTGTCATGCATCAGAAGCTTGCTGAAGCGAATTGCCGCCATGGTTAAAGCAAAGAGTGACTAACAAAATATTAATTCATATTATTAAAAATTATATATTAATCTTTATATTACAATATTAATAAACAGTTGCTCACGAAAAGTCGTTACTCTTTTTATTTCTTATAGAAATAAAATCAAAAAAATGTATGGAATAGAATAAAACGGATTGTTTACTCAACTCCAAACCCTAGCTAGTTTATAACAAAGTATTGAAGATGCTTGGCGCAATAATCAAGATTTGAAGGAACGAGCTGTGTCATGCATCAAAAGCTTGGTGTGTACAGGATTCCTTGTTCATGCAGCAGGGCATATATTGGTGAAACAAAGCGGTCTGTCGGCACTCGTGTTACTGAACATGAGCGTTGTACTAGGTTCTGCACTTGCCGAGCATAGGCTGGAAACCGGGCACCATATTCAGTTCAATTCGACCAAGATCCTATTCCCCACTAACCATTTCTATGGTCGCAAAATCCGTGAAACTATAGAGATCTTTAAGCACCCCAATAACCTTAACCGCGATGATGACTACCCCCTACATAACGCTTGGCAATCCTGCATCTTCAAACTACCCAACTGCAACCGTAACGCTCCATTGACCCATGACCCATTATCCATATATAAACCCGTCCCCCATCGACTTACACCAGTTTCAGTGCAGTACTTCAGCCCTGCAGATGTCCCATACAAATGGGTACGAAACGTCGGCAGATATACTAGTGACGCTGTTCCAGCCCGGAAACCCAGAAGCAGATAGCATAGACCACGTCCGCGGAAGTGTACGTACCAAATTAATATATATTAATCTTTATATTACAATATTAATAAACAGTTGCTCACGAAAAGTCGTTACTCTTCTTATTTCTTATAGAAATAAAATCAAAAAGTTTTTATTAAGCTTCATTTCACAGCAAAATTCAACTTATTAATTTAATTTATAGTTTCCGTGTATTTTTTCTTTTCGCCGCTGAGAGAATATTAATTAAGCACGATCCTAATTTCAATTTTATTAATTAGGCAGTAGTAGTAGTAACTTTATTGAATTTATTATGTTCATGGAGAATTATAGTTTTATTTACGATAAATTTAATTTATTTATTAAAGCAATTATTTTTTTAGGAATTCTTTTTACTCGCCGAATTAACATAACACGTTCTGAAAAGGTCAATGCTAAATAATGTACAAAATAACCAAGTTGTTGTTTAGTCAGTTTTCAATATTAAAAAAAGAGTTGATGTTATTAAAAATAATTAGTGTCTAAATGACCTTACGAAAATCTAATTTAAACATTTTGATATATGTATGTAGATTATTTAAAGTTATCTTTATTTATTTAGTGACGTCGGTGATTATATTAATGAAAATATCTTTGCAAAAGTAAGTAGGAAGGACATTTTTTAGTTAGTTTAGAAGTATGATAAAGTAACTAGAAATGTACCACCCTAGAACAAACAAAATTCTCTATTAAATATTTTAAAGAGAACTCGATTCTAAAACAAAACTTGATGTAGCTTTAACAGATTTTTACTTATAACTTATACCGAAATAAGATTAATATTTTTAAAATTAAGAAGAAATGGCCGGACACAGTAACATTTTTGGGCAATAATCTACGTTTTTAAGCTTTAATGGTGCATTAAAAGTCTTCAGTTCACTTTTAGGGTTAATATGTAATTATAATGTATTCTTCATGGAATTTTTGTAATGGATGATCTACTACAAAGGTCATGTGGTAAACCAACTATGATTGAACAACTAAATCACATGTTGAATTTGAATATATTAGACACAGATACAAGCCTTATGTAATTCCCTATTATCACCTGCTTGTGAAGAAGCTGTTGGCTCAAGGTTCTGCGTAATTTGATAGCGGCTCAAAAGTTACATTGATCAATGCAAAAAGAAAAGGTCAAAAATTCATTTGTGACTGACCAAAGAATTTCACAACTGAACTAGAAAACAAATGACAGTTAATGCAGCGTATATCTTATTACGGAGCAAAGCTGATGAACAATTAAGTAAACATTGACCTCCGATCAGGTAATTGTTTCATTCTTTAGTCCATCGTGTTTCGTGGTTTTATGAATTTCATTGCCGATAGTTCTTGAAATTGATTCATTTTAAATTAGGACTCCGTACTCACACTTATGGCAGCTCAAATATGAGTTTTTTTGCCACTTCGATATTACAATTCCCATCTGTCACTATGATGTCTTTCTGTGAAATAAAGATCAATTGTACGGACTAGCATTGAATAGTGTCGAGGTCATGGTGAATGAGATTCCTCCACAAAGCTGGATCCAGTGTTTTAAGGGGTGGTTGCGTTAAATGATAAATCGCTTTATTTGTCAAACTGAGTATCTTTAAAAGCGATAAAGCAGAAAATATCAGGTTGTTACATATGAAATGTCCGATTTTGTATGGAATAAAAAAAAGTATAAATTTAAAAAAATATAAACATTTATTCTGCAAAATAGTCTCCATTTACATCAATAGTTTGTTGCCAACGGCATGTAAGCTGGAAAATTCCCTTTGAAAATAAATCTAGGTTTTGACGGCTCACATATTGCTCAAACACTGCTATTAGAGACTGACGGTCAGGGAAGTCCGTATTTTTTAAGTGATTGTCTAAACTTCGGAAAAAGTGAAAATCAGTTGGCGAAAGGTCAGGTGAATAAGGTGGGTGAGGGAGAATTTCGTAACGAAATTCCGAAAGTTTTTGGATTGTCTGTCGTGCAACATGAGGTCTTGCATTATCATGGGTCCATGTCTATTGACTAGTGAGGGCTGCAAGTGGCTCAATTTTCCATGCATAGTTTCCAGTTCGGCATAATAGGACGCTGCCGTGATGGTTTCACCAGGTTGCAAAAATGAATAGTGAATAATACCCTTACTGGTCCACCATACAGTCACCATAATCTTTCGCGGGTGAAGTGATGCTCGTACATGCTGTCTTGGTGCTTCACCTCGATCTAACCATTGTCCTGACCGTCTCCGATTATCATAAAGTATACACTTTTCGTCACACATTACCACTCGATGAAGAAACGGTTCAACTTTCTGTCGATTAGCCAAAGAGATAGCCACCTCTAATCGACGGAGCTTATTGGCTTCCGTTAATTGGTGCGGCACCCATCGATCGAGTTTCTTCACTTTGCCAATCGAAGAAAGGTGACGACTAACGGTGGCAATGGACACTTGAAATGTTTCTGCAAGGCTACGCACTGTTGTCGATGGATTACTTTCAACTTCTATACGCAGCTCGTCGTCATTAACGGTGCTACGCGCATATCCGCGAGGCTCATTTTCCATATCAAAATTTTCCTCGCTGAATTTTTTAAACCATCGCCGTAATGTGCGTTCATTACACGTGGTTTCACCGAATGTCTGATTAATTTGCCATAGGCGAGACAAGGACATGTGTATTAATCTTTCCAAGAAATGGAATAGGTACACACTTCAAAATAAATACCCTTTTCTACAAATACAATAATAATTTTCACCAAAAACGTACACGTCTTCACACAGGTGCGATTCAGTTCAGACTGAAGGAAAAAACGGACATTATATTTGTAACAACCTGATAGTAAAATCTCTTGCTTTGTTTTTGCTTTTTTGGACACTTTTGGAATTATAATTCAAGTTTGTCTTGAATAATATAAACTCTTATCGAAGATAACTTAAATAATTAAATAAATCACCTTGTAAATTACAGGTCCCTAATTAGCAATAATTTTGTTTACTACAGGCAAATGATATATAATGATGTTAATTACAATATGAACTTTCAATAATAGTTCAGTTCAGGGAATACATTGCATATTAAAAAGCTATTACGCAATGCTTTATTTTTTTCATTCTCGTCCTAAAAATAGTGATGCTTCATTGGGTTCTGTATACAAAGTGTCTATTCAGAAAGGTCTCGTAACTTCCGAATACAATGGCAATGCATTATTATTATCTAGGTGTGTTAGTAATAGGCCTTCCATAATATACAATAGAATAGACTAGAAACGCGGCAAGACCGTCGGTGATAGAAATAGCAGTGTCAAAGACATTGTTGTAGCAAATAAATTATGGACAACGACCACAAAAGTATAAACTAGAACGAGTAATAATTGTGGTCGTTGTCCATAATTTATTTGCTAAAACAATGCCTTTGACATTGCTATTTCTATCACCGACGCTCTTTTGCCGCGTTTCTTGCAAGAGCGGGCAATGGATGAGTGCAATTGTTAGTGACAAAGATGTTCTTATGACTATCGCTCTTTTTTTACAAAGTGTTGGGCATATTTCTATCAGATACTGTTTTACTAAAACAACTACTTTATGTATAGTTTAAAATTTTCGAAAACATTTACACTAACTGAATATAACTTGAAGAGTTTCTTTAAAATATGTAATTATTAAGCAAGGACCAGGGCGACGTATTCCATTCTGAACAATTTATTGAAATGATAGACCTAATATAATGAAATTACTTTTACAAAAGAATTAACATATAGTGATTATGTAGTTTTGAGAGGCAGAAGCAAAAAGACGTAAAAAACGTTATGATAAGAGGAATGGCAGCAGAAGAAAAGGTAAAACTGGAGTTCAATTCAAGGAAATAAAAGTCAATCAAAATAAAACAAGAAGTGAAGTAAGAAATAGCTTCAGTGTTCTTGGTCACGACATTTGTAAAAAATCGACAACGAGAGAAGTGTAAAAACTGTAGCGTGGAAAAAAACCATTGAAAAAGGAAAAAGAAGGAGATCGAGACAAGGAAGAAGCTTTAGGAAGGCTTAGAGGAAAAGTAAGTTTTGGATTTGAAAGAAAAAGGACAAGACAGAAAAAGGTAGAAGGAAACGCTGAACGAGGAAATGAGCTTGGAATCAAATTAGGATTAGACAAACAAAACAAGTAACATTATTCAAAGAGAAAAATTTAATATGGTAATCATGTGAAACAAATATTTTTCTAAAAATAATTAAAAGATGATTGAAATTATATATGGAGGAAATATCAAAGACTTTACTATTTACTAAATTAAGAAAAATTGTAAAAATATCTTACCTTATTAAAAAACAAAAAGGCTTTATATAGTATCCTGAATAAAACGAAACGTATTTTAAAATATCAAAAAAAACTTTTTCGATAACTACGCAATCGAATAGAACAAATCAATGATTAGGCATTGAACTGAATGTGATTTTTTTTACATCGATTTATTTCCTTATATCCTCTATTTACGTATTTTAAGTATCTGTTCAAAGATTAATATTGCGTGTTATTTTGTTTTTTGTTAATAGATACATTCTTTAGTATATAAAGTTCTCAGAATGAATTTAACCCAAAAAATAACAAATTCTGTAATAGTTAACTTCTAAATAATTAAGGAAAATATGTATTACAAATTACATAACGTTAACTTGTACTGCATGTGTTTTATTTATTTATAATAAATTTAATACAGAATTAAAGGACATCCATATTTTTTTCCGAATAATCGAACGAAAAATATTGCAGAAAATTGAAAAAAAATCTTTTTTAAGGTGGTAATATAAAGGATACTAGGAAAGTTTTGCAATATGATGCAACAATGAATTGTAGGAAGCTGCTTGTTGCTGTATGTTGGGACATGTTCATACGTGGATAGTAGCCGCCGCGCCATGTTGATGGGCTCAGTTATTCATTAGCAGTAAGAGTGTAAAGTGGTTGCGATGGCATTGTGGTCACGGAATGAGATAAGGGCAGTTTTGCGTTATAATTTCGTGCGTGGTTTAAACATAGACCAGTGCTTCGAAGAAACGACTCCTGCACAAAGTGAAGTTTGTCGATATCGCACAACGATACTCAGGTGGTATAGAGAATTCCAAAGGGGAAATTTAACTGTGGAGGATGCTGAGAGGCCGGGAAGGCCACGAACGTCAGTTACGCAGGAAAACGTTACTACTGTGAGGAAAATGCTTAGCGAGGACAGGCGAGTGGCCTACCAACAGATAGAGGGGATTTCATGACTAAATGCACCAGCAGTTCGTTCAATTCTGCATGATCATTTGCACGTGAAGAAACTTTGTTCTCTCTGGGTGCTGCATCGACTGACTGAAAAGCAGATGACACGAGGTGTGACTTGGTGCCGGAAGATGCTAAAAAAGTTTAATAAGGGACAATATCGGTATGTGAACAACATCGTCACAAGTGACGAGACTTGGTCTTTGATGATGAGGACACATCCGTAGTTGTCAGAAAATTCCGATCTGTAAAGAAGAAAATGATAACTGTATTTTTCAAATCGAGTGGAATTGTGGAACGCATCATTTTTGATACACAAAAGACAGTCACAGCTAAGTGGTATACTGGACAGTCTTTATTTAGAAAAAGAAACTTAGATAATTAACAATAATTATCCTAGAATCCGCCTGTAGCACTACACCGGATGTAACCTAACCTTAATCTTAATTTACTACAAAGCTAACTATCTAAATCTAAACTTGTCTTATCTAGAGCTCTAAGTGGGGCCTAGCCCGCGTCCTGCTTAAATATTATTCACAATTCCGCTCCTACCCTGCGGAAGTATTTCGCTATTTATAAATCTCATTCACTAAAATGTCCAATATCCTATCATGCACATCCCTTCAGGTCGAGAGGCCGATGAATCGTTCTTCACCGTCGTCTTGTCTCCACTCTACAGGCTTGACTATATTTAACAGTGCCTGCCTAAAGTCATTGGATCTATGAAGAACCTGCGGCCAAAGTCAAGAATGGACATTTGGTTCCTCCATCACGATAATGCTCCAGGATTGAAACTTCTCGAGCACCCTCCCTACAGTTCAGATCTTGCTCCTTGCGACTTTGCACCGTTCCCGCATGTGAAAATGAAGCTAAAAGGGAGGCGGTTTTCCAGTGATGAGGACCTTCTGCGGACTTGGAACAACGAGTGTGCTTTACTCCCTAGTGAAATTTGGCAGAACTGGTTTAAAGATTGGTTTCGGAGGATGGAGAGGTGTATTGATTGTAGAGGAAATTACTTTGAAAAAATTAAATAGACAAAGCTGTATATGTATAGTATACAATTACTATTTTGTCAGTTCATTATTAGTGGTGAAATAACGATATATTTTTTCCAAAAGATTTTCTTCCTCTTTCTTTCTCTTTTTCTTCTTCTCTAATTAGAAAGTGTTACTATGTTAATATCAAACGTATATATAACAAATAGCTATCGCCACTATTTAAAGATGTGATTTATACTCAAGAGATAAATAGTAGGTAATAGAAGATAATAATGTTGGAAATTTTTATTTATTTATAAATAGTTATTTTTTTCTCGTTGTTTAAATAATCTTTTCAAATTAAAAATATTGTAATCTAAAGTTCAGTACATATTTAAAATCATCAATTAAGTTTAATATTTAGCGTCATCTTTTGGAATTTTGTAAAACTATTTTAAGAATAGCAAGTCTAAATATAATTCCTGTAAATGTACCGTTTTAGTAAGATATTACAGAAATCTATAACATAATCTTTTAACAGAGCTTCGAAAAAATAGATGGCCAATTGGTAACTATATGCATACCTTATTTATTTGGTTTTGTTGTCTTTTGATTTGGTTTGAAATTTTACAAAAATTAATAATTAATGTTAATACCATCAGTTAACTCTGTGATATTCTATGTAAAATGAAAATATTAGGGAATTTAGAAAAGTTGGTGTACGAATTTTTTTTATAATTTTTTTTAACGTAATATCACAAAAAATTTTTACTGTTGGTCATCAAAATAGGCATAAATTTTCTTTAGGTCCCAGGAGGCGCTTTTCTAAATTCTTTAATAACAGGAAATTGGTTAGAAGCACATTCAGTCTATACGGCGTGATGGTCTGGATTTTGGCTGTCTTATAAACTAGCACTTTGTCATGTTAAGTTAGATAGACTTTGTTTTTAGTTACTCTCGTAAACAAGCAACGTACACTTTGTTACATCAGTTTCATAACGTATAAAATACTGTTGTTTTGGTATTATTTCATTTTTAAACAATTACTTCGAAAATTACATGTTTATCTAAATTTTGTAAATTCAAAATTTCTTTTTAAATTTCGTTCTTAATTTATAAAATTTTTTAGAGTTTTACTAATTTACAATATAATTTTTTTTTTAAAAAATGGGTAGTGAAAATCTCTTTTACTTTTTACTTAAATTATACCTTGTCTCAAAATAAGAAGGAATGAGTCAAATACGAGAATAGTTTAACAAGTAGTGAGAATGACACATAGGTGGCGCTCTAATTGGCAAAACAAATGCACTGTAATTTAGGTTGCCTATTTATATGTTTACATTCCGATATTTAGATAAATAGGTTAATTAGTTTATTTTTGACAGCTGATTGAAAAAGAAGCAACACGTCGTTTTGTTAAAATGGAAAAAGCAGAGTATCGTGCGGTGATTAAATACTTCGTAATTAAGGGTATGGAAGCTACCGAAATAAAAGATGAGTTACGGGAAACATTAGGTGAATCTACTCCATCATTCGCCAGAATAAGTAGATGGGTAAATGAATTTAAACGTGGTAGAACAAGCTGTGTTGATGAAGCGCACTCTGGAGAACCCAAAATCGTGACTTCTAAGGAAATGATTATAAAAATCCATAATATTATTACGCAAGATCGACAACTCAAAGTGAGAGAGATAACAGACATGGTAAACATTTCAACAGAACGCGTACGACACATTTTAACGAAAGAATTGGGCCTTCCAAGCTTTCGGCAAGATGGATGCCGCGATTGCTTACGACTGATCAAAAGTTCACTCGTTGCGCATTTTCAATGCGCAACGAGTCTTGCATACCAGCACAGTTGCGATGTTCAAAATCCACGAGTTGCATTTCCAATTAGTACCGCATGCGCCTTATTCGCCGGATCTAGCCCCTTCCGACTTCCACCTATTTCCAAAATTGAAAACGGCACTAGGTGGAAAGAAATGTTCGTCTAACGACGAGCTTATCATCTTCGTAAATGAGTATTTTGCAAGCTTTCCGGAATCGCATTTTAGAGATGGCATAAGTGCATTGGAGCACCGTTGGAATAAATATATTGCTCTTTTAGGAGAATATATTGAAAAATAAAAATTATTTTGTATTTAAAAAATTCGTTTTTCTTTTCCATTCTCACTAATTGTCAAACTACCCTCGTATTCCGCTAAAATGCGATACACAGCTTAACAATGTCATTTACCATAAAAATGAAATATAAACGGTTGTGAATGTAGTCGTTTGTCAACAATATTAATCTTTTTCTTTATTATATGAAAATAAATGCTAGAACCTTGGAACTCATTTTATTTTTGTACTTACAATTATAGATTTTATTAAATAATACAGAAAAATATAATAAAACAATGCAGAAATGTAATTAAACGTTTACAGGCTATGAAAAATGGCGGATATCTGACATTCATTTATCCATGTTAAACTTACCTGTTCAAGAACCAATGAAATCTCTTTAAAATATGTACTATTTTGGCGCAATATTCGAATCACTCCTTCTTATTCTGAGGCAAGGTATAGTTTGAATTGAAATTAAATACACGTCATCTAAACCTACCAACAGAGATAATACGAGATTTATAATTCACTGAAATAGTTTTAACTTTATGCCAAATGTGCTGTTACTGGTTAAAGATATGATAGAAGGAATAGATAGGTGGACATAATTCTTTCTATAGCGTTTAACAACGCTATAGGAATTGTTCATTAATAACACAAGTCTGTCTGATGATCAGTGATATCTGTGAAACATACGTAGTAGACAGGATGTTATTAATATTAGAATGATTCCTTTTAACATTCTATTAATTTACAAATAGCCGTGACCCAAGCGTCTGTTTATACGCTCTGGTAACTTAGTTATCGACATGCGGGATAGACGCGCTCGCGCTTTGTCATTCAATACATTTTTGTGTTTGACGAGAGAGGGAGGCTATGATTATTCATTATTTTTCTGTATCGAAATGATATGATAAACGCCATAGGAATCGTTCATTAATAACACAAGTCTGCCTGATGATCAGTGATATCTGTGAAACATATGTAGTAGACAGGACGTTATTAATATTATAATGATTCCTTTTAACATTCTTTTAATTGGCAAATAGCCGTGACGCAAGCGTCTGTCCATACGCTCTGCTAACTTAGTAATCGACATGCGAGATAGACGCGCTCTCGCTTTGTCGTTCAATACATTTTTATGTTTGACGAGAGGGGGAGGCTATGATTATTCATTAGTGCATAATTATTGATATTGTATGTATGTAAAAGCCCTCAGTAAATTAGCATCATCAGTACATGTTAAATTTAGTTTTGAGTGTCAGAAGCGAAAGGAAGATAGAACGAGTTTTATAACAAGCAAAACAAAGATAATCAAAATAAACCAAGAAGTGAAGTAAGAATTAACTTCAAGGTTTATGGGCAGAGTATTTGGCAAAACTGAACTACGAGAGAAGTATAGAAATTATAGCGCGGGGAAAAAATATTTAAAAAAAGAAACAGAAGGAGGTCGAGAAAATGAAGGCAAACTTAAAGGAAAAAAAGAGTTTCTTTAAAATATGTAATTATTAAGCATGGATTAGGGCGACGTATTCTATTCTGAACAATTTTATTGAAATGATAGCCCTAATATTACTTTACAAAAGTCGTCAATGAATTAAGGTATAGTGATTATGTAGTTTTGCGAGGCAGAAGCGGAAGGAAGTTAGAAAAGGTTATGATAAGAGGAATCGTAGCAGAAGAAAAGGTAAAACTGGAGTTTTATTTAAGGAAATAAAAGTCAATCGAAATAAAACAAGAAGTGAAGTAAGAAAGTAAAAAGAATTATTAAAAAAGGAAAAAATGGAGATCGAGAAAATGAAGAAAACTTAGAGAAAAAGTAAGTTTTGGATTTGAAAGAAAAAAGATAAGATAGAAAGAGGTAGAAGGAAAGAGTAAACGAGGAAGTAAACTTATAGTCAGAGTATGGAGAGTGCTCGAATTAAACCCTCTCGCGAACGAATTCAATTCGAGCGAGTTATATTTTCTATATTAAAAAGAACTATTCTTACGAGTTGAGTTTGTGCTCGCGAGTTAAATAATAAAACTCGCGAGCACAAATTTTAAAACGAACGAATTAAATAAAATTGGGCTCGGGAGCAGAATTTTTTCCTACTGTGCTCACGAGTTGAGTTTGTGCTCGCGACTTTAATGATAAAACTAGCGAGCACAAATTTTAAAACGAACGAATTAAATAAAATTGGGCTGGCGAGCAGAATTTTTTCCTACCCTAGAGTACGGAGAGTGTTCGAATTAAATTCTCTCGCAAACGAATTCAATTCGAACGAGTTATATTTTCTATATTAAAAAGAACTATTCATACGAGTGGAGTTTGTGCTCGCGAGTTAAATAATAAAACTCGCGAGCACAAATTTTAAAACGAACGAATTAAATAAAATTGGGCTCGCGAGCAGATTTTTTTCCTACTCTGCTTACGAGTTGAGTTTGTGCCCGCGACTTTAATAATAAAACTCGCGAGCACAAATTTTAAAACGAACGAATTAAATAAAATTGTGCTCGCGGGCAGAATTTTTTCCTACTCTGCTTATAATCAAATAAAACTTACATAAACAAAATAAGATATAATCGGGGAAACGATTGAACGAGTAAGCAGTGGAAGACTTGAGAGAAACAAATAGCAAATTAAGAAGAAAACTAACTTGCAATCAAATTAGAATTATACAAACGAAACGGGTATTATTATTCAAGGAGACAAATGCAATATGCTAATCAAGAGACGCGAATATTTTTTTACAAATAATTAACAGATAATAGAAAATATACGTAGTAAAAATATCAAGAATTTTACTATTTGTTAAAACAAGAAAAATTGTACTTTGTCCAAAAATAAAGAGGCGCTATATGGTATTCTCGAAGAAAACGAAATGTACTTCCTCCAAAAATAAACAGGCTCTGTATGGTATTCGGAAAGAAAACGAAATGTATTTTAAAATATAAAAAAAAAGCATTTTGTGTAAACATACAATATCAATGATTATGCATAAAATGACTAAATGCAAAGTCACTTGAGTCCTCCTTTATAATTTTAAGTATCATTAGTACTGCGTGTTATTTACGATATTTTTATCGGTGAACATTTATGTTGATAGATAATAAACGATTACTGAATGAAATTAACACAAACATTAACAAGTTTGGAGTAGTAAATAGGTTTATATTTAAGAAAAATACATAATATAAATTAGGTGACATTTAATGTTAATCGAACTAATTTTATTTATAAATAATTAACGTAGTACAGATTTAAAGCAGGTCCAGCAACTTTTTTTGTGATAATATAATGTAAACTTATTATATTGTTTACTATGCGATGTTGAGCGGTATTTGTATTTGTTCCAGAAGGTTTTGTTGGATGATTGCGATGTATAATGTTTAAATTTAAGAAATGGCTTTAAAAATTTTAATGCGATTTATATTTATATGGGTGTAATAACGTTGAGTAATTACTATTTACTTATTAATAGCAAAAGAATTGAGGATAGGCGTAGGGAATGCTGTTACTTATTCATGTAGACAAGAAAATACTTGAAAAAAACTTGTCGATGGTTTAACCCATTGCCCGCCGCAATTCAAATATACGAGGATAGTTTGACGAGTAGTGAGAATGACACATAGGCGGCGCTCTAATTGGTAAAACAAATGCATTGTAATTTAGGTTGGCTATTTATATGTTTACATTCCGATATTTAGATGAATCGGTTGATTAGTTTATTTTTAACAGCTGATTGAAAAAGAAGCAACACGTCGTTTTGTTAAAATGGAAAAAGCAGAGTATCGTGCGGTGATTAAATACTTCGTAATTAAGGGTATGAAAGCTACCGAAATAAAAGTTGAGTTACGGGAAACATTAGGTGAATCTGCTCCATCATCCGCCACAATAAGTAGATGGGTAAATGAATTTAAACGTGGTAGAACAAGGTGTAATATTATTACGCAAGATCGACGACTCAAAGTGAGAGAGATAGCAGACACGGTAAACATTTCAACAGAACGTGTACGCCACATTTTAAAGAAAGAATTGGGCCTTTCCAAGTTTCGGCAAGATGGGTGCCGCGATTGCTTACGACTGATCAAAAGTTCACTCGTTTGAGCATTTCCAATAAGTGTTTGGACCTTTATAAGCGGAATCCGGTTGATTTTTGTAGGCGAGATGTTACCTGCGATGAAACTTGGATACACTACAGTACACCCGAAACTAAACAACAGTCGAAACAATGGTTAGAACGTGGTTCTGCACCTCCAAAGAAAGCGAAAACCACTTTATCGGCAAACAAGTTGATGGCATCAATTTTTTGAGATTCAAAGGGCATTTTGCTCATTGATTATCTTCAAAAAGGTGCCACAATAAACGGACAATATTATGCAGAACTTCTACAAAAATTAAATGTTGAGATTGGTGCTAAACGGCCAGGAATGGCAAAGATAAAGATTCTGTTTCACCAAGACAATGCTCTCTTGCATACCAGCACAGTTGCGATGTTCAAAATCCACGAGTTGCATTTCCAATTAGTACCGCATGCGCCTTATTCGCCGGATCTAGCCCCTTCCGACTTCCACCTATTTCCAAAATTGAAAACGGCACTAGGTGGAAAGAAATGTTCGTCTAACGACGAGCTTATCATCTTCGTAGATGAGTATTTTGCAAGAGTTCCGGAATCGCATTTTAGAGATAGCATAGGGGCATTGGAGCACCGTTGGAATAAATGTATTGCTCTTTTAGGAGAATATATTGAAAAATAAAAATTATTTTGTATTTAAAAAATTCGTTTTTCTTTTCCATTCTCACTACTTGTCAAACTACCCTCGTACAATTAAAAATTAAATTAACTGCATATTGATATTCATACTAACTACCGAGAAATATTTTATTTTATATAGTAATTAAAGCCCGTCCCTTTTTTGGGACATTGGCAGAATGTGCTATAGTATACTAAAAGAAACAAAATCATATTTATAAATTCATTTTATTCACTTGCTTGTTCCCAATAGATATCTTCTTGTGGCAGATTATGATAGCCACTGATTAGCAAAATTCCAATAAATTTCTTCGAATCCTCTAAATTCAAAGAAAAATTTACGACATTATTTTGCCTTGCATAAATTTCACTTCGTTCGATGATAAGTTGAAATATGTCATCAGAAAACATGTATTCAAATATTTCAATTACTGTGTATTCTTCAAATTATTCTATGGTCTTGCTGTAAATTGGGAAAATATTTTCCCACTTTATATTGTCGTCTTTCTTTTTCTTAGTTTTTCTTCTTTCGGCTAGAGGGACGCACTTCCTTTTCTCTTTGATTTTTTCGTCAATATCCGGTTCAATGTTAGGACTAAATAACTCCAAACTTCCTGCAATGTCGCCGTTATTCGTGTCAGTTTCTTTCAAATCATTTTCATTTATATCCTCCAAATCCGTCAATTCGCCTATATCTGGTGGTATAATTGCAACATTCACGTCGTCAATGGCTTTCGTTTCAAGGTCAGACAAAAAATCGTCATTTTCCAAGATAGCAGTAATTTCAGAAATTGTTAAGAATCTCTTTGAACCCATTTCTAACAAAATAATTCGAATTATTTATTTCATATATATTTTATGCCAACGTCCCAAAAATGGGACATTGCATTTAGAGGGGAAAACCACTTACCTAGAGTATAACTGATAAAATATTTCTCGATAGATTTGTAAAAGAAAGCTCAAACAACAAGTTTTAATCAACAGTTTTTATTTAAAAATATTTTGAACAATTTTCACGATATCAAAAATAAACACTTGTACAGGATCCGCTGAAGCTTTAGCTTCGGCTTGAATATCGCGAATGAAAATGACATGGCGGAAATTGTAATTTTTTTCATAGAGTAGATAATATAATTTCATTACTTTAGTGGCTGTATTTCATATAGAAGTCATAATTATTAAAAAAAAATTTGAAAATGTGTCCCAAAAGTGGGACATTGGCGGAAAATGGGTTAAAGTTTCATTTATTCGAAACTACTCTATAAATAGTTTGTGTAAGATTTGTCAGAATTAAAAGCAGCAGAGTAAAGTTTAAGTGGTCTTCTACTTATGCTGACAATATCATCATTTTATGATGCTAAAATAATTAGCAAATAAAAATAATGATTTAAAATACTTTCAAAAATGTTGAAAATTTATTTAATTATCTCGAATATCTTGTAGAATTATAATATGCAACAAAAATTTAGAATAAACAAGTTGGCAGCGACTTTCTGTTTAACGAGAAGTGTAGAGTCAGGACGAAAACATTTTCTTTGAATATAATGTATGCTTATATGCTTACCCAAAAGTTTTTGGAAGAAAAATAAAGCTGTTCCCCATTACGTCTAATGAACGGTTTCATTCAATCATCTTATTGTCTGGTATTGTCTTGCTAAATCTTTTTTTTGTTGATATGGTTTTACTTTTAGTCAATTCTATCGAAAGTGATGGTACTATAAGAGAACATCTCTTCTATTAGCGATTGGTGTGAACACAATTATTTTTCCTTAAATATCAGTAAATGTAAAGCGGTATTTTATACAGAAAAACATAAAGTACGTAAATATTATTACGTCGGTGAAGACGAAATATTGAATCGTTGTTTGTGCGTAAGAGATTCCGAGATTATATTCGACACCAAAATATAATTTGATGGATACGTTAGTCAAATGCAAGCTAGTGCACGTAAAATTTTTGGTTAATCACAAAAACTCAGTTGTGTGTTATTTTCACAAAAAAATTTTAATAAAAAATAATAACTATCGTTTCGCTAACACTGTGGCCTCTTCAGACTCTGAGTGAAGCAATTGTGGCTTCTCCAGACTCAGAGTCTGAAACTGCCACAGCGTTGGCGAAACAATTATTACTATGTTTTAAAGTGAAAAACTTAGTTTTCGTGTTTAATTTTGTTATGGATTTTCATAAAGTAAAGGGCACATCAGTTAGTTATTAAAATTTTTTGATTTATTTATATAGACTATAAGGACTTTCGTAATATATGTACATACTTATATATATATATATATATATATATATATATATATATATATATTATATATATATATATATACAGTCTGCCGCAGAGAAAACCAAACTTTTTAAAATAGTAATTCATAGTAGCGTCATCTATTAAAAAAATATGCGTCGGTAAGGTAGATCTTTTACCAATGTTATATCAAAATATACTGACATTTGCATCATTAGAAGCAGAGAAATTGTGTCTTAAACTCGGTAAATCGTATACTGGAACGTTTAATTTGACGAAACAAGTATATGATGATGCGTGTTTATCACGTACGAGGATGTATGAGTGGTATAAACGATTTAAAGACGGCAGTAAGGACTTAAATGACGACGAAAATCCTGGTGAAAAAAAATTTGTGGTTATGGAAAGTAACATCAGACTTGTGCATGAATTTATCAGAAATAAGCTGAAATCCTCATTGCGATACGTGGGAATGGAATTAAATATTTCCAAAGATTCAATTTATCGCAATTTGACGCAATATTTGGGACTGAGAACGATTTGCGCAAAGTTTGTCCACATAAGCTAACTGATGATCAAATATTGCTCCTGATTCAACATTTGTACATACTCAAAAAAGAACGAAATCTTCAGGTATTCTATTGTAACTGGCGATGAAACGTGGTGTTTTCAATATGATCCAGAGACCAAGCGTCAAAGCTCTGAATAGAAGAATCCAAGCGAAGAAAAACCGAAAAAAAGCTGTTTGGAGAAGTTAGAAGTGAAGACAATGTTGATTTGTTTTTATGATTCGAAAGGCATAGTGCATAAAAAGTTTGTAACAATTAGTCACACAGTCAATGCTGCATATTATCTTAGTGTTATGAAGCGTTTTTTGGAGCGTATTTGTCCTGTACGCCTTAAATATCGTGAAAACGATAGCTGGCGTTTGTTACATGATAATGCACATGCATTGCTCGACGCTTATCACTAATTTTCTTACTACAAATGGCATTTTAACAATAAACCATTGATTGTATTCACTGGATTTGGCCCCATGTGATTTTTATCCATTCTCCAAACTACATTTGCCGATAAAGTGTTATGCCGACGTCGAAGCCATTAAAAAGGCGTCGACAGCGATCTTGAAGGACATCTTTAATGACAATAATAGTAGTATTTAGTATGACCACGCTTCTCACGCGTTTGGGTAAACTATCGAACAATTTCGTCAGAAATTCTTGTGAAATGTTATTCCATTTTTTCAAAAGGATATCAAGAAGTTGAGTGGCATTAGTTGAGCATCTTTTCTGCTTGGCAGGATCTAAATAATCTTATACATGTTCGATAATATTTAAATTTGGACTTCGTGGTGGTCAAAATTAAGTTTGTACAACTCCTTGCTGCTCAATTTCATTCGAATAAATATTAACGATCCTAGCGGTATGTTTCGAATCGTTATTGCGCTAGAAAATTTTATTACTTCCCATTAATTGTGTTTCTGTTGTTATAGCATGTTGTTGCAGAATCTTTAAATGTTTCGCAGACGTTAATTTTCCAGTAATTTTAATTAATGGGCCAATTCACAGATACGCAACCTCATACTTGAACAGAAGCGCCTATATTTTTTATTATTGATATTTTTGGAGATGATATTTGTCATGATTGAGGAACTAAATATATTTTCCTTCACAGAAATGTAAGCACAGTAAAATGTTCATATGAACTTCTCCAATATAATGTCGACTACCAAGAATAAATTGCTGTCAATAGAATATTTTTATTTGACATCGAACAGCACTAATGTAATTAATTTGAAAAAAAAAGGGGAAATATAAATTATTTATCATGCCATTTTATTTATAAACATTTATTTTAAACTATATTTATACTTAATTAGTTATAAAGCAGAAAAAGAGATAAATTATTTATATAAACGTTTATTATAAACTTTATTCACATTAAATGAGTTATAAAATTCGCAATGCATTGTTTTATTTGATCAGACACCATTTGTAGCTACCAGTTTGGTATCAATGAGATTCAGAGGTACTCCAGTTTTCGAAGCTAACGTAAATACTTTGGGATCGAAGTCTATTGAATCTGGTGTCGTGCTGCATTTCTCGACTTTGAATTGCGACAGGATGTGAATTAAACAAATCTTGGTAGTTATTAAACCAAATCTTTCTCCTAAAATAAATATTAATTGGAATTAAGCCTTTATAATGACTTGATCAATAAGGTTGATATATAACCCCTTTCCACATTAACTTTTGTAAATTCTGTATACGCATTTCGACAACCAAGTTATCATCATCAGCAGATAATTTCAAAGTGTCGCACCTGGTAAAACACGGCGAAAAACAACTGTACGAAAATCAAACTCCGTACGCGATCCACACCGCTCAAAACCAAGATGTACACTGTGTTTGTGTCACAAGATTTTTAAAAATTATTTTTACTCAAACTAACATGCACTACATTGAAAAACGGGGATTACGGTCAAGACAAGTGCCTACCTATGATTTATTATATTGTTCCTCCTCTGACATTAAGTAGAGAGAAAAGGGACGATTGTAAGGGGCCTGTCTCATTATTGTTCACCACATGGTTTAAATTCTACGTGTCTAGTTCTCGATAATTATACACGTTTTTTATCAAATGTGAACAATCCATATTAACACTGTGGTTATTTTCTAATACATGTCTCGCTATACCCGATTTTTCCGGTCGGTTGAATTTTATGTGCGAAAGGTGTTCTTTATACCTGGTTTCGATCGATCTTTTAGTTTGGCCGATGTATTGTCTATTGCACTCTAAACATTCAATTCGGTAGATTCCCGATTTTTTATTTTCTTCAATTTTGTCTTTTGCATTTCCTAAAAGCGTTTTAAGAGAATTATTGGGGCGGAAACCGACTTGAAGCCCGCGCTCTTTAAAAATACTATTTAGATTTTTTGTCATACGATGATAAGGTAAACAAACAAACTGCTTTTCCCGATTGCTCTGTGGTGATAGACATGTGGTGTCACGGATTGTTTTTCTTATGTTGGCCTTTCTAATTAATCCATTGATTATTTCCGAATCAAAACCGTTGTATATCGCGATATTCTTAATGACGTTCAATTCTCTTTCATATCTTACATTTGTTATTGGGAAATTGATCAAACGATTAATAAGAAAATTGAATGAAGCCATCTTTTGTTCCATGCTATGATTTCAGTCCGCCGTGATGAATCTATTGACATTGGTTTCTTTTCGGAAAATATCAATTTCTATTTTGAGATCATTCCTAATAACTAAGGTGTCCAAAAAAGGCAACTTTCATTGTTTTCTTTTTCTACTGTAAATTTAATTGTCGGGAATTTTGAATATAACTGTTTAACGAAATCATCTAAGTTGCATTTATGTGTATTGAAAATCGCGAAAATATCATCGACATACCTGACCCAAATTCTTGGAAAATATTTAGCTTTATTTTTTAATTCTATTTCAAAGTTACTCATAAATAGGTCCGCTATGAATGGAGAAAGACAATTGCCCATTGCAGTTCCCTGTTTTTGTTCATAGAACTTCCCTTCGAATTGAAAAGGATCAAAGATTGTAAATTAGAAAAAGGGGAAATTTTAGTTTCATTCGACGTAACGTCATTGTTTCCTTCGGTACCGATCCCAGAAACTTTAAAATATTTAGAAGAACTTCTTCACAAAAATAAGATCGAACCAGAGAAAATAAAATCTTGTGAAACAAACACAGTGTACATCTTGGTTTTTAGCGGTGTGGATCGCGTACGGAGTTTGATTTTCGTACAGTTGTTTTTTCGCCGTGTTTTACCAGGTGCGACACTTTGAAATTATCTGCTGATGATGACAACTTGGTTGTCGAAATGCGTATACAGAATTTACAAAAGTTAATGTGGAAAGGGGTTATATATCAACCTTATTGATCAAGTCAATCAACCACAGGCTCCATCAAATTCAACCCTTTATAATGAAATTATCAAAATTTCAATTACCTATGCAAGCACGTGGACCTGATCCGAATGGAAGATAAGCATATTCAGGCCTGGAATTTGTGCATTCCTTTGAAAATCTCTCAGGATCGTATGTATCTGGATTCGGATAATATTCTGGATCGTAATGTAAACCCATAATGGAGATGTAAACTGGTGTTCCTTCTTCCAATACAATATTTGTGCCGGGAATTTGATAATTAGTTGCGCAAGTTCTGTCTAGGAATGGTAGAGCTGGATATTTCCTTAATGTTTCTGTATTTTCCATAAAGCATTAATAAACACAAAGAAAAAATAAAGTATTGGTGGATGATAAAAGTAGTATGGGATTATTGTATTAATCAATTTAATATAGCAATGAATTTATCACATTAGATACTTTTGAAATATCAGGTGTACCAGAAAGTCATTACCGGTTTTTTTGTAAAAAAACTACATAATTTTCAAGAAAATGGAAAAATTTATTCATTCAAAGTATTAGCCATTTGATTTTACACAGCTCGCCAGCAAAACTATTCATCAAGCCATTTTCTAACTTCTTCGAAATTGGCGAAGTGCTGCTTTGCAAGCACGTCTCCCATTGATGCGAAAGGGTGATAGTCGGGCGCGGCGAGGTTTACAGAGTATGGCGAGTGCGATATTATGTCCCATGCAAGTGCTTTCAACGTTTCCTCTGCCGGGTTTGCTGTATGAGACGGCACGTCACCGCTCTGTAGAATCACTTTGCCGTGTCTTCGGCCCCATTCTAGACGTTTTTTTCTATCAATGTATGGTTCAAATTGACAATTTATTGTCGGTAGCGGTTTTAGCAGTTCGTAATACACCATGTCAAGCTGGTCCCACCAAACACAGAGCAGAACGATTTGGCCTAGAAGCCAATAGCCCGGTTTCGCCAGGTGACAACCATGGTATTACGAAATAAATCCATTTTTCATCACCCGTCACTATTTGATGCAAAAATGACTTTCGATCATACCTGTGAAGCAGAATTTCGCGGACGATTTTTCGAGTTTCCATTTGCCTGTCATTCAATTAATGTGACACCCATTTGTCCATCTTTTGGGTTTTCCTGTTGCTCGTAATCGGCCGCTGATCATTTCTTAGGCCACATTTAACGCTTCTGCCAATTGTTTTTGAGTTTGTGTTAGATTGGGCATCCAACAACTCCTGCAGTTTCGCATCTTCAAACCTTTTCAGTCTATCAGAATGTTCTTTGTCTTGCACATCGAAATCACCACTTTTCAATTGTCGAAACCACGCCTCACATATTTTTATAGTTGGAACTTGCTCACCGTAAATTTCTACCAGCAAATGATGACTTTCGGCGGCTTTTTTATTTTGATTAAATAAGAAAAGTAATGTGTGGCGCAAAGAGGTATAAACTGATGACATTGTTACTTTTGTAAAGTATAATATGTATGGCTTTGACATATGTGTCAAATGACTTTCCGGTACACCTAGTATATTTGAAGATTTTATCTTGATTTTTGTTACGACATAATGAATCAGATTACTTTTTTATTTTATAGTGACACCGTTTTAATTAATTACATTAGTCTAACTAAATCGATTCGATTATGTACTTATAAGAGTAATTACCTTGGATGACTTTTTGTAAATATTTCATGCTCTGGATAGCTTCGTATGTTACTTCATTATCTTCTTTTAGTGTCTCTTTAATTTCGGAGACTAGTTTCTTTTGAATTGACTGGTTTAGGCCGAGCTCATATAAAGTAAAAGCTATTGTAGAGGAAACAGTTTCAAACCCAGCGATAAAAAATTGAACAGCCTGTGCAAGAAGTACGTCATCCTCTACAAAAGATTATAACGTAATCATAGATGAATTAGGCATTCAGAGTTATTAATTTTAGCGATCGGCAAAATCGAGAAAGAAATTCGATTCAAACGAGAATTTTTAAAGAATCGAGAATTTAACGGCGATAGAGAACTCGTTTTTAAAATTAGTAATCGCAAATAGAATTTTGGATAGCAATCGAAGAAAATCGTAATCTCCACGATTTGTGTTCATAATTTGATTTGTGTTTATAAGTATTAGATAAACCTGCTAGCCAGTACGCCAGGAGGTTTAGGTGTTCTTTCTTGTCATATATGTACATGTATGTACTATATTAATAATATAAATAGAGTTGATACTGAGAACGTTCCGTCAGCAGGGTGTGTTTCGAAGAAGTGCAGGGGCTTACCCTCCTAAGCAGAATTTTCACTACGCAGATGCATAAAGTGGATAAGATCGGTTAAATATTTGTGAAATCATATTTTTATTAGTTCGTTATTACTAGTCGATTAATTATATACAATATGTTTTAGAAAATCTAGGAAAGTGTAAAGTGTAAATCACAAATTAATATGAATTATTAATGAAGACGGAAAATAGAAAATTATTATTAAATTTATTATTATTATTGTTATTATTTCATCATATTTACAAATTTTTAACATTTTTTAAAGTAGGTTTTTGATTAAAACGTTTATACAATTTCGAAAATATTATTTTTACATACTTTTTATTTATTATTTTATTATTTTTATGTCAAGTCAACTCACAAAAATAATATGCAGTTCATAATTTCATAACAATTATTAATATGGTTGTAATGAAATTCGAATTGCAAATTATTATTATTATTAAATTGTTAAACGTTTTGACCAAAAGGTTCCTTCAAAAAATGTTAAAGATTTGTCTGGGAAAATAATAAATTTAATGATGACTTTCTGTATTCTTTGTTCGTATATGATCGGTATTAATTTATGATTTACACATTACACTCTTCTGGATTTTTCTAAAACGTACTGTATATAATTAGCCGGATACTAATGCGGAACTAACGGGTGTTTCATTAAGCGCTTTCTATCTTTAAATTTAAATGAAACAAAGTGTGTGTGTGAGATATCACCGAAATTATGTATGGCATATAACATCGTGCAAATATCCGCCGCTGCTTCGCTGGGTGGCGTGCATCTGAAATGTCCAATTTTCCATGACTCTGGTCAGGTTGAATTTGATCGTTAGCATGGGTTATGTTGCCTTTGAGGGCCGCTGCGGTTTGAGGTTTAAACGCATAGACCTGCGTCTTGGTGGTCAGTTCACATCATCTCCTCGTGAGATGACCATGCCCTCAAATCACTCGTGCATAATGTCCAATGTGGTATGAGCTGTGTGACAGGTAGCGCCGTCCTGTTGAAATCACATCGCTGGTGTCCATATCATTTAATTTAGATCAAAAGAAGTTGGTAATCATCGACCTAAAGCGCTCGCCGTTGACGGTGATGGCCTGGCTGACGTCTTTCTCAAAGAAATATGGACCGATGACGCCGCCAGCCCAAAATCCATACCAACCAGTGACTTTTCCGGGATGCATTGGACGCTCTTGGATCTCATGTGAATTGGTATCGTTCCAAATTCGACAATTTTGTTTGTTGACGTATCCATTCATCCAAGAATGGGCCTCATCGCTGAAGATGATTTTTTGATGAAAATTAGGGTCAGTTTCCAACTGCTCTAGGACCCATCCAGCGGACACACGTTGTCGTCTATGGTTGTTTATCTTCAGCTTCTGAGTCTGTTGAATTTTGTACGGGTGTAGGTCCAAAAAGGCCGAGTTCTTGTGAGCGACGCGAAATCGACTGCCTAGGATTCTTCTGTAAACTCTCGGGGCAGATCTTGCGTTTCGTCGTTGTACGAAATCCGGGTGTTGGTTTATTATTTACTGAACCAGTGAACTCAAATTTATCTACCACATTGCGAATAGCAGTAGGACGATTATGGCGACCGTAAAATGGGCGAATAGTGAAATAGCGAAATGGGCGGAACATTGCCCGAACAGAACACCCATTTTGATCAAACAAATTTATCATTTGCACGTGTTGTTGAACGTTATATCCGTCCATGGTGATTTGGTAAAACTGACTGAATAAATGACAGCCAATTCGACAATATAGCCGCTATCAACTGTTAAAGTTCGGAAGTCCCTATTTTAAGACCCGTTAATAGTAATATGATATTACAAATTATTTAACCGATATTATCCACTTTGTGCTTTACATACTGCAAACGCTGCATAAAAGGGCATCTGTTTACATTTTTTACCTGTTAAACCCCTTGTATTTCTTCAAAGGGCGCGCTGCTGATCGAACGCTCGCAGTGCCATCTCTAAACAATTTTTTGTATCGATTACTAATATTCGTTAACTACCCGCCTTGATATTACTTATAGTATTCGATCATTGTTAAAATAACCGATTTCGTAGAATTTCTCATTTAAATCGGGACTTCACACTTGATTATGTCTATCACCCATCTATTTACCAAAGTCAAGTTCGTTATTTTCCTGCATGTTGATTATAATATCGATCAAATCGTTTCTTTTATTATTAGTTTTTCTTCTCTCTTCAAAAGTCTTCTCGAAAGCGTTTTTTAGAAAAACAGTTACATGAGGTGGCAAAAATTTTAGTTTGAAGATATCTACCATTCTTGGTAAGAAAAAATATGCTATACCTCTTATGCCATTATAAAATGTGGAATCAAAAACATCTTTACCAACAGCTCTCCAAGGCGCTCCATGGCTTTCGAAAGAATGTGCTTCTATTCCAAAGGCGCAGCTCGTTATAACATCTGTCGAATATTTTCCACATATCTCCTTTGCATCAACGATATCGTCTTCAGATCTGTGTTTCGATAAATATGTTGTTAAGTTTTTACCGGCGGCGTTTATCAGCGGTACCATACTTTTAATTTTCCCAGATGAAAATGTGGGTGTCATTTTACTTCTTACCTCTTTCCAATCTGGATTTTTAAAAAAAAATAGCATGGCTGCGGTTACTTTATCTGCATTTTTATTGGAAGCTACAGTCCTATCGCGAAAGTTCTTGAAATCCCTTATCAATATTTCTTTTATTAATTCTGGACTTTTGACAACGAAGTGTGGTCTGTTTAGAACCCACATTCCAAAATACGGACCCTTTATTTCGTTGTACATTTCTGCTAATTTATGTCCGACAGTTTTTCTTAAGAGTATGACTTCGAAAAAATTACCAAAAAGAAATTGGGGCTCGACATATGGAATTCCTTTCAATTTCCAATAATCAAAATTTTTGAAAAGATACTTGTAAAGTAGATATGCTGTGAGTAACAACAGTAATCCAATAATTATCGACATCTAAAATTAACAAAACAAAGTATTAAATTAATGTAAATTTAAATGTTCAAATTTATTTCGACTACTAGAAAAATACGTTGCATTTAAAATGATTGAATGCAACTACTTCACTTCTTTATATTCATGTTAATTCTAATAGTACTTATGTGCAATCTACTACATTAATTGGACAAGAATTAAGTCGTGTAGCTTCCCAATGCTTCAGTGCACATGTCGATAGGAAACTGGTTAGAGGAAAGAGACAGCTTGGTTCGTAGTTTTGTTAGATTTATTGGATGCTAATCCAAACTAAGTTTGCAATAGACGCGTTATGTATAGAACTATTTTGAAAACAATATAAACAATTGGAATCTAATTATCTGGAGAACTACAAGCAATACCAACTGAGACTCCTCAGAGACTCCAGAATGGAATCTTTCGCATAATATTAATTAGTTAAGGTTGATATATAACCCCCTTTCACATTAATTTTTGTGTTCTGTATATATTTTACGACAACTAAGTTATCATCATCAGCAGATAATTAAACAGTGTCCTGTAAACCACGGAAAAAACCCGCACGAAACAAATTCCGGACATAATTTATACCGTCGAAAGCCAAAGCGCATACTGGGTGAGACTGTGGGTTTTCAATGTGGAAACGGCTTATTTATCAACATTAAGTGATTAAGTTAATCAACCACAGGCTCCATCAAATTTACCTTTCGTATAATAATTGAAGCACGTTTCTAATCTAGTTATCCAGTGTGACTAGCAAATTTGGTAAGCGAAAAGGGAGATTCAGAATTTCCAGTGAAAAATACACTAAGGAATATCTGAACATTATAACCAAAAAAGCTTATGGGAGAAGGAGCAACAACGAGGCTTTAGAAAGATTTTAAATTTAAAGGTCCGTTGAGATTTTATTATTTTCAAATTTTTAGTTACTGGTGTAAATGACATATAGCCTATATTTTTAAAAACATTGAAATAAATTCATCGAAGGGCTAGCATTTAATCATGGAAGGTTTTGCTCACTCCTGGATAAAATGCAGATGCGTGTCAACATTGTACGGAGAGAAGTGATACAAATCACTTAGTAGTAGATTGCAGAAGATTAAGCAACAAAAGTGATGTTTTGCATAAGGAGTTAATAAATATTTAATAATTTTATGTTAGCGAAGCAAGATGTTAGGCTTTGATCTCTTTTGCTACAAAAATTTATTGTTCAAACAAATATCGAAATTTAGCTTCGATCTTGGTAATTTTTCATTTATTGTTTATTATTTTTACCCAAGAGACTGTTTGTATAAAAGTAAGCCACGCGATTGATTTCGAGTGTGAAAATATGTTTCTTCTTGTATAATTCTTTGTCTTTTCGGGTTGGGTAGAGATAGAAAATGGCTAATGATTCCCACCAAAGCCGATATGTAAGAGGTAAGATATGTGAAAACTGTGGTTTTACAGAGGAGCTTCGTTATTCGATGGTTCATAATGTTTAATACAAATATATTTCACTCTATAATTTTATAATACTGGAAAACATATAAATTAGCCATAATGTACGCGATTTTCCCGAAAGATCGTGATACGTTTGAGAAAGTACCGGTTCCAGTACAAGGTGGCTCATGGCTTACAATATGGAAGGAAAATTATCTATTTTCGATAAATTAATTCACTACAGTAATTCTATGAGAAAGAGAAAGTGCGTCCAGCCCGGGTAATCGGTTGAACATTTCATAACTAATGCCTTGTGTATTTTTTTACCATTGCCAGGTAGCAGTATTCTTAACAGACAGATTTGGATTCATCAATTAGAAAAGAACGGTTGATTTTGACCAATAGAAAAAGAATTATTTTTCAGCATGATAGCGTATGGATCAACACTTTTTCAGTAGTTCAAAGAAAGTTAGCAGACAAGGTGGAATGGGTTACCATGTCAACCGTATTCTCCAAATATAGCGCCTTAGAAAATTTTTCTTTCCTAATCACTACGAAATTCTCGAAAAAGCTTTTTTTCGTATTAAAGACAAGGGCTGAAATGGCATTAAGGTAGTGCCTCACTTCTGTATCAGTAAAACGTTTTGTGGGGTAACGAGTATTAAGTAGGTGCCCGAAAAGGGAAGGCAAGGATAATGGGAAATATATTCGTGACTTGTTTTCTAAAATTAAATATGCATGCTTCGAGTTTTACATTTAACACAAAGAATCAACTTTTGCGATATGCACCTTAGACGAAATGAAACCGACCCTTTCTTAAAAGGAATCATCACTGGTGATGAAAAATGGGTCCTGTACAGTAACGATCATGGAGCAAACACGATAAACCAGCTCAAACCACATCGAAAGCTGAATTGCATCCAAAAAAGATCATGCTGTCAGTTTGGTGGAATTACAAAGATGTTGTGATTTTTGAGCTGCTTCCAAGGAACCAAACGATCAATTTTGATGTTTACTGTCAACAATTAATAAAACTGGATGAAGCATCAAAGAAAAACGGCCAGAATTGTCAAATCGGAAAGGTGTAGTTTTCCACCAAGATAATGTAAGGCCTCACACATCTTTGGCAACTCGTGGGAAACTATTGGAGCTTGGCTGGGAAGTGATGCCACATCCCCATACAGCCCTGATCTAGCACCATCTGATTACCATTTATTTCGAAGTTTGCAGAATTCTTTGAATGGTAAAACTTTCACAAATGACGATGATCTTCACTCGCACCTGGTTCAGTTTTTTGCTGATAAAGACCAGAAATTTTATGAGCGCGGAATCATGCAGCTGAAAGAAAGATGGCAAAAGGTCATTGAGCAAAATGGAAAATATATAATTGATTAAAAACTATTCTTTGTTTAAAAAAAGTGTTTTATTTTATACTACAAAACCGAATGTACTTAGTTGCCAACCCAATAGTTTTGGTTTAGGTAATATTCTTTACGTAAAACAAACGAAATGAATTCAAACGCAAGAGTTCGTTCTAAACGACTTAATTATACTGACATAAATAATATATTAAGTGATTTAGAAAACAGTGAAGAAGATTTTATCCAGCCTAATTGCGATGAAAAATATATTCCACCGATAAACGAAATAACATTGGAAGCTTCAGATACTGAATTGGTAGCTACTGTAGAAGTTGACGAAGATTTGTTTGACTCGGCAGAAAGAGATGATTATGAAAATGATGAAGTTCAGACAAGAAGTGAACTTCGTGGTAAAGATAGAACTTGCAGGCAACTTAGGCCATTTCAAGAATTCCAGGCTGTAAAAAAATATTTTGCGACAATGTGAGGGTGCAGCCCAAAAATTTAAATTGTGTAGAACCAAAGAAATATTTAAAAGTGTTTTGTAAAGTGAAATGTGTGACATAATTCTTAGAGAAACAAATTGTAGAAGGACAGAAAATTACAACAGAATATAATACAAAAAAAACGACAAAAAAACAAAAAAAAATATTCGAGTCTTTTAGAGAAGAAGAATTCACCGCTTTTCTTGGTATTCTGACTTATTCTGGTATTCACAAATCAAACAGAGAACACGTATCTGAATTGTGGAAACCCACTAATTGGCCATTGTTTTGGGCAGCAATGTCATACAACAGACGGTGTACACGTTTTGATAATAATGAAACTCGGTATATACGTGCAAAGTCTCGAAAGATTTGCAATAAAACATTATTTGTAACTTTTTCTTATGTTTTTATTATTTATTGAATTTTCAATTTTCCTATTTCATGAAATAAATTGTTTACGTTTATATTTTCGATAGACTTTTATTTATTTATGTAAAGCTACTAACAACTTCAAAAAGTATACTTATAATGACCGCATTCTCATATAAAACACCTACAGGTACCTGGGTACCTTGGTGCGCAGTTAAGGGTGTTAAGAATAAATTGATCTCTCACGCAAATTAAAAAAATTAGCTGTACGGCTGCAAAAATACTAAATTTTTTGAATATTAGTAGTTCCCAAGAAGTTTCAGACATGCAGATTATCGATTTCAATGAAAAAGTTTTGGTTGAAAACGCTAAAGGTACCCAGATACCTAGATGCGCACATAAGGCTTAAATTCGTCTTTAATTTCCATTTTATCCTTTCTATGTTACGGTGGCATAATTTTATTGGATTTATTAAGGCTTGTAGAACTATGTGATTATTTTATTTTTAGTAATGTTCGTCGAATTTACATAACATGTTTTTCAAAGGTTAATAATACATGATGAACAAAGGTTATAGATAACATGTATATTACGTATTTAAATAAGATTGTATTATCATTACGAAAACCTAATCGAGGCAATTTCATGCAAATTTAATAAAGCTGTCCGTGTTAACTTTTTTAATTTTTCAATAACAACGCAGACTATAGTAATAAAGATGTCTGTGTAACAATAAATACAAGAGGAATTCTTTAGTTATTTTAGAAGCAGTCTATAGATTAGAAAATAATTCTAGAACGTCTAGAATCTGTTACAAAGTTCAGAGTCGATGAGTGATAAACTGATCTGCTTATAGGTAATTTTAATGGAGCCTGTGGTTGATCAACTTAATCACTGTGTGCGTTTTGGCTTTCAATGGTACAGATCGTGTGCGGAATTTGTTTCGTACAGGTATTTTGGCGTAGTTTTCCACGTGCGACACTGTTTAATTATCTGCTGATGATGACAACTTAGTTGTCGAAATACGTATATAGAATACGAAAATTAATGTGGAAAGGGGTTATACAAATATGTCAACGTTCAGTGATTAATTCTAGAACAAACAATTATCATATTACATGTTTCAAAAATAACTCAATTCTAAAACTTTAATAGATTTTCGCACATAACGAAGTAAAATTAATATTTCAAAATTACAAAGTCCTCAACACAAGATTAATATTTCGAAATTACAAAACCTCCATACAACAACATTTTCGGACAATGATCTCTTGCGATTATAAGTAATTTAAAATAAGATAGAGCGGTATTAAAAGCCTGCAGTTTACTTTTAGGGATAATGTGGAATTACAAAGTATTTTTCATGTAATTTTCTCCTTTCCTAAAAAATAGGCAATATACAGAGTTTTTATTCAGAAATATTTCCTAACTTCCAAACAAAAGGCAATGCATTTTTGTGAATTATATCTAGACCGGTCAGTAATAGATGATCTACTGATCTACAAAAATGCTTTCATTGTTTAGAATAGGGTCGATTGTTACTCACTCTGGTTTGCAGATATTCGTGATTGTTATCCATAATTTCTTCTCGACTTGTGGGCTACACTCCATCTTTGACATTGCTGTTTCTGTCATCGACGTAATAGCAATTCTGAAGATGTCTCTTGCAAGAGCAGACAATGGGCTGATGATTGAAATAGTAGTGCCAAAGATGTAGTTACAGTTCGAAAATCGACTAAGAGCAATGATTACTGCTCTTTATAGAAGTGTTGGACGAACTTCTACCGCATACTACTTCAGTAAAATAATTACTTTACGTGCAGTTTAAAATTTTGGAAAGCATTTGCATTTGTTGAATATTCCTTGGAGAATTTCATCAAAATATGTAATTGCTAAGCATGCACCAGATGTACCGGAAAGTCATTACCGGTTTTTCTAACAGATGCCGCTAGGCTTAAGTATGCAATGTTATGACTTGACACATATGTTATTTTATTCTACTAACATCAAGCTTCAAAGCCATACATGTTATATTTTGCGAAAGTAACACTGTCATAGCTCTTTGAAAATGTTGAGTTTCGTGCCTGAAAAAGTACATTTGTGGCACGCATAACTTTTCTTATTTAATGAAAACAAAAAAGTCGCTGAAAGTCAACGTTTGCTGGTAGAAGTTTACGATGAGTATACTCCAACCATAAAACATTCACAATTCAAAAGTGGTGATTTTGATGAACGTTCTGGTAGACCGAAAATGTTCGAAGATGCGAAACTGCAGTAGTTTTTGGATGAAAACCCAACCCAAACTAAAAAACAATTAATAAAAGCGTTAAATGTGGCCCAACAAACTATTGGCGACCGATTACGAGCAATGGAAAAAATCCAAAAATCGGCGAAATATCAATTTAATAACAGGAAAATGGTAAATCGTCTGTGAAATGCTGCTATGATGGGAACCCAATTCGAATAGTGACGGGTGATGAAAAATTGATTTATTTCGAGAACTCCAAGCGCAAAAAATCATGGTGAAGCAGACCTATCGACTCCAAGGCCAAATTGTTTTGGTAGCAAGAGAATACTCTGTGTTTGGTGGGACCAGAGTGACGTGCTATATTACGAACTATTAAAACCTGGTGAAATAGTTAATACTGATCGTTACCGATAACAAATTATCAATTTGAATCACGCATTGATAGAAAGACGTCCATAATGGGTTCGAAGATACGGTGAAGTGTTTTTACAGCATGATAACGCGTCGTCTCATCCAGTAAAAGCTGTCAAGGAAAATTTGAAAGCACTTGGCCGGTACATAATATCGCACTCGCCGTACTCTTCAGATCTTGCCCCGTCTGACTACCAATTTCGAATGAATTAGAAAATGGCTCGATGAATGATTTTGCTCAAAGGACGAACAGTTTTTTTGGGATGGCTTCCATAAATTGCCTGAAAGATGGGCAAAATGTGTAGAAAATTATATAGTTTTTTTACAAAAAAATCGGTAATATTTTTCCGGTACACCTGGTATTAGGACGACGTGTCTCATTATCTATAATCTTCATGAAATGATAAAAGGAAGTAATATAATAAGATAGGGGTTAATATTGAACAAAAGGCCTTAAATAATTGGCATATACTGATGTCATAGTTTTAAGTGCCAGAGGCAAAAGGTAGTTAGACGAATGGGAGCCGCAGAAGAGATGGATTCGGAGCTTAACGTAAAGGAAATTAACTTTGTAATCGAATTAAAACGGGAAGTAGAAGAAATAATAAAAGTTTATTGTTATGGCATTTGTAGAAAATGAATTATGAAAGAAGTCTGGAAATAGTATCTCGGAAAAAAATATGAAAAATATAGAATATGCGTAGATAGCAAAGAATGGTGTAAACTGCAACAAAATCAAAATTACGCACACAAGATAAGCAATATTATTCATAATATGGTAATCAAGAAGAAGATTTTTCTCCCAATAATAAAATGAAAATGAAATCATATATAGTGTAAATGCCGGCTAAATTAAGAAAATATTAAAGTACCTTACCTTCTCGAAAGGGTTTTATATTCTATCCTGAATGAAAGAAAATGTTTTCAGATAATTACGCAATCAACTTTGGCACAAATTAGTTAGATTGATATCGAATGCAATGCCGTTTTAAAATCAATTGATTTATTTATATTCTCTATTTGCACATTATATAAGTATATGTTCAAGGTTACGATTGCGACCTATGCACATAATATTCAATTTAAAGACGTTTATATAATCATTGCATGAATTCGCGATAACGTAATATTTAAACTACTATTTTGCCAATTCATTCTTAGTATGTGAAACTGGATGATATATAACATTATTTTGTGATTACAATGTGTGCATCTTTATGTAAAATGTGTAAATAAAGAAATGGCCATCACATATGACTAGAGATTTTGATGTAATTTACATTTATATAGTGTCGTAGTTAGGTATTATTTCTGTTTACTCGCCTATAGATAATTTTTTCCTCATTGTTTAAACAATCTACTAAAGTGTCAAATATTAGAAGTCATTTAAAATAATGAATTATTCCATAAAACTCAGTATATATTTAAAATTTTCTTTCATTTGGCGTCACCTTTTAGAGAGTTGTAAAACTAATTTAAAAAGAACAAATTCAATATTGTTCCTCTTCACTTTTGTTTTAGAAATATTACAGAAGTCTATATGTACACATGTATAGGGAACAAAGGAAAACTAGTAGAACTTCGGAAAAATAGATGGCGAATCGGAAACAGTTAATATATATTTTTTTCTTGTTGGTTCTTGACCCGTTTTCAAATTTTATATTTTTAGAAATGATAATAATTATTGTTAATACTATTTACTTTACTTTATTTGGTCATATTTCGTGTCGAATTGTAAATAAACAAAGAAAACGTGGATTTTGTTACATCACTTCAGTTAACATACAGAATACTATAGTTTTGGCATCATATCATCTTTAAATAATTAGTTCATTAGATAAGGTTTAAGTAAATAAATCAAAAATTTATTTTTATTCTTGGTTCTTTATTTTTACGAATTTTCAGTATACTAGTTTTGGAAATTAATTACTTCTTTTAATAATTGAATTACGAGTCTTTTTTGGCACTGGATCCAGCTAGACCTTTTTAGATTTCAATTGTAATTTAAATACACTCCCAATTGTGCTAGCGAATTAAAATTTCGTGGCTTTTCCTTAAATTTTATTAGTTTAAATCTCTGAAAAATTGGAAGGATACATCCCATACAAGTTGATAATTTCAGAGACATCTTGGTATACATCTGTCCAGACCCTACATATGTATCTTATATGGAAATGTATGAAATACGATTCAATTTGAACATTGCACCTCGGCTGTTTTTACTTTCTCTTGGCGATTTTCCATTCAAACTGCCTTTCATATTCTCTTAGTATTGTGTGTATATACAAGCATAAATATTCGCAAGCTGCTCAAACTTGCAGGTAACGTGTTCATTCATGTTTCATTGCGTTCTTCTTTTGCTGTTCTATTCCTTCGTGTCAGTATCCTGCAGAGCTTGAATCCTACAAAATAATAAAGCCGACATCGATTCCATGGGTCAAATGGTTACTAATTTCATATTGAAACACTCAACAAAACTATGGACTTTTGATTTTTCTTCAACATGATGACATTGACTGCGTTTTACATTTACAAATAAGTCTATGGACTGGACAAATCTGATGCAAGATAAAATTTACTATCTGCTCGTTCTAAATCATTAGTTCTTCCTAACATTGAAACTTTAATGAACCACGTTCACATTGTAAAGTAATTCGTTACTCGTTCGGTGATTGAATCGTTTTTCTGCAGACCAATAATCGTAAGTAATCTAGCTCATTTGAAATTACATTCGTCGTTCGTTTTTACTTCACTTCCATTTCACCTTCACTTAATATCGCATGGGCTGCATTTTATTTCACACGTTTTCAAGAAAACATTATGCATTTTAACTGCGTTTCGTGTAATTTCATTTGTTTTCGTTTCGTTGTTCCATTTCAGATTCCAGCACAAATATTTGAAAAGCAAAATAACCCTAGCATATTTGAGAAGAAGAGAGGTTGTAAATTTTGTTTACAAGGGAGTGATAAGACGCGCTGCGCCGTAAAACACTTTTCTTTTGTGCAAAATATTCAGACCCAGTATGTCAACAACACTCCTAAGTTAATTATATTTGTTTTAGTTGCGTGAATGAGAATTTCATCATAAAATACCGTTGTGGGTGAATGAGCGTACCCGAGAAGAATGCATAGCTCCCTACTCTTAAGCACAGCAGAGGTTCAGTCATGATATGGGGTTGCTTTTCTGGATCAAATCTGAGCGATCTCTAAAAATCGAAGGTATACTAAAAAAAGAACAGTATGAGCGCATATTAGAGGAAAACGCAATCCCCTCCGGAATGAAAATTTCAGGTCAGAATTTTATCCTCCAGCAAGATAATTACCCGAAACAACTTCCAAATTATAGCGGGAATAGTTGCAGAAAATGGAGAACGAGGGAACCATAAAAGATATGGCGTGGCTTTCCCAGAGTCCTAATTTATATCCCATAGAGTTGCTGTGGGAAGAACTTGACCGGGAGGTGAGGAAATCGGCCTCCACATCTGCTGTTAATATGTGAAAGAACCTGAAAGAAGCATGGGGTAAAATAAAACCTGTGACATTACGAAAATTAATCGAAAGAATGGCTCGATTATGTGCTGCAGTGATGAGGGCGTATAGACGAGTCTAAAATTTAGATAAATATATTATACGATAATTTATTTTAGATGTAAAAATATATATTTTTCACATATGTAAATAATAAAAAGATATTAGTATTTCAATTTTGACATTTGTTACAATTAGCGGGTTATATGCGAGTGACCAAATACTTATGAGCGATAGTGTACGTAAATTCTTATAAAATTACACAGTATCGATGTTAGGTATTGCACGACTGTGAGTAATACGAGTAATATTCATACATGTATTTATGTATGTAGATAGTGATTTTTCTCACGGGAAATAGTAAATTTCTACCATTACACAGCACATTTTCAAGTATGTATACTGTATATAGAGTTCATGGTTGGGACTATTTAATTTTAATTTTTGTCTTTAATACCTAGCATAAACAAATTGCAATCTAGTTGGTTTTGAATACGAAACATAACACAATTAAACAAAGCATCGATCAAAAATGCCGGGACTAACGAACAGGTGGCAGCACTAGTCATATACCCATACCGATTTTGGATAGTATCAACCTTCAAACGATACATATATAGTATATTATTCCGACTATTTGTTGTCAAGCTACAGTGGTTTAAGTGACGCTACTTCTGTAATTTTCAAAATAATGGAAGAAACTGAGTTTCGTGTGTTGATAAAAACGTAAATGGGAAAAGATACCTTTTCAGTTCGGCAATGGCTTGAAAAGTATTATCCGAACTCTGTTGAAAACAGACACAACTTATGCTGAACGCTTTTGGTGGTCCAAATGGGGCTCTTACTCCAGAAAACATCAAAATGACCCACAAAACCGTGATGGCTAATCGAAAGTGATGTTGCACGAGTTAGCTGACACCCTGAAGATATCATTTGGTAGTTCTTACACTATTTTGCATGAACGTTTGGGCCTGAAAAAGCTTTTTTCCAAACGGGTGCCGCGCTTGCTAACACTGGATTGAAAACAACTTATCGATGATTCAGAGCGCTGTTTGACACCGTTTACGCGAAATAAATAATAGCTTTGCATCGGTATGTCACAATGAATGAAACATTGATCCACCACACTACACTCCGGAATCAAATCGGCAATCAGCCGAAAAAAAAACAGCTGATGAAAGCTGTTAGAAGCGCCAAAACACACTAAGACAATGCACCGTGTTACAAGTCGTCGATTTCGATGGCCAAATTGTATGAATTGGGTTTCGAATTGCTTCTGCGGCCAACATATTCTCCAGATTTGGCCCCCAGCGAATATCTGTTGTTCGCAGATCTCAAAAATATGCTACAGGAAAACAGATTTAGCTCAAATGAAGAAGTGATTACCGAAACTTTCGCCTATTTCGAGGTCAAAGATAAATCATTCTGCACGCCAACTTGAATGTATTCCACTTGAAGAAGACTATATTGATGAATAAACAAGAATTTTGCCAAAAAATGTCGTTTTAGTAGCTATTCCTATGACTTATTGATCGATGTGTTAATTATTTGCATAACAAGCGTTTATGAAACATTACTCGAAATTAGTAGCAAATTCTTATCTGATAAATATGAATATTTGCCACTCAAAATATTGAAAATATTGGTGGGGTTTTTGTAAAGTTGTTGAAAAAAATTACATCATTGCTTGTGCATAAAGTATGCAGAGACTATATTTGAAATTAAATCGCAATCTGTTGGATATATTAATTAGATGCAAGATAGTGCGTACTAAATTTCCGGATGTATTTATAACAATTGCAAGGGCTTTCGCAATATATTGACGTATTTGTTTTATGCATTTATTTCATCTAAACTGGAATATGGATCACTAGTCTGGTTTTCAATTCACCAATTAACGATATAGATATTAATTGTGTTGAGTCTATACAACGTCTACTCTTAAAATATCGTTTATTTTTTGGGGGATAGTGTTTATTAACATTCCTCATCACATCGACTGCAATTATTTATTAAATAAAGTCAATTTCAATGTGTCAAGAATAAATATCTGTCAGCAGAACTTATTTATTATGCGTCGAAACACAACTAATGTAAAACACTTCATCATATATTATTTAATTTTTAAAATTTTGGAATGATAAATTATTTATTTAAGTACTTATTTTAATCTATAATCACATTATTTCAGCTACAATTTGAGTTATATATAGTTTCGTTTCATCAGGCTGCATTTATAATTCTCCGTTTGGTTTCAATAAATTTCATAGGTAAACCAATTTTAGAAGCTAACGTGAATGATTTAGGATCGAAGTCTATCGGGACTGGTGTTGTGTTGCACTTCTCCACTTCGAATTTTGAGAGGATGTGAATTAAGCCAATCTTGGTAGTTATCAAACCAAACCTTTCTCCTGAAATAAATATTAATTGAAATTAGGCCTTTATAATAAAATTATCAAAATATTTTTTACCTATGCAAACACGCGGACCTGATCCAAATGGAATATAAGCAAATGCAGGTCTGGAATTTATGCATTCTTCTGAAAATCGCTCAGGATTGTACACATCTGGATTTGGATAATATTCTGGATCGTAATGTAAGCCAAACATTGGGATGTAAACTGGTGTTCCTTCTTCCAATACGATATTTGTTCCAGGAATTTGGTAATCAGACGCACAAATCCTGTCTAGGAATGGTAAAACTGGATATTTTCTTAATGTTTCTGTAATTTGTACGAAAAAATGAAATTGGTTTTTACAATGCTCGCATGACACATTTCACAATAAATGACACATTTATTTTCGTATTCTGTGTACGTATTTCGACAACTAAGTTGTCATCATCAGCAGATAATTAAACAGTGTCGCACTTGGAAAACTACGGCAAAATACCTGTACGAAAATAAATTCCGCAAACGAACCGTACCTCTGAAAGCCAAAACGCACACTGTGCGCCACAGTGTGCGTATGTGTTTTCGTAAAGGTATTTTGCCGTTGTCGAAATACGTATACAAAATATGAAAATTAATGTGGAAAGACGTTTTACATCAACCTTCAGTGACTAAAAAGAAAATAATTACAGCTAGCTACGAATATGGTGATTAAATGAGATATTTACCATATCTCGCTACAAATAATATTATGCAGCAAAAATAGAACTTGGACTTTTTAATTCAATACGAGCATTATCTTCTATTTATTAAATAAGAGTATTATTTGTATTTCTCTCAGAGAAATATATCTCGTTATAAATAATATTATGCTGCAAAAATAGAACATCTTTAGTCTTTAATGGATTTTCTAAGTCAATACGAGCATAACGTGGTCTTCGATTTATTAATTAATCGCATTATTTATATTTCTCGCAGAGAAATATATTCTTTATGCAAGATATCTGGAGGTAGTCAGTGTTGGTGTAAGTCATATGTGGACAACAACCGGCCCGCTGTAAGATTTGATCCGGCCCGCGTGACATTCGTCGTATTATTTCATGTCGGATATCTATCGCTAAAAATTGTGAACACAACTTTAAAATGCACTACTTTTAAACGCGGTCCGCGAACGTATTTGCGTATTAAAGTTTGGCCCACAACATGTCAAATGTTGCCCATACCTGATGTAAGTAGTATGGAATTTTAATCCATTTAATGTAACAATGACGTTATGATATTAAATGCTTTTGAAATATACGAGGGTAGTTTGACAAGTAGTGAGAATGAAAAAGAAAAACGAATTTTTTAAATACAAAATAATTTTTATTTTTTAATATATTCTCCTAAAAGAGTAATATATTTATTTCAACGGTGCTCTAATGCCCTTATGCTTGCAAAATACTCATTTACGAAGATGATAAGCTCGTCGTTAGACGTAAATTTCTTTCCACCTAGTGCCGTTTTCAATTTTAGAAAAAGGTGGAAGTCGGAAGGGGCTAGATCCGGCGAATAAGGCGCATGCGGTACTAATTGGAAATGCAACTCGTGGATTTTGGACATCGCAACTGTGCTGGTATGCGAGGGAGCGTTGTCTTGGTGAAACAGAATCTTTTTCTTTGCCATTCCTGGCCGTTTAGCACGAATCTCAACATTTAATTTCGTAGGAGTTCTGCATAATATTGTTCGTTTATTGTGGCACCTTTCTGAAGATAATCAATGCCCTTTGAATCCCAAAAAATTGATGCCATCACCTTGTTTGCCAATAAAGTGGCTTTCGCTTTCTTTGGAGGTGCCGAACCACGTTCTAACCATTGTTTTGACTGTTGTTTAGTTTCGGATGTACTGTAGTGTATCCAAGTTTCATCGCAAGTAACAAATCGCCCACAAAAATCAATTGGATTCCGCTTATGAAGGTCCAAACACTTATTGGAAATGCGCAAACGAATGAACTTTTGATCAGTCGTAAGCAGTCGCGGCACCCATCTTGCCGAAAGCTTGGAAAGGCCCAATTCTTACGTTAAAATGCGATGTACGCGTTCTGTTGAAGTGTTTATCATGTCTGACACCTCTCTCAGTTTGAGTCGTCGCTCTTGCGTAATAATATTATGGATTTTCATAATCATTTCCTTAGAAGTCACGATTTTGGGTGCTCCAGAGCGCGCTTCATCAACATAGCTTGTACTACCACGTTTAAATTCATTTATCCATCTACTTATTGTGGCGGATGATGGAGTAGATTCACCTAATGTTTCCCGTAAGTCATCTTTTATTTCGGTAGCTTTCATAGCCTTAATTACGAAGTATTTAATCACCGCACGATACTCTGCTTTTTCCATTTTAACAAAACGACGTATTGCTTCTTTTTCAATCAGCTGTCAAAAATAAACTAATCAACCGATTTATCTAAAGATCGGAATGTAAACATATAAATAGGCAGCCTAAATTACAGTGCATTTTTCTTACCAATTAGAGCGCCACCTATGTGTCATTCTCACCACTTGTCAAACTATCGACGATATAATTTGAGCATTTGATTTTAACTTTGGTCACCGTTACATTTAATATGTAATAAATTAGATTTTTTGATTAATTGTACTTTTAATAAGAGTCTTTGCTAATAATTTAACTTTCCATATGTTTATGTACTTATAAAATTAAATACCTTGAACAACTTTATCCAAATATTTCATGCCCTGCACAGCTTCATATGTTACTTCATTATGTTCTTTTAATGTCGTCTTAATTTCGGAGACTAGTTTTTTTTGAATTGATTGGTTCAAGCAGAGCTCATATAAAGTATGAGATATTGTAGAGGAAACAGTTTCGAATCCAGCGACGAAAAATTGAGCAGCCTGTGCAAGAAGTACGTCGCCCTCTACAAAAGATTACATTGTAATACATGAATTCACTTTCGCACTATTTCATTTACCAAACTGAAATCCGTCAGTGTTAGTTTCCTTCTGAATCTTAATCAAAATATCAATCAAATCATTTCTATTAATATTAGATTTCTTTCTTCCTTCGAGGGTGCTTTGGAAAGCGTTTCTCAGAAAAGTAGCCACGTGGAGTGATAAAAATTTTAATTTGAAGATATCTACCACTCGTGGTAAGAAAAAATATGCGGTACCTCTAAAGCCATTATAAAATGTGAGATCAAAAATTTCTTTACCCACAGCTCTCCAAGGAGCGTCATCACTTTCAAAAGAACAAGCTTCAACTCCAAAGGCACAGCTCGTTATAACATCTGTAGCATATTTTGCACATACCTCCTTTGCTTCAACGATATCATACTTTAAGATAGACTTGGACAAATATGCCGTTAAATTTTCAGCGGCGGCGTTCATCAGTGGCATCATATTTTTGATTTTTCCAGACGAGAAGGCGGGAGTCATTTTATTTCTTAGAAGCTTCCAATCTGGATTTTTCAATATAAATAGCATGCTAGCAGACAATTCATCTGCACTTTCATTGGACACTATAGTCCTATCCCGAAAGTACCTGAAGTCCTTTACCAATATGTGTTTTATTAATTCGGGATTTTTGGCAACGAAATGTGGCCTGTTGAAAACCCACATTCCAAAATATGGAGCCTTTATTTCCTTGTACATCTCTGCTAATTTATGTCCTATGGTTTTCCTTAACAATAAGATGTCGTAAAAATTACCAAAAAGAAATTGCGGCGTGACATATGGAACTCCTTTTCTTTTCCAATAATTGAAATTTCGGGTGAGGTACTTATAAAGCAGAAAGACAAGAACGAGAAATAATATTACGCTCTCCGTTGCAGCCATCTGAAATGAAAAAACAAAATTTTAAAGTAATTATAAATAAGTATATTTGTACTTGAAATTTATTTTTCAAATATTGTAATATTACTTCATTTATAGCTGTATAAAAATAGGTAGTCTTATTTTATAGTTTTTAGTATACTAAACTAAGAACTAGGAGAAAAAAACAAACAAGGAAGGAAGCTATTACGGAAAATGTTGAGATATTACAATTTTTCATAATACTTATGAACACGATTCTTTTTTTATGCTTTAACACAAATTTCTTATGTATTATTGGATCCTAATGCTGGGACCAGTTTTAAAATTTCTTCACAAAGGCAGCATTGGCATTGGAAATATTGGAGAATACAAAATATGATCGAATAAGAATGTAATGAAACATTCTTAATGAAGAATAGATCATGCACACACAAGGATACATAGGGCGAGATTACGCTAGACGAATTCAGCAAGTTTGTAATAAACTTGTCAGAAGAATGCTGATGAAGGAAGCGTTGGAAAAGCGAACAGCAGGATCGAAGAAAGATTAAAAGTTGTGAAGCACGATTTAAATAAAATCGAAAGAGAAATTTAGATGAAAAACTCAAAAAGCAGAATGATATATAATAAAATAGTTTTAAAAATTGAAGCTGTATATTACAGACGGTATAGAATACTAATTGTCTTTTTAAGACAACAGTTAATGAGTGGTCGAAGCTGTATAAATATGGTCGAGAATCATTAAGATTTTATTGTATTTATTTTGCAGGTAAAACAATGGCAATCATTTTTTGGGTCCCTCAGGAAATCCTGCTAATTAATTATATGAATAAGAGCAGTGCAATAATAAAATACAGTAATGCAAGTTTAATGCTACGTTTTAAGGACGGTTAATAATGATATTAAAGCGACGTATTTCCTGTTTCCGAGAGGAAGCGAACCTTATTAAACAATAAATCTTTATTATTGTTCTACACTTTTATTCTCATGTTTAATCTGTCAATTTACAGGAGCTGTTCTTTTTCCTTTTAGTCCTCCTAGCAGGCCACGTTGAAAAATATTGTTTGACATTTTAGTTATTTACAATGAAAGTGACAGTTGCAAACTGTATCTCAGTATTTCTAAATAACACGTCGTAAGTTTTCAAACTGAAAATACCTGTTATCGAAAAGAATATTAGGTTGGGTGGAACATGATTGAAGAAGATCGACTGTTACTGTAAGTAAGTATTGAAGCAACCTTAAGGACTGGTATGAAGGTGATTAACACCATTTTATACAAGCATGTGAAGAAACGTAAACTTTGTTAGCGCTGAATTCCTTTTTATTTGACTACAGTCCAAAAAGAAATTTTTAGATGGTACAAATCTATATTAGGGCGTTTTGCTAATGTATCGTTTCATCTAGTGCATAACATCATTACTCATGAAATGAGTGGGATTCGGCAAATACTCAAGATAAAAGTCAAAGTAAACAAATGGTGACCACATTTACACATATTTCTACTATAATGCTGAAGGACTATTATGCTGCTAATATAATGGTACATTATAGTTTCATCATTTTGCATCTCAATGACGTTCTGAGCATTAGAACGCTCAAAACATTCGCCTTATAGTCCAGACCTGACACCTAATGATTTTTTTGCCTCCACATGTAAAGAATAAGTTACGTATTGTACCTGCCATAGAGTCTAACCTGGTGAACTGTAGAAAATATTTCTAAAGTTGATTGTGGAGACCAATACTTTAAAAAATTATATTTGTCTCTTTTTGTCGAAAATTTTTTACTTCGCCAGATACAAAACACTCCTCATATATAAAAGAAAATATTTAATGTTAAAATAAACTTAATTTTAGATCATTTAAATTCTGAATAATTTACAACCTTACATTAATTTCCCACAAATCTGAAATATATTTCAAAAATGTATTTAAAAAATTTGAAAGTACTATAATGTTTTTCTGAATAAATCAAATTTTGTACAAATGTTTACTCTGTTGAGAATAATAGTAAACAATTAAATTTTCATTGAAAAATTAGTACTATTTGTAGAGAAAATTTAATAATGAGCTGCTGTTCCAATTAATCGAATTCTGCCCTTAACCCATAGACACCTGCGGAAGATCATACCATGCAACTTGTAGAGTATAAAGTAACTGTTGTAAGTTCATTGGAGGGTTGAGAAGCATATCAGCCTTTTGACCTATAATACCACAAATATGTACTATGGACGATAAGTCTGGTGACAACGCAGTTCAACTGAGAATATTTTTGTTAGCCTTCGAATCATAGTGCAACAACTGCAACATAAGGATGTGTAGTGTCTTGCTGGAATGTGATATTATTTGGGTATGTCGTAAATTGAATGGTTCCTCTATTACGTAAATGTACCTTCGAGCATTTAACTGGTCTCGAAGGAATACCAAAGGAGTTCTATTTTCTATTCTAATTTTAACCTCAAACCGTTAATCTTCTAGTAAATGCAGTCTCACATTCTACGGAAAAATTCAAAAACTGTCTGTCATTCCTTTGAAGTCGGATTCTTCTGCCGCCATCATGGGGCCACAAACAAGAAATCTTCATCCCGATCGGTGTGTAAATTGCACCATTCTGGTGAGAGGCAGTATTAATCTTGGACGATTGGAAATCAACCCCAAATTGTTGTTCTATAACCTCTATCTGCCAAAGTATTAACCAGAGATCTTCTCATCACCCCAAATAATTTAAGTTTACTATCTTATTGTATGGCAGTTTTTCTAGGTCATCACAGCCTCTTTTATGATATTTTCTATTTTCTCGAAACATTGGCCTTCTTCCAAAATTTTGACATTTTAATACATTAATTCACAATTATGGACTATATAGAATAATCAAAGTAAGCTGACTTAACATAGAGAAAAGAAAAACGAACTTCTTCATTAAAACTTCGGAAAAAAGCGACAGGGAGATGTATGCATACAACACCAAGATAATAGCTATTTATTTTTTTCGTATTATATGGTTTTTATAATAAGAACCAATCAATAGCAATAATGATTATAAACTTATGTAAGCAATTGCTAAATGATATCTGATTTCAATCTGAGAAACCAATTAATAGCAATAATGATTAGAAACTTATGTAAGCAATTGCTAAATGATAACTGATTTCAATCTGAGAAACCAATTAATAGCAATAATGATTAGAAACTTATGTAAGCAATTGCAAAATGATATCTGATTTCAATCTGATTATAAATTATATTTTGTCATTTTTCTGTTATTTATTGCACATTTTAATGCTGCCGTAGATTAACAATTTTCGTGGATAAATATGAAGAATATTTCTTAAGGAAAGAAAACATAAAATAACAATCGTGTTTTCCCCGACAATTAGTTTAATAATTGGAAAATATCAAGTATAGAGAATAAATATGGAAAAGATAATATGGAATTACAATTACACAATAAAAGGTGCCCTTTAGGAAAGCTATTTTCTTAAATAAGTTCTGGATAATTTTTTAAAGATTATTAGAAAGTGAAAAATAAAAATTGTAAAAATAAAAAGTTCTAATGTCGCATAGAATTTACTCCATTTTTTTTAAAATACAAAAATGGCGTCCATATTTTAAAATTTCATTTGATTTTCCAAGAGATATGCTCCTGAAGTTTGCCATATTTTTAACATTCAAAATTGAATGTCAATATTATGTTATAATTGATTTTGAAAAAACTTAAACAATATGAAATTTATTCCAAAGTTTTAAGCGAATAATAAATTTTTCTTTTTTTTTGATAGAAAGCATTTAGTACATCTTTGAAATTCGAATGGTTTGAAAAAATGACTTACTTGATGACATCGTAAGATGCTAAAATTTTGAAAATGAAAAATTTAATTGTCAACACAGATTAAAGTTTTAGCATTTTATAATTTTAATTTTTATATATATTTTTACATAGAACAAAAGAAGAAATAATTATGTATCTTTTAATATATGTATACCACTGCTATACTTCACACCAAACTTTAGAACACGAAATTTTATTTACATATTTATACGAATTGCTAGCATAGATACATATATCGTGGTGGGGTAATTCGTGATATTCGACAAAAAAAACGTCTTTAATTGGTGTATCTCTATTTTGCAATTTTTTTTTGTTGGAAATGCGTGTCCATAATTACAGTAATTTTTCGAGGTTTTTACCGTCTATTAATGTGTTATGTCATTTCCTTCATACAATGTCATATAACAAAATCAGTATTCCAGCATGCCAGTCAACCTACTTTGAATATAAACACGATGGTGGTACAAAATATAAAGCAAAAATTGGGAAACTTCGTAGCTTGAAAATTTTTAAAAAACTTAAGATTTAATGGGTGAGTAGTCAACCCTAGGACTTGCTCAAAAGTATTTCTCTTTGTGAAGAAAAACGTTTTAAAGGAGTCGACATCGCTTTCCAAAGTTAGAACGATTTTCGGTTTTCTGTATATCTAGCCACTATGTGTAGACCAGTACACATAGAGCACATATTATTTTGCTGACTACGAGGGTAGTTATTTATAATTCGGGAATAGCAAACAAAAGAAAATTGTTTATTATCGTATATAGTTTTATTGTTTTTCAAAATATTCTCCTTGAAAATCAATCCACTTTTGGATTCGTTTAAACCAGTCTGAAACACATTGCTGCCCCTGTGAAGGCGGTATCTTCAAAATATGAGTTTTGAATGCCTCAACTATCTCTTCCGGCGTAGAAAACCGTTGATCACGAAGTTTAGTCTTCACGTGTGTGAACAATAAAAAATCACAATGTGCTAGATTAGGGCTGAACGGCGGATGGCTTATCAATTCAATATTTTGCGCAGTCAAATATTCAATTATTTGAACCGACTTGTGAGAGCTCGCATTGTCATCGTAGAGAATGATTTGTCGTTTTCGGTTTATTTTCCTTATTTCTTCAAAAACTTTTGGGAAACTAATAGTTGCGTACTATTCGGAATTCTCTAAAGGCACGGTTGCAACCGGTTTTTGCGATAAAACAGGCGACCATTTGTTTTGATGTGCTTCGAGCGCGAACAATTTTTGTTGGTTTTGGTTCATCTTGAAATGTCCACACAGTCGACTGCTGTTTACTATCGCGCTCGTACGTATAGATTCAAGATTCATCAACTGTGACGACTTTATAAATGTTCTTTGAAGCACCGCCATTGTATTTTTTGTGCATTTCTTGGCACCAATCGACGCGAGTCCTTTCTTGAGCGATTGTCAAATTATGTGGTACCCAACGCTAGCATAGCTTCTTAACGGCTAAATGTTCATGCAAGATCTTATGCACGCTGGTGTTACTAATACCTAGAGATGCCTCGATCTCACGGTATATCACACGACGGTATTATCAATTCAAACACTGCGTTAATGATTTCCGACACAACAACATTTGTCAGACGACCTTCACGAAATTCATCGTCCAAAGAGAGCCGTCCAAATTTGAATTCACTATACCAACGATATGCTGTAGTTTCCGATTTTCCGAAGGTGCTTCATCACCATATAAAGAATTCAGCTCGTCGATGCATTTTTGTTGAGATAATCCACGCGGAAAGTTATGAAAAATAATTGCCGGAAAATGTTTGCGAGTTAATTCCATTTTTTCGATGACATAAAATTTTCAAGTTACTATCAACAATAGAAATAGCGACCGGATAATAAAACTGTCAAGATAAATATAATGTCAAAAATGACGAACTTCACGATACAATCATCAGATCGGGAACTGACAACACTGTTAGTGTCGCCAATTCCCGAAATGTCAACAGCCCCCTCGTATAATTTTATTGAGTTCATTTGCTTCAAATAAATTAAGTGCAATTTCGCGATTTTTTTACCCTACAAAATTCCTTATATCATCTATACACAATCGTTCAAGATGGAAGCTTTACTACCCATACCAGATTATAAGCGATCAAGACCTTATTCTTCTGTTAAACCAACTCTAACATCGTATAAATCATTGCATGAGTGGAAAGAATGTTTTGCAATTTTTTCTGAAATAAAATGTCAAACTTTTCATTGATGTGAATGATTGCTTTGGAGTAAGTTTGAAAGTAAACAGAGTATTTCAAAACTTTCGGAGCGTTTCTCACATATCCTATTACGATGTTTTTTAATAAAAATGAAGATACGTATACAGTGGTGAATAGATAGGGGAGGAGAGTATATAGAAAGAGATAAAAGTTAAATAAAAGTTTATTTGTATTAATTCACAAAAAAAGAATTGTCTTGACAAGTATTACGAAATATTGAAATTTAATGAAAATATTGTTATTAATTGGCATTCTTCAATTGAAGGCAATACTTTTGCGTTATATTATAGCTTAGTTTAAGAAAAAAAATAGAAACATTTCATGCATCGTTTCATTCCTACACTAGGACTATTTTACTCGTATGTATGTCTATTAAAAACAATTATTTCTGAATATGAAAACAAGTATTGTGGTATACATAATTTATAGTTAAAGACTATCAATTTTAAAACTCGTGCGACAATAGCATCAAGCAGAGAAATATTTCGAAAATTAGTACTTTTATTCACAAATAGCTGTCCATAGAACTTTTCTATTGTGCACTAAATATAACTACAAATTGTAATCTACATCTCTAATCATAAATTATTTAATTTTTAAATTGTTGTAATGCAATTATTTAAACACATATTTTAAACACATTAATTCAGCTAAAATTACGTAATACATATTTTTATTTCTTAAGATTTGTTCTCTGTTTGGTGTCTATGAATTTCATAGGTAATCCAATCTTAGAACTTAACGCAAATGATTTGGGATCGAATTCTATTGGAACTGGTGTTGTGCTGCATTTCTCCACTTCAAACTGTAAGAGCAGGTGGACTAAACAAATCTTGGTGGACATCAAACCAAATCTTTCTCCTAAAATAAATATGAATTGGAATTAAGCCTTTACAATAAAACTATAAAAATAATTTTTACCTGCGCAACCACGTGGACCTGATCCAAATGGAATGTAAGTAAAAGCAGGTCTGGAATTTATGCAATCTTCCGAAAATCTTTCAGGATCGTATACATCTGGATCCCGATAAAAATCCGAATTATAGTGCAAGCCAAGCATAGGGATGTAAACTGGAGTTCCTTCTTCCAATATGATATTCGTTCCAGGAATTTGGTAATTAGCTGCACAAGTTCTGTCTAAGAACGGAAGAGACGGGTACTTTCTCAGACTTTCTGTAATTTGTATTTTCTACTTTAGAGTAGTACAGTGCGAAATGAAATGTAAAAATTGCAGTTAGAAATATATATATATATATATATATATATATATATATATATATAAATGAGATGCTTGCAAAATAAGATATTTTTAATGCATGTTCTAATTAAAGACGAACGTAGCGTAATCTATGATTCATTGCCTAAAAGAATTATTTTTATTTCCTTTAGAGAAATGTGCTAGGTACTTTCGAAAAAAGACAAAATATGCAAAATGGTATGGTTATAAAATTTTTGCTAGTATACCACAATGTTGATGAATAAAGTACGATGGATTAAAGTATTAATACATCTAATATAAAAATGGCCTTATTACATTAACTTTTAAAGTACGCTACCGTCTATAAGTTTAATATTACTACAGATAATTTTAATTGCGCAATGATATTGAAGAGATTGTTTATTTTCATGGAAAATTTATTTATAAAATACTAAATTAACATACAATTCAAGCAATTGATATTATTAATCTAAATAATATTATAACAAGTTATCTTAAATTTTACTTTCGTCAAAGCAACCACCCCTAGCTGCGATCACGGCTTCACAAACACGTGGCATTCGTTCAACTAGTCGGTCGAGATATTTCTTATTGATAGAGTTCCATACATTCCGCAACTTACTACAAAGATCTGACTTGCTAGTAGTAGGTATTTTACGCCCTTCACGATCTTAACAGTCCCATAACAGCTCTATCGGACTTTGGAGTGGCCATGTCATTACTGTAAGGATTCCTCTTTCAGTTTGGTGGACGAAAAACTTTTTTACAATCTTTGCTCTGTATTTGGGGACGTTATATTGCTGATAAACAAACCGCGGACCCATTAGCTCCATCGCTGATGGAAGAGAATGCTCTTGCAATATACCCAAATAGACTTCTTTTGTCATTCTTTCTGTGATTTAGACCAATTCTTCGATGTGCCGACCTCCAAAGCAACCCCAAACAATCATATTTTCACCACCACGTTTCACTGTCTTAACCACACATTCATCTAACTCTTTCTCTCCCACACGACGACGAACAAAAGTACGGCGTTTATTTATAAAAATTTCAAATTTGGATTCATCTGTCCATAAGACTTGTTTCCATTCTTCGACAGTCCAGTACCTGTGTGTTCTCGCCCAGGCCATTCTTTTTTGTTTATGTCGTGCAGACAAACGTGGTTTTTTTTACTGCTACTCGACCTCTAAGTTCAACTTCAGCTAAACGGCGTTTGGTTGTTGTTACGCTAACTGCGGCTTCGTGGAGTACGTTATATTGCGCTGCTATTTCCGAGGCTGTACGGTGACGACTGCGCAAGGACATTAATCTTATCTTTTAGTAGTTATCCTCGGCCATCCACTGCGTTTTCGGTCTCCGAGTTGGTCAGTTTCTGCCATTCTCTTTCTAGTTTGACGAACACATTACTCGGAAACTTTTAGTTTTCGGGCGATTGCTCTATTAGAAAGCTTTGTTTGTGCAAAGCAACAATTCTTGCCTTTTGTTCAAGAATTAGTTGCTTTCTTCTTGACATGTTTTAAACACAATTTACGCTCACTCGATAGCACTTGCTGACACTTCATTAACAACGTGAATACTGAGTATTCACTGTGTAATAGACATAAAATATACCCTTACAAACGCACAAGTATCAGGTAAAGACTGGCTATTACGTTCATGTAATAAACCATAGAATAAACAATTCTGAGTCAGGGATAATCTCCATGACACCCTCATTATATTTTTTACCTGAATATTACTTCTTGAAATAGAAAATAAGGCGTTCATTCGTTTATATAAAATACTTCGGTTAAATAACGTGCAAATATGTACAATGATTTTAGTTTGGATAAAATTTCAATACATTAACTTAAATATTTTATTTCCTTCTGCAATTAAAATTATCTGTAGTGTGATTAAACTTATGGACGGTAGTGTACATATTGAGTGAGGATATAATTTAGGAATATCATCTTAGTTTTAGTTATAGTAACATATAATAAATTTAATACTTTTTGGTAATAATATAACTTTATATTTTATTATATATTTATAAAAACAAATACCTTGAACGACTTTATGCAAATATTGCATGCTCTGCACAGCTTCATATGTTACTGTATCATGTTCTTTTAATGTTGTCTTAATTTCGGAGACTAGTTTCTTTTGAATAGATTGATTCAAGCAAAGCTCATATAAGGTAAAAGTTATTGTAGAGGATACAGTTTCGAATCCAGCGACGAAAAATTGAGCAGCCTGTGCAAGAAGTACGTCACCCTCTACAAAAGATTACAATATAATTATACATGAACTTACTTTCACACTATTTCATTTACCAAGCTGAAGTCCGTTAGCATTAGCTTCCTTCTGAATTTTAATTAGAATATCTATCAAATCATTCCTTTTAATATTAACTTTCTTCCTTTCTTCAAGGTTGCTTTGGAAAGCATTTTTCAGAAAAGTGGTTACGTGAATATTTAGAAATTTTAATTTTAAGATATCCACCACTTTTGGTAAGAAAAAATATGTAGAAAATCTAATGCCATTATAAAGTGTGAGATCAAAAATTTCTTTACCAACAGCTCTCCAAGGAGAGTCAACACCTTCGAAAGAACAAGCCTCAACTCCAAAAGCGCAGCTCGTTATAACGTCTGTAGCATATTTTGCACATACTTCCTTTGCTTCAACGAAATCATGTTTTAAGCTCGATTCTGATAAATATGCCGTTAAATTCTCAGCGGCGGCGTTCATTAACGGTATCATATTTCTAATTTTTCCAGTTGAAAAAGCCGGCGCCATTTTGTTTCTGAGAAATTTCCAATCTGGATTTTTCAATAGAAATAGCATGCTAGCAGAAAATTCATCTGCACTTTTACTAGAAGCTATAGTCCTATCTCGAAAGTACCCGAAGTCCTTTACCAATATTTGCTTTATTAATTTTGGGCTTTTGACAATGAAATGTGGCCTGTTGAAAACCCACATACCAAAATATGGAGCCTCTATTTCCTTGTACATTTCTGCTAATTTATGTCCTATGGTTTTCCTTAACAATAAGATGTCGTAAAAATTACCAAAAAGAATTTGCGGCTTGACATACGGAACTCCTTTGATTTTCCAATAGTTAAAATTTCTGGTGAAGTATTTATAAAGTAGAAAGACAACGATGAGGAATAATATTACACTGTGGGTTAAAGCCATCTGAAATTTAAAAACAAAATTTTAAAAAGATGGCAAATATAATTCTAAACTTACTTTCAAATAGTGTAACATTGCAAAAGCTTTTGTTGATTGTGTCTACGAACAAATTAATCAACTATATTATAGCTGATGTGAAGCATTTTCTGAAGATGACAAAAAATATTTTTTCAACCTAGTAATGATGTTATCGAAATGGTGTAATACCTGTATTTGAAAGGAAGCAAACCATATTGAAAAATACATTTTTATTATTGCTCCACATTCCCCTATTATTACGTATTTAATATGGAAATATATGGTCTGTTTCCGTTGAGTACTTCTCGTTAGCCACGTTATTTATATAATTTTTATTTATATTTTATAAATATACAAAGATGTAAATATGATTTGCACAATAAATCACGTGTTTGAACAAAAAGCACTATCGAGTCGCGATTTTTCACAATTTCAAACTTAGTTACCACGGGCCAATAAATTTCGTGTTCAACATTTCTTAAATGACACGTTTTGGACTTATAAGTCAAAATCGGCCGTTATTATAGAGAATAATGGTCTGGGTTGGGTTGGGAAAAGAAGATTGGCATGTTACTCTAAGTATTCAAACAACCTTAGGGATTGGTTTGAAAGCAAATAACACTGTTTTAAACAAACATTTGAAAATACGTAAGCTTTGTGCTCGCTGGGTTCTAGTTCAAAATGAAGATTCTGTTAGATGATGCGAATTTACTTTAGATCACTTTGCCAATGGATCATTTCATCTAATGCACATCATTTTAGATGGTGAAACTTAGCGTAAGCTCTCGAAAAAATAGACAATCGGCAATTTATATTTTTCAGCCTAAACCAGCAAAAGTGGTTCGAGGAAAAATTCGAAACAAAAATAATGTTGGTATACTCTCCACGTAGTCGAAGGACAAAGGCCAACAAGTTGAGAACAACGACGAATCGACATTTCGGCATCTTCTTCAATACTTCGCGCTATAGCAGCAACATTCTCTTCGGTACGCACATTTTTTTGTCTTGTTGATTGTTTTAAACCGAGAAGAGTAAAATTAGTGCGAAAATGATCAATAACTGCGCGAATTGCTTGCTCACTAGGCCGATTATGTTGACCGTAAAGTGGACGAAGTGCTCTATGAACTTCGCGAACAGGTTTATTTTTTTCAAAGTAATTTCCACAATTTGGAAGCGTTGTTCTGGCGTTAAACGATTCATGATGACTTGCCAAACCTTATTGAACAGAAATGTCAACACAGTTTGACATTATCAGCTGTTAAACCATAGTTATTGATATCGATAGTTCTCATGCGGCTTAAAAAACACCCATTATTAATGCAGAATAGTATACGATAGTTTGATTGTCTTGCTGCCTCACAGACCATTGAGTATTTGAACGTCCAAAACTTTGAGAGAGCCATTCGCTCCATAGTTTTAACCCGGCAACTAATGATTTCTTTTTGTTTTCACGTGTAAAGATAAGTTACGTGTTGTATTTAAGTGAGAAAAGTTAACATATTTAAAAATAAGAATGTAAAAAAAACCTAACACGAAGAATTGTAGCAAATATTTTTAAAATTGGATTTCATGGATTCAAAAATACATTGATTATGGAGGCAAATACTTTAAAAACATATGCTCCTTTTTTAAATTATGTATTTACTAGGCTCAACAGAAACAGAACAGTCTTCTTACATAAAAGAACATACTTAATGTTAATAAAACCTAATTTTAGAATTTAATTGAACGCAATATTTTCTTGCAAAAAAGAACCTTTATTTCTTATTTACAGATTCATTTCATGCACCATTTTAAGCTATCTTATCCTTGTTTTATTTATTGTATATACTTTTACTAACAATTATTTCAAAATATGGAAATAAGAAGTATACATAATTTGTAAATTTTTTAACATAATTCGGGAGAGAGTACAAATATTTTAAAAAATTATACTCCTTTTTTCTTTAATTATGTATTTATTAAGCTCAACAGCAACAAAACAGTCTTCGTAATAGGTCTTTCATTAAGCGCTTCCTACATTTAAATTAAAATAAAACAAAGTTTGCGTGAGATATCATCGAAATTTTTTACTCGTTTGAAAGGCCTATCGATGGCATCATGTATGGAATATAACATCCTGCAAATGTCTGCCGCAGCTTCGGCGGTTGGCGGCCATCCGAAATGTACAATTTTCCATGACTCCGGCGCATAAATCAGGCTGAATTTGACCGATGGCATGGGCTATGTTGATTTTGAGGGGCGCTGTGGTTTGTGGCTTATTCGCATAGACCTGCGACTTAAGAAAACGCCACAAGAAAAATTTTAACGGGATCAAATAGTACGATCTCGCTGGCCGGTTCACATCACCTCCACGTGAGATAACCATGCCCTCAAATCGCTCGTGCAACTTGTCCAATGTGGCACGAGCTGTGTGGCATATAGCGCCGTTCTGTTAACACCACATGTCGTTAGTGTCCATATCATCCAATTCAGGCCAAAGGAAAGGCCGAGTTCTTTTGAGCGACGCGAAATCGACTGCACACTCTCACGGACAGATGTTGGTTCATTGTTTACTGAACCAGTGGACTCAAATTTATCCACCACACCGCGAATAGTCCTCTTGGTAGGACGATTATGGCGACCGTAAAATGGATAAAGAGCGCGGAACGTTGCCCGAACAGAAAATCCATTTTAATAAAACAATTTTATCATTTGCAGTTTAAGCAAAAAAGAATATGCACCATTTTATGCTATCCTATTCTTGTTTTATTTATTGTATATACTTTTACTAACAATTATTTAAAATATGGAAACAAGGAATATACATAATTTTTAAGCTATTCACACAATTGGAGAGATACTATTACCAAGCAGAGAAATATTTCGAAAGTTTTACTTACCACTTTTAGAAATAACAAAAATAATTTCACGTTTTTTATAAAATAATATATGAGAAACACTGAAATACTTTGCAAAAGATGTACAATAAATCTATGTTCGGGTGACTACTTCGTTTGGGTAGATACTTATATATAATTGTATATCTGTAAGTACGAAATACTTATACATATTTGTCATTAATGTTAATGTGTCTGTAAATATACTTTAGAAAAATATTTACCCCTGATTCCATATCTTTATTATAATTATACTAATTCGAGTTACTATTTTCTACTTCTAGGTGACATGATTTGGCAAATAACATTGCTGTGTATAATTTTCTCTTCAGTCCTAGATGTATGTACGAGGGAGCGTTTTTATATTCGCGGAATGGGGGACAAGGGGTGGAAATAAAAAAACCAAATTATTTTTCTTTTTCAATATATTCACCTGCAAGACGGATACATTTTTCACATCTTTCAATTAATTTATTTATATCCTCATAAAAAAATGATTTGTCTTTATCTGCAAAATACGCCGAAACTGCCTCCTTGACTTCATCATCGGCAGTAAATCTTTTATCCCGCAGCTCTTTTTTCATTTTCGGAAACAGGTAATAATCACTCAGGGCCAGGTCTGGGCTGTGGGGTGGGTGATTCACAATTTCGAAGCCCACCTTATGCAGGGCAGCTAACGCAACGCGGCTCTTGTGGACGGGCGCGTTGTCGTGCAAAAGCAGAACACCTTTTGTCAATTTTCCCCGTCTTTTCTCTTTAATGGCTTCTTTTAGTCGCTCTAATATTGAAGCGTAATATTTTCCTGTTATAGAAACACCTTTATCTTTATAATCAATCAACAATATTCCTTCCGAGTCCCAAAATACCGTTGCCATGAGTTTCCCAGCTGATTGTGATACTTTAAATTTCTTGGGAGGTGCTGTGCCCTTTTTATGCCACTGCATGGAGTCTTGTTTGGACTCAGGTTCATAATAATGAACCCAAGTTTCGTCTCCAGTAACAATTCCACTCAATACACCATCCTTGTCTTCATTACAGAGGTCAAAAAATGCACGCGAACACTCTACGCGCTGTTGTTTTTGCGGCGGCGTGAGCATTCTCGGCACCCATCTTGCGCTGACCATAGACATGCCGAGATGATCGTGTAGGATTTTAAAAATTGTTGTATCGGATACTCCGACCATTTCTGCGAGTTGTTTCTTCTTCAGTCGAGCATCTTCGAGTACAATTTGTTCAACTTTTTGGATAAGTGCTGGGGTGGTCACCTCAATGCTCCTGCCCGACCTCGGGTCGTCTTCAAGGGATTCCCTTCCTTGTTTAAATAAACTATGCCACTTGTACACCATGGTTTTTCCTGGACAAGAGTCGCCGTAAACCAATGACATCTCATTCATTATGGTCGCGACTGATTTTCCTTGCCTGGTAAGGAACTTTATAACGGCACGTTATTCGATTTTTTCCATATTTCACTTTTCACTCCTGATTATGTTACTTGGTTGACGATAGCTCAAAGACTAACTGTCTGATAACAATGAAACTTCGTATTTATACTAATCATGAGTCGCTGCACAGGCCACGCACCCAATGCGCCTACTCACCCCTCTACAACCCGCTCATTCCGCGAATATAAAAACGCTCCCTCGTATATTGATTATTTTTACAATTAAATGATTTGTCTCAAAAATAGTTTAAAAAACACAAGTAGTTAAAGCAAGTTTTTTTATTTATTTGAAATATTATCTTTCATCACTAATGAAAACTACTATACTCGTATGTTCATTCGAAAAGTGTATTAATATCCTTTTTATGCTGTTGAATGTCTTTAATTGATTTTCAATTATAAAAAGCAATGAGCATTAACAAAACATCAGTGACAATTGACAGGCGACGAGGTGTCGTGCACTAACTGCTTGGTTCTTGATATTCATGGGAAATATGACGAATGCGATTCGCGAAGACAATACCCAACATTAATCGTTATGTCACTTCAAATTAGTTCTTTGTGGATAATCTTCTTATTATAGAAAGAAATAGGGTTTATCCTGTAACACCTCCAAACGAAATGTAATTGGAAATTCTTTATTGGGTAACCCGTTCCGTACTTTGATGCTTAGTTTCTAGATCATATTGAAAGCATCACGCCTCTTGATTAGTTACAGTTATTCTTAAAAAGTTTTCATCTCCTAAGTTCTTTAATGATACCTTGATAATGCCCAATTCGGTACAATTTTTAGTTATACTTCTATTAGACGTGGAACAAACTTTGAATTTAAGTTCAGAAGATTTAGTTAAGAAATCTGGAAAAATCGGTCCTGGTTTAACCTGGACCGATCAGAATGCAATAAAAACTCATTAAAATCCAATTACACCCAAACCAGAACCGATGTAACACGAAGAGTTACGAGGAGCGAGTACAGAAAGCTACGGGAGAAGCAGTCACAGCAGTTTCAGGTTGACGCTTCACTACGAAACAATTCCTGAAGGAGATCATTGAGATGTCATTGAAAAGTCGAGACGCCGATTCTTTCGAGAACTTCTGTCCAACATCGCGGAGAGCCCGAGCCCTAATATTACTCATACTTACAACCGCGAGAAATTTCGTTCGAACATGTATACGCGAGTAGCCGTTTATATTTCGGGAACTGGTAACACTGTTAGTGTTGCCTCCGATCTGATGATTGCATCGTAAAGTTTGTCATTTTTGATAGTATATTTACCTTGACATTTTTATTATCCGGTCGCTATTTGTGTTGTTGACAGTAACTTTAAAATTTTATGTCAGCGAAAAAATGGAATTAACTCGCGACCATTTTCGTGCAATTATTTTTCATAACTTTCGGCGTGGATTATCACAACAAAAATGCATCGACGAGCTGAATTCTTTACATGGTTATGATGCACCATCGAAAACTACAGTATATCGTTGGTATAGTGAATTCAAACTTGGACGCCGTTCTTTGGACGATGAATTTCGTGAAAGTCGTCCCACAAATGTTGTTGTGTCGGAAAACATTAATGCAGTGTCTGAATTGATAATGCAAGACCATTATGTGTCATACCGTGAGATCCAGGCATCGCTAGGTATTAGTAACACCAGCGTGCATAAGATACTGCATGAACATTTAGCTGTTGTGCACCACATAATTTGACAACCGCTCAAAAAAAGCCTCGCCTCGATTAGTGCCAAGAAATGTACAAAAAATACAATGGCGGTGCTTCAAAGAACATTTGTAATGTCGTCACAGGTGATGAATCTTGGATCTATACGTATGAGCCCGACAGCAAACAGCAATCGACTGTGTGAGTATTCCAAGATGAGCCAAAACCAAGAAAAGTTGTTCGCGCTCGAAGCGCATCAAAACAAATGGTCGCCTGTTTTTTCGGAAAAACCGGTCACGTTGCAACAGTGCCTTTAGAGAGTTGTAAAACGGTCAATTCCGAATGGTCGGCTCAAACAATTGAATATTTGACCGGGCAAAACATTGAATTGATGAGCCATTCACGCTACAGCCCTGATCTAGCATTCTGTGATTCCTTTTTGTTCCCGCATATGAAGAATAAATTTTGTGATCAACGGTTTTCTACGCCGGAAGAGGCAGTTGAGGCATTCAAAACTCATATTTTGGAGATACCGTCTTCGCAGTGGCAGCAATGCTTTTCGGATTAGTTTAAACGAATGCAAAAGTACATTGATTTTCAAGGAGAATATTTTAATATATATATATATATATATCAAATTTTCATCGTTTTATTATTACGCGAATCCCACCTCATCATGCTATCTGCTTCTGGGTTTCCGGGCTGAAACCGCGTCACTAGTATATCTGCCGACGTTTCGTACCCATTTGTATGGGACATCTTCAGGGCTGAACTACTGCACTGATGAAGATGTCCCATACAAATGGGTACGAAACATCGGCAGATATACTAGTGACGCGGTTCCAGCCCGGAAAACCAGAAGCAGATAGCATGGACCACGACCGCGGAAGTCTACGTACCAAATTTACCCACCTCATCAGTTTTTATATCCAAAAATCTATCCTAGATTAGTCATTTTCGTGTTAGTAGATTCTAAGATTGTACATTAGAATAAAAATCTACCTGTATATCTGCTAATATTAGTATATTAAAGTGCTTGTACATAATGGAATATTTCCACACTATTTTTTACAAATTACTCGAAAATTAACAATAATATACGATGAATTTCAGGACGAAGATGTTATTTTTTTAATCTTTCCTGTAATATATTTTAAAACAAAAGCAGTTCAAATGCAACTTTCTTTTAAAATGAAGTACGTATTTATCCATAGTTAGTTCCATATGTTAACCATCTATGAAATAGCGACTAATTTTTGAGATTGATATTCGTTTTCGAAATTTTTTAGTATTAATAAAATAGAAGAACGTTAATTAAATGTCTGTCATTAAAAAGCTATATATTTCTAAATATATTGTATATATATCCGTAATGAGTGTTATGTCATTTATTCATTTATTATTCGTCTTTTATTCTGAAATAATAGTATTTATCTATGATCTAAATGTGCAAATAATAATCAGACTAGCTAAAATTTTGTTTTTCTTTGTTCAATATCTGAGATTATTTGTATATCGTATCGTTAAATATTTATGAATTTGTTCGAGACGTTGAAGATTTCTAATAATTTAATTATTTATCTTACGTGTAAAGTATTTATATTATATTCTTTCCCTGACGCGAAAAGAAGCAATTGATACTTTTAAAACAATTTTATTATTCAACATAACCTCTTAAAAAGTTCGATACATTAACATCCAAGGGTTTCAAAGCCCTTCAAAAAATTTTGCTTGCTCTGCCAGTCATTTGTCCAAAGCACTAGCGCATCTTTGTCGACAAGAAATGATTTTACTCTAAAATGATTCTTCATACACTCTTATTCACACTCTTATTCTCAAAATTTCGTGAATTGATGAGTCATCCACCCTACAGCCCTGATCTAGCACCCTGTAATTTTTTTTTGTTCCCGCACGTGACGAGTAAATTTCGTGGTCAACGGTTTTCTACGCCGGAAGAGGCAGTTAAGGCATTCAAAACTCATATTTTGGAGTACATTGATTTTCAAGGAGAATATTTTGAAAAGCAATACAACTATTTTCGATAACGAAAATTTTTTTTTGTTTTTTATTCCCGAAATATAAACGACTACCCTCGTATATATATATATATATATATATATATATATATATATATATATATGTATATATATATATATCGTGCTTTATTCTGTGTTTTATACTGTGATTTTAAAATCACAGTATAAAGTACGAGAAATTCGAGAAACGTTCATTATTCGTGTTCAAAAATAATCTGAATTTCTCTATAAAAGATTTACTTTATTTTTACAAAACAACCTTAGCACCTTCAATATATTCTCCATTTAACTTTATACACTTGTCCAATCGATGATTTCATTGTTGGAAACGTTTTTTGAGATGCGCGTGGAATAATTTTCATTGACAATCTTGAAAAAGGAAAAACTATGAACGGCGATTATTGTGCGAACTTATTGCAAACGTTTGAACGAAGAAATCAAGCAAAACCGGCTGCATTTGGCGTTGTTGTTTTATAAAGACAATGCACCAGCTCACAAATCCGTTATTGCAATGGCTAAAATTAATAAATTAAAGTTTCAATTGCTACCTCATGCACCCTATTCGCCAGATTTAGCCCCCTTGGATTATTTTCCGTTCCCAAACTTGAAAAAAAATGGCTCAGTGGTCAAAGATTTTCCAACGATGAAGAAGTGATGTCGGCAGTTAATGGCTATTTTGAAGAGCAAAACAGTTCTTATTATAAAAAGGGTATCGAACTTATTGAACATCGCTGGGAAAGGTTTATAGAGCTGAAAGGAGATTATCTTGAAAAATTTTTGTATTTGCTTTGTTGGGTAGGGTACTTCTGGGACCACCTCGTATTGTAATTCGTTGGATGGTGAAGTCACAGTCAATTGAATAGGAAAGAACTGGTTTTTAATATTGAACATTGTTTGGAAATCGGGAAGAGGTGAGGTGGAATGAAACAATTGCCATAATTCTCGTGATTTCGTATTTTGGTTTAGTTTACAATATTTATTCTACAGTAAGTGTAAATATATATGTACATTTCATATTTCAAGACCTGGACATAATTTTGTTTAGTTAGTTTTTAGACGATTTATATTCGGTTTTCTTATATAAGTATTAATGTAAAATTTCGTAAACAAAAATAAAAATGTTATAGATTGAAGTGTAATAAGGAGGGAGACATATTTAGGATATCCACAGTCGAAAAAGAATGGGAGTATGGAATGCACGCCCAGTATAAGGAATTGAATCTGAAACATACGAATTCATTTTAAAATATCTTTATATCAAGTTTAAAGTTATTGTCATTCATTTATTATTAATATGCTCTAATATACTTTACGCAGTAAAATCACTATTATTGCAATAACACACTTTCAACATAACTTACTTTTACAATAAACAATTTTTAATGACGACGAATGTAAATAAATTTCCAAATCGTTTCAGGAACACTAATTAAATGTGTTGTTTGCAACAGTAGTATTTTTCCGTATGACATGGATTGCAAAAGACACATTTGGAACAATTGTAACTTCATTTTTATGTTAAATGTGTAACCTTCCCCAACATGTAGTGTCCTCAACATGTAGTGACCAACATTCGTCATCTTTGAAGCAACTAGACAATTACAATTGTCTTTAAATGAAGCTCTGGGTATAATACATTGCCTGAAAGCCTCCTTAGGAAATCTAACAGAAAATTTAGTTACTCGTACTTTAAAACTATAGTGCAGATATAACTTAAGTGAAAACCAATGGTATATAAGTGATTCAAAAGACTTTTTTAAATTGGCGAATAGTACTTCGTTAGATGAAGAACACCCACTTTCCAAATACACAAACATGTTTTCACCCCGTCGCAAACGTTTGACTGAATCATCAATGGAAAGTATACTGATGAAATGAACTACACTGCATTCTCACGTCAGAATACATCAAAACGTAAAAAAGGTACCTAACTACATACATTATTTATTTTATACGTAATTGCACATGCCCAGCCTTTCCGGGGAGGATTGTTTAACATTCATTATTTGTCACTATTGGGCATTTAAATTAACGGATACCAAATAGTACTATCAAGAACAGACGTGAGAAAATGTTCTTCAACCGCCGATCTGTTGAGTATATAAGGTGTGGCAATTAAATAACGAGACTGTGTGAGAAATGTTATTTATTGCAAATAAACTTATATTTAACTTTTATCCCCTTCGACATACTCTCCTTTTCTATCTATACACCGCCGTATATATGTCTTACATTGTTCAAAACAATGCTATAGTTCATCACTTGTCAGCCTCTTCAATAACTCTGCCGTTTTTGCTGTTATATATTCAACAGACCGAATATGTGTTCCTTTTGACGCACTCTTCACTTTTGGGAACAGGTAGAAGTCACATGGTGCAAGATCCCGCGAAAAGGGATGATCAAGAATAGCAACGCACATGTAGGGTATTGTGAGCTGGTGCGTTGTCCTAGTGCAAAACCCACTAGAGTCGTTCTTCCACAAATTCGGTCTATTCTTCCTTACTCTTTCCCTCAGCTTGTTTAGGACTTCCATGTAGTATTTCTGATTCACGGTTTGACACCCAGGCAACCAGTCAGTCATGATATCAACCTTGATATTGAAAAGAATCGATCAGCATTGCCTTCGATTTCGAATTGCTCATTCGTGCTTTTTTTGCCTTTGTGATCGGGCGCACGTGACATGACATTATCACCAAACATCTCCTTTAACATTTGGAAACATTCTGTTGGTGATTTTTTGAATTCGACACGGAATTTTAGGTTAATTCGCGGCTCGATTTTCAACCATTATCACGGCACCACTACTAGGTAACAGTGTCCTCTACAATTAAAGCGCGAAAGTATACTGAAGCAGACAGAGAGACGAAGCTGCGAGTTGTTGCATGGGCAGTATCAAAGTCAATGACATTCCAATTACCGCCTTGCCCGAGGGGAGGAGCTCAGTCTCGTTTTTTAATTGCCATACCTTGTATGATGTTGGACATAAATAGATCAGGTAATCTTATTTATATTGCGTTTGCCTTGGTATTCTTTGGCGAAAACATTAACCTCGAAATTACGTGCAAAATGCGAAGCCACGTTTTCTTTTATATTTTCAAATTGTCGTATATATGTGATAAAAACTTCTTTAAATGTTGTTGAAGGGGCGCGATAACTACAAAAGTTAAGGAATTTGAAGACTATTTTATTTACGAGATATATACTTGAAGTATAGAATAAGATTCATGATCAACACCATATTGCATATCAACACTTTAAATATTAGTAAATCTATGCATTCCAGAAAAAAATTGTGGAATCTCAAAGGTCACCAATAGCAAAGCGCTAAATCAATCATCAATATCAGTAGTAATAGCTATGAGAACATCCTTCATGAGATTCATTTCACGTTCAAAGAACGTGTTCGTCACATGATAAATCAAGATTTAGGCATGAGAAAACTGTTCGCGCGTTGGGTGCCGTGTTTGCTAACGTTAGACGAAACAAGGTGTTCGAATGAACATTTCTAACGCTCTGTTGGTGCATTTTAGGAGCAATAAATCCGAGTTTTGGCGCCGATTAACTACTGTAGATGAAACTTGAATACACCATTATACGCTCGAAACAAAAACACAGTCAAAACAGTGGACTGGAAATGGGGAACCGGTTCCAAAAATAGCAAAAACTGTTTTTTCGTCTGGGAAAGTGATGGCGACTGTTTTTTTGGGATAGTCATGGAATTATCTTAATCGATTATCTTCAAAAAGGAAAAACTATTACAGGAGCATACTACGCATCATTACTTGACAAGTTGAAGGCGGAAAATGTGGAAAATGTGCAGGAAAAGAAAATCCTGTTTCACCAAGGCAAGGTCTCATACCATGGCAAAAATCCACGAATTACGGGTTGAACTGCTTGACGCCTTCTGCAAAATACCTAATTACTCTGTTTAGAGTAGAATCAATGTTTTTTACAGAAAATAGAAATAAATGTGTGGCCCTATCAATAAAAACTCGAGTTTGGTTGTCCAATAAACTACATTTATTGTTAGTATAGCAGTAAAAGAAGATCGTAGCTACTTACTATTTGCATATGAGTTATATGTTTTTTCCACCATAAATATTTCCTATATTCAGGTCCGAGAGATGCAATCAAGTAGTAAGTGTACATAAAGGCATGAACAATTGAATTCAGTACTCCTGTTAAAGCTATTTGTCCACCTAAAACACAAATTTACAAAATGTAATAAGTATATGCACAATTAAGCAAATGGTCAGCCCGAAAGAGTAATGTTGTTAATTAGTTTTCTGTTGGAAGTACGTTATCTTATTATGAATAGGTAATAAATTTTGCTAGACTGATCCGAATACTGAAAAGTGTTAAAACGTTGACGCAATATTATTCACTCCAGTGTACAGAAGTAAAATTTTTTTTATTAATGAATACAAAAAAAAATAAAAGCTTTAGATCTATTAAAATATCGAAATAATAGAATAGAAAATGAAAAGATGGTTAGAATATTGAAATATGAAAGTAGGAAAAGTTTCGCTGGGAGGCAGAAATAAAAGATGCATTAAAGTACTTAAGGGCTTATAATTTTTTCTGACAAACTATCTTCTGTTACTTTTCAAAATAAGCGGCCACATTGCTACAAACACCAAATCACTAGAAGCAATGTCAAGTAAACAGAAAGCTGAGATGTTATGAAAAAACTTGTGTTAGGATTGTCCGATGAAGAAGTGTCTTATGGTAGGTTTTTCTTAAACTCTTTTCCAAAGATATCAGTAGTATCAAACCATCACTGTAGCGCCTTTTGGAATGAAAAGGATGACTACGGTTTCAGTGTTCCAAAATGTGGCCACTTCCTTTTTTTCAGCTTGAGACTTTTTCTATCTACTTTCAGTCCCGAGATGAAAATTACGATATTCTAGAACTTAAACGCACCTAACATAAGACGATCGTAACGGACAAGAATATCTAAAACGAAAAATGAAGAATAAGAGAACACTATGATTAATTACTAATAATCTACTTCTCATTTGGAGTATTTCGATAAAGTCTATTGTATTTAACAGTGGTTATTTTTCCTTAAAAACTACAGAAATATCTTGAACAATTTTAGAAACGCAAACTGCACTTACACAATAGAGTACCAGCTGAATGAAATTCTGCGTGAGCATTTGCAAGTAGCAAAATTAGCATACTGTAGAGGATAAAAGTTTTATAGATTTATAATAATGCTGAAAGAAATGGGACGGTGCCATAAGATATTTTAAAACTGTTTTCTTTTTTGGAAAAGTTACTGTCTTATTATTATGATGTGAATCAAAATTCCGAAACAAAGTTTAAACGTATCAAATTCTTTTTTAGTAGTGATTGCAATATGTGGGGGGTCATTTTCTATACGTATTGCCGTTAAGTAAACCAGAGAAAATAAAGCTGGGATGTTTTCAATCATCCTCCTTGTTCTTCTGAAGAGTCATCTATTTTTGGAAGCAATTTTATACATTACATGAATTATTTTTTTCATTAATTAGTTTTTATTTATTTCATAGAAAATCTTAACATACGAGGGTGCTCCCATAAGTACCTGGCCTGACGTAGAGATGGCGGTAGTTGTCTGAAAAATATCACTGTAATGGAAAGTACACAATCTATAAAGCATATGTTTCAAGTACAAAGACGCCGCGTTTAGTAATTATTTGGAAGCCATCAATAGTAAACGTTTTCGATGAATTTGTAAAAATGGAGAAAATTGGTCATCGTATAAAAGCTTAACTGGATTCTATTCTGGGTGAGTCTGCTCCTTTGTTTACAATAGTAAAATATTTGGTAGCAGAGTTTAAGCGAAGCCGTACGAGCTGCTGAGATGAACATCACAGTGGTCGACCAAATGAGGTGAAGACTCCAGAAATGGCAAAGAAAATCCACAAAGTGGTACTGAATGATCGTCGACTGAAAGTGCGCGAGCTAGCAGACATAGCAGGCATTTCAAAAAATGCGGTACATCGCATATTATCTGAAAATTTGGACATGCGAAAGCTGTGTGCAAGATGAGTGCCGCGTTTGCTCACACTCGAGCAAAAACAGTGTCGTGAAGATGTTTCAATTGAGTGTTTAGCGAAGTTTCAGAGCAACAAAGCAGAATTTTTGCGCCGTTTCATAACCATGGACGAAACATGGGTCCATCACTTCACACCCGAGACAAAAAAATAACCAAAACAATAGAATCAAAAGGGAGAACCGGCTCCAAAGAAGGCGAAGACCGTTTCGTCTGCAAGCAATGTCATGGCATTGGTTATTGGGATGCGCGTTGAATAATTTTCATTGACTATCTTGGAAAAGGAAAACCTATCAACGGCGAGTATTATGCTAACTTATTGCAACCTTTCAGCGAAGAAATCAAGCAAAAACGGTCGCATTTGACTAAAAAGAAAGTTTTGTTTCATCAAGACGATGCACTAGCCTACAAATCCGTTATTGCACTGGCCAAAATTAATGAATTAAAGTTTTAATTGCTACCTCATGCATCCTGTTCGCCTGATTTAGCCCCTAGGCTTATTTTCTGTTCCCAAACTTGAATAAATAGCTCAGTGATTTTGAGGAGCAAGACTTATTTGTATTATAAGAAGGTTATCGGACTTATTGAACATCGCTGGAAAAAGTGCATAGAGCTGAAAGGAGATTATGTTGAAAAACATATTTCTATCCAAAATTTTTGTATTTTCCTTGGTGGGTCGGGTACTTCTGGGACCACCCTCGTATTTATAGTAAGCCTAATATTTGTTTCTTATACAGTCATAAGCGTAGCGTTATTTAAAATTTTCAGTTTTTGAGATACGAAATTAATTTTATTAAAAAAAATAATGATTGCAATTCTAGTACGTACCGGGATAATATCTAGCGAAAATCCAAGAAACAAAATACATGGAGGCATGGTGATGTAAATGAAGGAAAGTTATTTGTTTGTCTTTCTTCCTCATTAGGAAAAATATCTGTAATATAAATTTTAGTTATACATACACTAGAATTTAATATATAATACAGCGACTAAAACAGATTTCGTCTTCGAAATATACTCAATGTCATGTAAATCGCTATATTAAAAGGGAGTGTAAATTTTTTTCTCATAAACGTTTTCAAAGATAATAATTGATTATAATTTAAAAGAGAAAGGACAAAAGATAATACAATTTAATTTTGTTTTTATTAATAAATGTGTTGGGCCGCCTTTGTTAATTTCACACTCCCTCGGTCTTCGTGGCATAGATTCCAGTAGGTTTATGCCGGACAGCTTCTAGTGTTTGCAAGAAATTCACTAACTTTATGGGTTTTTTCTTAAAATATCCCACATGTGTTCGATTGGTGAAAGGTCGGATGATATGTGTGGGCATGGCAATATTAGCATGCCCTATATGAACAGATTTAGTGAAGTTTTCGTTACGTGGATACTAGCATTATTCTGCTGGAAAAGTGGGTCTTCGAGCTGCTGAAGAGTCAACGAACATGGTGTTAAATCAACGTAACTCCGAGCGTTCATGGTGTCTCAGATGAACATCAACTGAGACCTAGATCTATATGCTATAGGTTCCATAATCCCCACGGCTCGCCGCACACGTCCTCGTTTGACCTTCATGCGGCCATTCGTCACTCCACATGTTGCTGTCGATGTAGAGCCGCAAGTGGTAACACAAGATACGAGGGAGCGTTTTTATATTCGCTGAATGGGGGACAAGGGGTGGAAATAAAAAAAACAAATTATTTTTCTTTTTCAATATATTCACCTGCAAGACGGATACATTTTTCACATCTTTCAATTAATTTATTTATACCCTCATAAAAAAATGATTTCTCTTTATCTGCAAAATACGCCGAAACTGCCTCCTTGACTTCATCATCGGCAGTAAATTTTTTACCCCGCAGCTCTTTTTTCATTTTCGGAAACAGGTAATAATCACTGGGGGCCAGGTCTGGGCTGTAGGGTGGGTGATTCACAATTTCGAAGCCCACCTTATGCAGGGCAGCTAACGCAACGCGGCTCTTGTGGACGGGCGTGTTGTCGTGCAAAAGCAGAACACCTTTTGTCAATTTTCCCCGTCTTGTCTCTTTAATGGCTTCTTTTAGTCCCAATATTGAAGCGTAATATTCTCCGGTTATAGAAACACCTTTATCTTTATAATCAATCAACAATATTTCTTCCGAGTCCCAAAATACCGTTGCCATGAGTTTCCCAGCTGATTGTGACACTTTAAATTTCTTGGGAGGTGCTGTGCCCTTTTTATGCCACTGCATGGAGTCTTGTTTGGACTCAGGTTCATAATGATGAACCCAAGTTTCGTCTCCAGTAACAATTCCACTCAATACACCATCCTTGTCTTCATTACAGAGGTCCAAAAATGCACGCGAACACTCTACGCGCTGTTGTTTTTGCGGCGGCGTGAGCATTCTCGGCACCCATCTTGCGCTGACCTTAGACATGCCGAGATGATCGTGTAGGATTTTAAAAATTATTGTATCGGATACTCCAACCATTTCTGCGAGTTGTTTCTTCTTCAGTCGAGCATCTTCGAGTACAATTTGTTCAACTTTTTGGATAAGTGCTGGCGTGGTCACCTCAATGCTAGTGCCCGGCCTCGGGTCGTCTTCAAGGGATTCCCTTCCTTGTTTAAATAAACTATGCCACTTGTACACCATGGTTTTTCCTGGACAAGAGTCGCCGTAAACCAATGACATCTCATTCATTATGGTCGCGACTGATTTTCCTTGCCTGGTAAGGAACTTTATAACGGCACGATATTCGATTTTTTCCATATTTCACTTTTCACTCCTGATTATGTTACTTGGTTGACGATAGCTCAAAGACTAACTGTCTAATAACAATGAAACTTCGTATTTATACTAATCATGAGTCGCTGCACAGGCCACGCCCCCAATGCGCCTACTCACCCCTCTACAACCCGCTCATTCCGCGAATATAAAAACGCTCCCTCGTATGATCGATAAGATTGCAAGCCGAAACTCCTGATTTAGTAATAAACGGTTCGAAAGATCACAGGACGACCGTCATTACCTAACCATAGATCAACAATTGATCTAATACTGGAGAATCAGTCTTTCAGTTCCATTAGGTGAAGGTGGTAGTCCTGAACCTCATTAGTTCTTCTTCTTCTCCCAGATTCTCTTCAGTGTTTTTCCTGGCCCTCTCTGGTCCATGACTGATAACAGCGTATGACGGTGGAATCTTTCCTGTTAAAGCAATTTGCAATTTCTCTGAATGAAAAACCATCTTCGCACAAGACAATACTTCTGTCGAATTCGCTCAACTGACGGTAATTTCCACGTTGCCGTATAATCGAGCCCTCAAAACACGTTAAAGTATATAACAAGAGAAAATAGTGAAAATTGAATCAAAACTCGCAAGAAATACATTTGACATTAATGTCAGAAAAGACTGCACGAAGTGTCAGCAAAGTCGTAGTAAATTACTATATTACTTTGAAACAGTTACAACCTTGTACCAAGTTTGGTCAAACAATTCGCACTCCTTCTTGGTATAACAATTTCCATGTCAAGTAGTACATTTGTTTAATATACCATTAGAAATCGTTGTGTTCACTAGTTTCTTAATATGAATTTTTCGTCCCACGAAACGTAGTCATGTATGTTGTTGTTAGGAATGTAAGGTGTTCTTAATCCATCATCTTTACGATGTTGAGAAAACCTCTTCGACATTACAAATCAATTAATCGTGTGTAAGCTGTTTTTAATATACGAGTATAACATATTTCATGTACACATATTCATTCGTTTCACTATTTTGGATTTCTGGAAAATTAGTTCTTGTTGGTGGCAATACAGTTTGACTTCGACTTGTAATATAATCTCTAGCTGCTTGTGATACTTATTTTTCTTAAGGGAATTTCATGAAAATGTCGCATATCGTATTTCATCGTCTTAAATCAGAAAATCGCAGAACAAAGCTTTGATGTGGTATACTTATGAATGGCTAAATAGCGAGACTACGCTTCGAAGGAGTGCCAATCCTTATTGAACATCAAACAGTTCCCGCATGGATTTGATTTACCGCATAAGAGCTGGGTGTCCATTAAGAGAGCGCGAAAAGGTCAAGGTAAATGAGGCTACTTGCTACACAAGTTCCGAGTTCTGGATACGACTGTGGCGCAGAGAACCAAATAGAGGGTAGTTTGACAAGTAGTGAGAATGGAAAAGGAAAACAAATTTTTTAAATACAAAATAATTTTTAATTTTCAATATATTCTCCTAAAAGAGCAATACATTTATTCCAACGGTGCTCCAATGCCCTTATGCTATCTCTAAAATGCGATTCCGGAAGGCTTGCAAAATACTCATTTACGAGGATGATAAGCTCGTCGTTAGACGAAAATTTCTTTCCACCTAGTGCCATTTTCAATTTTGGAAAAAGGTGGAAGTCGGAAAGGGCTAGATCCGGCGAATAAGGCGCATGCGGTACTAATTCGAAATGCAACTCGTGGATTTTGGACATCGCAACGGTGCTGGTATGCGAGGGAGCGTTATCTTGGTGAAACAGAATCTGTTTCTTTGCCATTCCTGGCCGTTTAGCACGAATCTCAATATTTAATTTTTGTAGAAGTTCTGCATAATATTGTCCGTTTATTGTGGCACCTTTCTGAAGGTAATCAATGAGAGAAATGCCCTTTGAATCCCAAAAAATTAATGCCATCACCTTGTTTGCCGATAAAGTGGTTTTCGATTTCTTTGGAGGTGCAGTACCACGTTTTAACCATTGTTTCGACTGTTGTTTAGTTTCGGGTGTACTGTAGTGTATCCAAGTTAATCGCAAGTAACAAATCGCCTACAAAAATCAACCGGATTCCGCTTATAAAGGTCCAAACACTCATCGGAAATGCGCAAACGAGTGAACTTTGCCGAAATATTGGAAAGGCCCAATTTTTTCGTTAAAATATGGTGTACGCATTCTGTTGAAATGTTTACCATGTCTGCTATCTCTCCCACTTTGAGTCGTCGATCTTGCGTAATAATATTATGGATTTTTATAATCATGTCCTTAGAAGTCACGATTTTGGGTGCTCCAGAGCGCGCTTCATCAACACAGCTTGTTCTACCACGTTTAAATTAGTTTACCTATTTACTTATTATGGCGGATGATGGAGCACATTCACCTAATGTTTTCCGTAACTCATCTTTTATTTCGGTAGTTTTCATACTCTTAACTACGAAGTATTTAATCACCGCACGATACTCTGCTTTTTCCATTTTAACGAAACGACGTGTTGTTTCTTCTTCAATCAGCTGTCAGAAATAAACTAATCAACCGATTTATCTAAATATCGGAATGTAAACATATAAATAGGCAACCTAAATTACAGTGCATTTGTTTTATCAATTAGAGCGCCACCTATGTGTCATTCTCACTACTTGTCAAACTGCCTCTCTCGTAATCAAACAGATAGTGTACGAATGTGGTCATCGAGCATTTATTGGCACACAAGAAGACTTCGTAAAAGCCACACCTGAAGTCGTTCGGTGATTATAAAATCTAGATTTGAAGCTGTGATTTCCGTAAAATCTATTTTGATATGTACTTTTCCATAAGCTAAATAAATAAATAAAACCTAAGGGGTATCATATAAGGTGTATTCGTAGTTGTATGATTCGAAATTGGTTTTTGACTACAAGTTATTTTAAAATAATATTTTTTCAGTACTTACGGTATCGGCAAAATCGAGGAATTTCATAAATAGGTAGAGCCAATGATATCTGAGTACCTACGATGAGACGAAGCTATGATTTTCAAATTGCAAACTGTATACTACCTACATACCTTTTGTGATACAGGGTCGGTTCCTGTACAAAGTGGATCACATATAAAAGTATAATTTACTTGTTTCAGGATAATTGAGGCCTACAAAATAAATTGTTAAAGTTATTTTGCTAATATTCAAGGTACGACAATTTAATTTCCAGAATTTATCTATAAAAACGTTTAGAATATATTAACCGTTTCAGTTCGTTTTTTAACTTTGCGAATAGCTAGAAATCACAGGGAATTATGAGGTGTTATAAGAGAATAACGTAATTTTTTTGACCCAGACATGACACCATTGAAGCGTTGTTTGAAACTACAAAAAGAAACGTCATAAATCAATACCAAAGTTTTAATAAAATTGATTGAAGAATTTTTATCAAGATGTGGTGAATCGTTTGATGACGACGTGAGAGAGAACACACTAAAAACAGCGCGCACAGTCTACAATGTTGACTGGTATGAATAGTGATTGTTGGCTTGACCGTTATCAGCGGAACTCGATATCAACAAAGACACAATCACGTTGCATGACAATTTAAAGGTAAGAAATCTGGGCTCGAAATAGTTTACCAAATTGCTTACAGCTGGCAAAAAAGCACGGGTTAAGAAATGACGCTGCGCGTTGAGGCAACAAAACAACATTAGTAAAGAAGTATTCTGATAGTCAGTAGATGGGGCCAGGTTATTAAAGTCGCAAGACAAAACAATCTTCACTATTTTCTTTAATATGTGAGATGCTCTCTATCTGTTTGTACCTTCTACTTAACAGTCAATTCTGCGTTTTATCCAGAACTTTTGAAAGGTTTGAGCACGAAGGTGACTCACGTTAATCCAGAATTGGTTAACGGCTGATGATTGCTGCACTATGGAAAACATTTCCGTTCTCCTTCTCAGCTCATCCACTGTGACTTCCTCCTCTTCCCTAATACGAAGAATCAGATCATAGGTACTTTTTTCGAAATTGAGAATATTCAAACGATTGTGATGCGTGTTTCTAATAAGATAACTTTAGAAGACTTCCCAGATTTGTCAGCGTCGCGTTAGGAGCACCTATTGTGAAAGCCTGTAATGTTATTTTCATTATATTGCTCACTCTATGTTTCTAAGTAAATAAGTTTTGTTTTTTAATCGTTATATTATGTATGTCAGGTGAATAGGCAGACAATCTAATTGGTAAATTCTTGCTTCTTCGCTAAAAAGTGCATATTGTCAGAAACGATTCAGTTGTCAGGTTAGTATTTTCAGCAATAAGTTATTCTCTAATAATTGAAGTAGCACAATATCATAATCAAATCTGGAAGTGTGACATAAATGCGTTTTTAGATCATGACGTTTCCGTACATTACACTAGTTTACACATTATCTATTGCCTGAGATATTTTAGCCATTACTGACTATTAATAACAAGCTTATTTCAAGGCGATTTTGTTTATTAGATCTAGTTTTTCAGTTACAGGAATTTATCGAGGAAGACACATCTACTTAGTAAGAGAAAAATTATTAAAGAATGAGATTAATTATTAAGTACCAAAAACTTCGCTGATAACGCTCCTCCACAACGCGTACATCCTGATTCATACATTCTGCCTACTCCTCACTCAGGTCTGCTAAATCTGTCGAGGTGACTATAGAGAAAGTGGAATTTAACACTTATATCACATCCCATATTTTTAATGTAAAAGTAGATTTACTTGTTTAATATAATTTCCCTGTTTTCGATTTTCAAGAAAATTTTTCACCATTGACACAAAAACTGTCTAAGCATTTTATGCAAGCTCAGTCTTAACCTTTTTCATAATTAGCTTAGGAAATGTTCGGCGAATATAGGAAAGGCTGTTTCCATTTTTATGAAGAGATTTAACAAACTGTTTTACCCAATTTTATATCTAATGACAGCAGGATCGATGGATTGCGGAATACATTTTGTTTACCAGGCATCATACTTTTTTTTACTCAGTGTTCTTATTTAGTTTTGCTGTCCCAGAGACATATAAAACAGGGAAGCATAGTGTAACCGGTTCATTGACCCAGAAGAATGTTCACCATTTTTAAATCAATGCAAATTACCCACTAGTGTTCATGGGACTCTATTTTTTTCAAAACCGATAAGATATTACCATTTTTTTCCTTTAATTTTGTAATGTGAGCAATGGGTAATTCGGCGTATTCATGTTATGTAACAAAATGCACTTGAGACTACGTTTTGAACTGTTAACGAATAGACGCCATTCACTTGGTTTACATTGCGTTAAACCTATTTTTATTAACAAAGTTTCAATATCTGAACAAAAAGTAAGTCTGGGCAAAATAACTTCGTAACTCTTTTTCTCTTTCCCGACAAACAGTAGTTTTTGCGCCTGTAAAGAAAGAAAGATTCAAACCTCTTACAAGATCGTCTAGCTCATCTGCGATAACCGTAAGAGATTATCGTTTCGTAAATTTTTAAAGTCAGTCATCATTTTTTCATCATCTTGATTCTATATCATCTTATACTAACAGTGGAGATATATTCACAGTTATCGAAACCAATGGAACTGGAATGGAGTGCTGTACAGATGGACTACTCCTATTTTTCCGCTTTTCCATAATCTTAAGTATAAATACACGTTTTAAAACACAGTTAGCAACCCAGAGCTTATCATTTTTATCCAGGAGCATGTCGAAATACAAGTAGATACTTTGAACAAACTCAGAAATATTATTTCTATAACCTTTGAACGCATTTTCTGATATATGCATATAGTAAAATGTTTTGGATTACTTTTTGGACTACTTACGGTGAAAAAACTTCGGTGAATCTAGTGTAATAATTTTAAACGAATAAACGCACATAAACAATGAAAAAACTATCGATATGACTAAAGGTGTAGAAACAATTTTAATGGAATATTTGAAAATAGCGTGTTAATAAATAAGTTTTATCAGCTATGAAATTCGCGATAACAGACGGAAAGTGGTGCCATTATTGCATGCTTAGATGTCGCTAAGTTGTAGTGGAAATAACTTCAGAACTTCCATATGTTTAAAGAGACTGCACTTCTTCATAATCTATTCTTCAACTAAATTCCTTTCTCGATTAGTCTATAATTCTCAGTTACATATTTCTATATTACATCTGTCATTGTTGTTTTCCATTGTCGGCTTCCCGAGTTTCTTCATTTCTTTGGATTTTGTATGCCACACAAACACTCGACTTCTACCATATGCCATGTGCAACGATTGCAACGTTTTAGATGTGCATTTATCTATTCTCACATAAAATTGCATACATGAAGGTAAAATTGTTAAGAATGAAATACTATTTGAGTTGTTATTTGGGCTATTTCTATCGTTTGAAGAGGTTTTGTAATCAGTTTGAAATTTACACAAATTCGATTATGATTTCGATAAAATTGCGTCGCGAATAATTCTGGAAATTAAATTTTCACACCCTGTATTAATGAACTTATTGGACAACCTGTATTGCATAAAATACACTTAAAGCTATTTGAATGGTGTTATAGAATTGAACAAATCGATCAATTTTAAAAGGTTTCCTATTCTTCATTATAGTCGGTCCTATTATTATACAAATTACTAAATATGCAGCTATGATTGCTAGTGTTTTTGGAAAGGAATATATTAAAAACCAATTATCTGTTCTGGGGTCTGAAACAAAGAATACATATAAGGTATGAATGGGATGATTTTAATTTTTATGAACATAAATAAGTGAAATTTTGGCCCGCTATTAAAATCAAGAGTTTACCGCGCTTGATGTTGAAGATCAAAAATAATCTGACCTATGTTTTTAGCGTTGCGATATTCAATACTACTAAGTTATTTTTCACAAGAAAAGGCATCTTCTTTTAAATTTTCTTCAGTACGCTTTCATCTGAGTGCTGAAATTATTTTGACATCAACATCGTAAGAGAAAGAGCAAACTATTTGTAATTAATCGTCCACGAACTATTTCAATTATCGTCCATTACCGACTGAGTAGAATCGCCACCGTGTTATGTGCACGAAAAGAAGAGTAAGAATAAACGGAAACGCTAAAACTGGGTTCGTGAATACCAGCATTAGATAATTGAACCGTGGAGTAGAGTCTTGTGGACTGATGAGTCAAAGTTCGAGATTTTCGGTTCAAGAAGACGCGTTTTTGTTCGGAGATCTAGACGTGAGCTTGCGACAGAACAATATATTGTACCTACGGTTAAACATGACGGTACTTATGTGATGACCTGGGGGTTTTGGTGACACGATCGTGGGTGATATCGTAAAGATCTAGGGAATATTAAAGAAAGGACAGTATCGAAACATTCTGCGGAACAATGGTATTCCTTTAGGATTAAGACTTCTGGGTCCGAATTTTGTATACCAGTAAGATAATTACTCAAATCATGCATCTAAACTATGCCACATAGCCTCGATCTAAACCTCAAAGAGTTATTGTGGGAGGAACTTGATTAGTAGGTCCGGAAAGCAGTGCCAATACCGGAGGCTGATTTGTGGAAAAAGCTGAAAGAATCATGGGTACGTATAATACCAGATACCTTAACAAAACTAATTGCAAGAATGCCGCGATTGTGTGCTGCCGTTATCAAAAATAAAGGCGACCACATAGACGAATCACAAGTTTAGATATAATATGTAATCCTACTGACCTCTAAATCTATGGGTGCGCAAGTACTTCTGAACGGTAGTGTATATTAATGAAAAAATATTGCCTCCGCCTCTCGTAAAACACATGAATGTATTTCTATTACAAAACGAGAACGCGTTTGTTTCGCATGTCGGCAACAAAGTTCCCAAAGCCTGTATAGATAGACACGCTATCTCGGCAATTTGCCAAACTGATGAATGTTAAAAAGAATCATTCAAATATTAATAGCGACCTGTTTACTACATGCTTCAAAGATTCACTCATCACCAGGTAAACTTGTGTTATTAATGAACGATTCCTTCATAGCGTTTATCCTATCATTTCGATACAGAAAAATAATGAAAAAAACGTCGCCTCCCCCTCTCCTATAACGTACGACAGAACGAGAATCTGCTTGACTAATCGTCGAGATAGCCTATTCATATTTGCTTTGAATAGAATTTATGCATAAAATACAATAACTAACTGCCTTTATTATCATATAAATTACTTTATGCATTGTGAACGTGACTGACGCATGCATATATTAATTCCATTTACATTCGTTAGAAATGTTATGGATTGTATAAAATGTTTAGATGGATAAATAAAAGGAATTTGGTCCGAACTTTTCCTTGTAAGATAAACCCCATTCCTCTTTGACTGACAGCTACGGTGTTTAAAAATAGAAGGTACAACATTTCATTTAAGGAAAAGTGAAACTTTTTTACATCGCTATTGAATTTTGTTTTGTTTTAATTCATTCCAGCCCGAAATCTAGTTAAACATGCATTCGTTTTTTATGCATATCAGACACAAATTAATACGGAACTTTAAAGATATTCCACATTTGTATTTTTCTATTAAAAATATAGTTATATGGCCTTGTAAACTAATATGTGTACTTTGGCTATGAAAAAAGACTAGTTTATATTGTCCAGGAACTTCAAAAAGTTTAACAAATGTTTCACACAATACCTTTCTTTGGAATAATTATTACTAAGTAGACATATTTTATTACTTACACTACAGGCCATAAGTGAGGGATCAGTAGATGAAATTTAAAAAAAACATGCACGCTTAGTGAAACAAAACGTATATTTCTACAAAACTATATCTACGAGACAAATGAACAGTTTTCCTTATAAAATAAAATAATTTCAACATATTCTGTAGAATTTCTTATCATATTCGACTTTCGTCGAAGTATCCTCCTCTGCACTTAATGATTTCTTTACAAATATTAGGCAACCGCGATACAAGTTTCTGGAGCGTATCCAATGGTAAATTATTCCACACCCTTGTAAGTTGCTCCCAAAGCTGTTTCTGCGATTGTGGACAGCTTTCTCTCACGCTTCTATCTAATTCATCCCACAGTAATTCGATAGGGTTGAGATCGGGTGATTGTGGTGGCCAAATCATATTTATCAGCACCCCTTCCTCCTCTTTTTGATTCACATAGCTTTTACAAAGTTGGGAAGAGTGTTTGGGATTATTATCTTGTTGTAGGTGAAAACCTTCACCAATTAACCTTAATCCAGACGGAATTGCATGTTCCTCCAAAATCTTCAGGTACCCTTCTTTTTTTAAAATGCCTTCAATGCGATACAAATCTCCGACACCATCAAAGGAAAAGGATCCCCAAACAAGCACAGAACTTCCCCGTGTTTAACAGTTGGCACTACACATTCGGGTAACATCCCTTCACCCACTTGTCTTCGAACGAAAACTCGTCGATTACTACCAAACACTTGGAACTTTGCCTCATCTTTCCATAATACCTGCTTCCACATTTCCATGTCCCAGTGTTGATGGTCCTGGGCTCATTGTAACCGTATTTTACGATTTCGTGGATTCAATAATGGTTTTCGAGCTGCAATACGCCCATGTAGCCCGCCTTTGTCAAACGTCGTTTTACAGTAGTCAGTGACACCGGCTTTCGACAGCCTTCATTCAGCTCTGCTCGAAACTGAGGAGCTGTGAGGCGCCTATTTCGTTTTGATAGTATTTTTAGGCGCAAATACTCTTGTCTGGTAATTATCCTTGGCCTTCCGCAACGTTTTATTGGTTGTAACGATCCACTTTGTGAATGTCGTTTCACTGTTCCTTGCACCGAGTGATAAGATAAATTTAACTTTTGGGCTAATTGCCGCAGTGAAAATTTTTCACCATGTAGCGTTATTATAAAACTACGAGTTTCTGCGCTAAGTTCCTTTCCTTTCGGCATTTTTTATAAGTTACTTTTACGTCTGTTCTCAAATACTCGTATTGCAGCTTACTCGGACAAATGCTGCACGAAAACTAATTTTTAAATTGCTAAATAGTTTACTATGAATTCCTAATAGCATTATAATAATATTGCGTTGTAAACCCTATTAAATTTATTGGGGTATATAAAATATTTCTGTTAAATAGACGCCATAAAACTATTAAAAGGATTTACAATATTTTTCAGAAACAAATATATTTATCTAATTTATAATAATAATCCGAATAATCCTTCTAAGAGTTACATTTACAATTGTTATTTCAATTATTCTCACCAAAACAGGTAAAAGTCTAAGGGATGTATCTACAATACAAGTGTTTTGTTATTTATGACAAGACATCAGATAGATAGGTATGTACAAGCTGTTATAAATTGGGTGTGCAATCCAATGTTCTACAGATAAGACAAAATATTCTGAGATTGAAATAAACTTTTTTATATTGGGACTGATTTGGTTTTGTTTTCGAAATTATAAAAATATTTTTTTAACTTTGATTTTATTACTTTGATATTATTATTTATTCAAGAACAAATTTATAACAGAGTAGAAAGAAGCATTCGTGTTAATGATCATGAATTGCAAATGCCTTAAATAAATAAAGAAAACTTTTCTGGTATTAGCACTTCACGTTAATTTTGTGACAGGAAATGGAAGTAATGTCAATCACTCGATTAGAAGTGAAAGGGATATGAATAAATCATACTTATCAGTTCAAAAACGATTTAATCATAATTGTTTGAATAACTAAATTGTGCCATTTTAAAGTTATAATAATAATAATTTGTAAATTGCATAATATAAAGGGAATGTTACTTTTTATTTCTCTAACAAACGATTTAATAATAATTTCTTGTAATAGGACTCGAAGGCACATGGATTACAATATGTCTGAGTCTTGCGACGATCGAAATAGCATAGATATTGAATGAAGGACAACTCTGTTGCCGACGAGATATTGAGTGACACACGTTTCGTATATTGAAGGCTCATCAATTAGCCTCGACCTTGTCTACGAATCGTTCTTATTTCGCGGTTCTTTGTATCAAGGCGATATATGATAAGAGTGAAATATACAATACAAATTAGCTGAGTTATGGGAAGTACAGCTGACGCACTTATCCCGTCGACAACTGAGTTGTTCTTTATTCATTTATTAAGACATAGACTGATAACTCAGTTATTCAATAATGAGGTAAGTCTATACTGTACGTAGTTTCATTTCTATTCGAAAGATGGTGTAGGGTTTCAAGAAGCCATTAGATCTATTGTTTACTAATGTACTCAATGTACTTACTTAAGTCTGTCTCTATTAGTTGACGTGTTCTGGTGAAATATAAAGGGAATTTAAAAAAGGTACAAAGGTTGTTGAAAAATATTGATGCTCAAATAGATAAAAAACACTTATACACGACAAGAGAAGAATAAATAGACGAACTCGGCCGATTCTCGAACCTCCTCATTGACCTTGATTAATAAGGAGGTCCTAGAATCAGCTGAACCTGTAAATGTCAAGGACATTTCAAGATCAAGAAACGATTAGTGACCGATTACGAATAATGGGAAAAATTCAAAAGATGGGAAAATGGATACCATATCAATTGAATGACAGGCAAAAGGAAAATCGCAAAATCGTCTGTCAAATGCTGCTTCAAAGATATGATCGGAAGTCATTTCTGCATCGAATAATGAAAGGTGACGAAAAGTTGATTTACATATTTTGAAAACCCCAAGCGCAAAAATCATGTTTACCACCTGGCTATGCCGGCCAATGATTTCAAGATGATTTCAATATTGTAGGGGTTAAGGTCAATGAGGAGGTTCCAGAATTCGCTGAGACCAGAGAAGTGCAAAGAGATAATTACGTTTGTGAATGTCAATCTGGTCCATTATCAGGTACAGCATCTTTCTACAACCTCCTCATCTCCTATAATATTCGCTTACCAAGTCTCCTTTACCTACTCTTACGAGAATCAATTATCACTATTCGTTCTTTTTCAAGTCTCCGTCAGTCCGCCTACTATCCCTACACCTAGAAATCTCCCATGTATACGATCCATTCCACCCCCTACCTTCCAGGTATCGGTTCGCCCCTGCATTTTCTCTTCAACACCAATCCACAAACCAGTCTACAATCTTACTTAAAGCATGAACTTTTTAACGTCTGTGTATCACGATTACAGGAGGAAACGTTAACTTGCAAGGTTGGAGACCAATTAAACGTGATAAATGAGCCGATCGACAAAGCTATCGCAGAACATGATATGGTTATTCACTTCTAAAGACTTGCCGTTAATATAAACATTACTGGTAGTGTTTCTATTAATGAAATAGTTTAACCCCTCCAAAAGATGAATAATCACATGGAAGATATTAAAAGTTATATTAATCTCATTGAATATTCTCGATATTTTCGATTCCTGATATATTTTATCGATTTCATCAAATCGATAGAAAATAAATCATCGAAATATAGCATCAATTCGTCAGTCTTATTAATTAAACTTCCAATTACTTCTGATTGTATATGGTAGTGTTTAGGGGGTTGGTGATTGTATTGACTTCTTTATAGTGACATATTGACTGCGCCAATTACATTGACTTATTGTCAGTAATTCTAACACAGATATACTAAATATTCAAATATATTTGAAACAAAAATATTTACAGTAAGTTCAGTTCACATTCATCTATTAGTCAGAAATGGTATTGTATTTGATTGCTGCATCCGACCAGAAGTGGTGATCAAAGTGAATTTGAATTCTCGTAATGTGCGTATATTTAATTTTTAAAATAAACAGTAAACATTTATTTTCATTCGGGAAGAACTTCGACTAACTATAGAAGGGATTAGAGCCAGAATAACTATGGTCTCAGTGATTGCATTTACCGATATATGCTGCAAAACCGCTTCCACAAGCGTATGTACTGCCTCCACCATCTCCGACGTCATCTCCGCCCTTCTCTAATGTCGACGCATGGAACGCCACATCAGCCGTTTGGAACATCGATGCTGGAAACGCCCCTTCAACCGCTTGATATAACACCGATTGCCCTTTCGGCGCCGCGCAAATACGTCTTAAAACTACGAGAGATACTGAAGAGAAGGGCGGTTAGAGCAGCGAAGGTATCACAACCACTCTTCCAGAGGAAGAGTCTAGGCAAGTATCATTAGATGAATAGTAATGACATGGAAGATCTAGAAATCTATCTAGGACCTCCTCAGGTGAATGGAGGGATCGACAGTGGATGAAAGGATCAACCGTCATAGGACCTGAGGGGGCAACTGTCTCGCACAAAAAAAAATAGCAAGACAACGAAAAGTAATATTTTTTTACAAAAATTAATTAGCTTTAAAGCTATAAATATTGGGATGACTTGACTGAATAGTGTGATAGATTACAGTTACTAGTTGCATAGAAGGATACTCATGATACTGGATATGATAATGAGACATTAGCGCTAATTGAGGAACTAAAGGAGTCCAAAATTGTTAAGTAGTTAGAATAACTTTAAGTAATATATAAGTAATTGGTACGTACCGTTTCCTCAGCTGTTAATACTAATATCCATTGTGCGTATATATAACAATGACAACAGATAAATTTGGAAGACATACATATATATAAACATGTTATTAAGAGACATTTAATAGAAGTAGTGTCAGACTTTCTCGAACATCGTACAGGTAATGAGGTATTAAAAAGACATATAGAAATCATTCTTCCGTCCACAACATCTTCGTAGTATATTTTTCAAATATAAAATGATGGTATAATTGACGCCAGGGATTTTTATAAAAGTACATTATTTGCAAAATAAAACTATTTACATAAGAATAAACTACATCGTGGAAAGGATATAAATGTCCATCATTTAAACGATAAATTAGTAATGATGTGTATCGACAGTAAAATATTTTCTCCACAAATACAAATACCATTAGCATAAAGGACAACGATCTGCTTGAAGCACATTGGTCCAAGACCTGCACCAAAACGTAGAGAATCAGTAATTGGGAAAATAGTTATTGAAGGAAATGTCCTGCATGGAGGAGGTTTCCTAGATGACGAGTTATAGAGAGTTAAAGCTGAAATAATAGCTCGAGCAAAGCAAGCACTGTCAGAATTTTGTACATTTTTTACTGCCTTCCTTTTCTTTATTAACGCTGGTAAATCTATATAACTGATACCTCTTATTGAATTATACTAGCTCATATTCACTTTTAAATACAAAACATTGCTTAACGTCCATCCTAAAGCATATATGAAAAGAGTGTTGAATGATTTTATTTTCAAGTTTCTCTTGGTTAATAAATAATATACTGCATACAGTTCTAAATTAATTCTGAAAGAATTATGCACATATAAAATATCATCTATCAATGTTATCACTTTTTCTCTAATATTATGAGCAAATTCTTCAACATCAATATAAGTATATATGGGTGGATTGGTCAGATATTTGGTAACTTACTATCCTATCTCCAAATGAGCCAACATTTTTTGCACCATCATCATTACGAATGCTTTACTTCGATGCAGGTTGCTGCAAATATGTGCCGTATAACAATTTCTCCCCACAAACACATTACATATTTCGCATTTTATTAAATCTAAATTATTAATTGTATTATCTATTTTCATTCTCTTTCGTTTACATGAAGTCAACATGTGTAGATTTTTATTTTTTCTACAAGTAAATTCTTTACTACAATATTCACATTCGAACATTTTGATTAGATTCAATAAATATATCCTAAATTGAAACTAGACTGCAAAAACACAAAGTTGAACTGTTACTCAAATGAAACAAACATCTTCCTATAAACCTCCTGTCATCAAAGGTTTGCTACTGGCATGGAGCAGGTATCTTCATCCAAACCTCCCACGCCTTCTTATCGAAGGTAATATCAAACGAGCCCAGCCAAATTACAACTAGCATGGAGCCAGGCAAAATGGGTGAATAATCTTTAAATTGAAACTTGAAATTTTTTCAATTAATAATTACTTCAACATGATATTTACATATATAAATATAAATATAAATTAATGCTACTTCAAATCATTAATATAATCTTCTGTTGCTAATATAATTGTTTAGGTATAGAAGTCAATGCCGTTATAAATATCTTCCTTATTCTCTTTTTCAATAATCTCTACTATATCGTCATTACTTTCTTCTTTGTACTTCGTTTCATTTCCCTCCTGTTCCACATCTTTATTCTCCTTTCCAATAGTTTCTTCTACCTTATCATTACTTTCTTCTTCAGATTCCGTACATCTTCCATATCATCAGCAATACTTTCTGATATATTAACTTCCAGAACATCACCATCATCTTTACCAACCTCTATTACAATCATTTTTAAAGCGTAGATTCTATCTAATAATTCGAATTTATGTTCTTTTCTTAATATAATACAAATTTTCACTTACAAACGAGCATAGATTTATAAACCGCTCATCGAAAAGCGACATTACCTTGACTTCGACATTGAAATGAGCTTAACATTGGAATGACATCTACATAAATATGATCTTAACTAAACGATTTGAATATTATCAGGATGCGAAAATGTAGGAAAAAATAATATTCCAGGATTATTTATGTGCTACTGGATATTTAAACACTGTAGTTAATAAAATAGAGAATGAAATGGAAGATAAAAGAAGTAATAGGACTTTAAAAAGAGGAAAGCATTAAGTTGGAATGGAAAATAACTATTGTAATTCTTTTTGGACCGCAAACGAATTATTATTAATACTAATTTCAAAACTTTAGCAGTAATAATGTAGTTGCAAAAGAATAGTAAGCTAAGCAGAAAAGAAACAAATAAAGATGAGAAAGTTAAAGGAAGTTTCAAAATCGGAAGGAATTATTATTTCGTAATACAATATTGTTGTCATTAATTCCTTGCATCTGGAATGTCAATACAGTTGACATAAATGTTCCTTTCTGCAAAAAGAAATCCCAATAACGTTGGAATGTACATTATTTTTGGTAAGTTCAAACACCAGTACAACATTGTGACATCTTTATATAAGATATAATTAATTTCTAAAAGGCGTTGCTTGATTACATAGATTTAAAAAAAGTTTTGAAGTAACTGAAAGAAAAATAAAATTTTAGCTATTGGACTGACGAAAGGAAGTATAAAATAATTATTTTTTATTTATTGGTATTTTGAGAAAATTTACGAAGTATAAAAATTATTTATTTACCAGTGTTTGTCAGAAGGAGAACTGATCTGGTTAAAGTCTTGGGTAATCAACAAAAAATAATGGTAAAACGATTGGTGTTCTTCAAGAGAGAACAACCAGTCCTCTTTGGTTTATGATTTTCAAGAATTTGCTGAAATTTACCTATTGTTTCCAAAACTTACTGATTTAATTTTTGTAATGTCTGGTGTTATTAATTACTATTTTAAATATTGACAAATTTCTTTCTACATTTCAGTATGACTTATGAATTATCTCATATAGTTTTTGTTTTCCGGCCTATACAGTAGTCATAAAGTAGTTTTATACATATTGAGATGCTATGAAAGATATATAAGCAATAAAATTTGTATTGCTGTTTTTATAAGATTGACAACTTATGATTCCACAATAAGAAATTTATTACCAAACACTATATTGCTTCATAATTTCGAATAAGAAAATCCAAATTTATTATTAAAATATGAATTGCTTATGAATGTGTAAAGCTTCAGCAACTCACCTGCCCATTTCTCTAAATTTTCAAAAAATTCCATAACTAAGCCGCCAGTCTACAAAATCACAAAATAAGAGCGAGGACTTGACAAAACTGAAAATTACTGTTAACTACGCTTATAGATATAGTGAGGCGAGATACCCAAATGTTTACGTAAAAGATCCATTGTTGTTTAATTCAAAGAAAATGAATTGTATTTGCGTTGCTGCTACATAAAATATTTATAATGAATATATGTTTCCATTAATACAATTAAAATTTACTTTGGAATCCATTTCCTTAGCACGTGTACAATTAATTATTCTTACACTTTGAACGGACACAATGAAATAAACGTCAATCTGAATTTGAATTCGACGTCAAAGTAGTGCGAAGTGATATCCTCTATTTAATGAAACTCATCCAGATCCCAGTTTTTATTTTTTTTATTGTATATCTTATAAATATTACCATTTTCCATAATTACAGACTTCCTTAGCAGGCAAAAAACTAACAAGTTAATAGCTAATAACACTTCATTTGTGGTCTTGTCTTTGAAAGTAACACTAAGTAATAAAATGAGTAGTGTTTGAAGAAATTATCCTGTTTCATATTCAGCATAAATGCAAATACCGTGAAATAACCGTGAAGGAAGGAGATAGAAGAAATACGACATCGGAGGAGAAATAAACTAGTGAAGAGATGAAATGAACGATGATAAACAGAAGAGATTGGAAAAATGGCTAGAAAGAGAGAGAATTAAATTCCATAAGTAAATCCAGCAAAAGAAGAAAGAGAATTTCAAGTAATTGAAAATAGGAAATGAAAAAAAAATAGCTGTAAGAATAATAAAATCATGAACTCATAGATGAACTCACAGACTCCTTAAAGAAGAGTCTTGAAATATCACCTCAGAGTAAATGAAATTGAAATTAAAATAAAATAATATCATGAAAAAAAGACTGCTCTACGTGGTTAAACAACATGAACATTTTAGTTTAGTTGACTGGGAATAGGCGAGGTTACACACTTCAATGATATTAAAGTTTATAGACAGCAGTATTTTTATCTTCAGCGATAATGTTTTACTGCTAATTAACTTGAAGTGTGTAAGTATTACTAAAGTATTTCAAAAAACTGTTTATAATTTTTTAATTGTACTTTAACATTCATTGCTTGCAATGTCATAGAGTTTTTTTTAATGTGTCATTAAAACGGAATTATTAATTATTATTTTTATTATTATTATTATTTTTATAGAGAAGAAAAATATTAACTACGAACCACAAATTTTTAAAATTAAATGTCACCTTTTCATTACTGAAGAAATAAAAAACAAATCACTTAGTCCTGGTTCAACTCCTGACATTTGCGCCCGAAATAATGATAGAAAACTTAACACTGATATTTAAGAAATGCCGAGATGGAGAAACAAAAAAACGTGAAAATTGCAGAGAGATTAGTGTAATAGCTTCCACAGGCAGATTGTATGGCGGGATTTTTCGAGATAGGTTGGAAAGCTAGTATGAAGTCTGGGAGGAACAGAATAGATTCAGATAAGGAAGATTGTGTATCAACAACTTTTTTGGTATAAGACAACTAATGGAGAAAACAATACTATATGGGAGCTACATCTAGTTTTGTTAATTTTAAAAAGCATACAACACTGTCCCAGTAAAGAAACTTTGGGATTCTTTGAAAGAAAACAATATACGTCCATAATACATCGACGCGATGAAAACCTTCTATAATGGAAACACCAGCTGTATCAAGACACGACGGGATCTTTCAGCATACTTTTGAACAAACAAGAATCTGAGACACGGCTATTATCTGTCTCTTACGCTTTTCAAGGTTTATTTAAACAGCTCGTAAACATTGGTTCAAAGAATTTAAAAAAATGAGAGTCAAAAGTGGGGAAGGAAACTTTACTACCTGCTGATCGCCCGGTTGTTCTGGTGGAAGATGCTGAAATGTCATGTATGATTAGAAAACTGGTAGAGGAATTTAGAAAATGGGGTCTAAAAATGGACATGAAAAAGACTGAATATGTGACTATAGGATGCATAAGAAAAGACTTAGACATTGATGGTAAAATAATTAAAACTATTGAAACATTAATAAATATTTTAAAGTTACCCTAACAGACTATGGAAAAGATGAAAAGGAAAAGCAAGTACGAACCAGTTAAACTCAATATTATGGAACGAAAATATTCAGAAGAAGACACAAGAACATATATTCAAAACAATAGTAGAGAGCGCAATTATATAAAGCTCAGAAGTATGGACTGTAAAGGAATATGCCAAACCGAATAAATGCAGTAGAAAACAGCTATTGGCGTAGAAGCTACAGGCTAACATTACAAGAGCACATGAGAACGGACAGAATTAAACAAATAATGAATGTAGAAAACACTTACAGATACTATACAGCTGGAGCGACTCCTGGTATGACCATATGAGAAGAATGACTGAAGAAAGATTACCGACTTAAGCCTGGCAATGGATCCCAAAGAGAAAAAGGAAAAGAGGTAGGTCAAAATTCATTATTACTCTCTGGCTCAATCTAAAGTGGAATATGTTCCAGCCTACATTTACATTATCGATAGTCGTTCGTGAACTTTTTCAAAAGAGGTTACTAAATCGATTACGACTGCCTATTTCTTATTAGATATATGAAAACTTTGTACGTGAAGAATTAGTAGGTTTCAATTCAAGTTAAATTATAATCTTACAGACTCTGCTAAGCTGCTATTCCAAATAGATATTATGCTATCTAGGTAGAATACTGGACCAATGATTGCTTTTTTATCATCCGGAGGTGTGACCAATGTTTTCTACGCAGCTCCAATTGTATAAATGTGGAGAAATGTAAATAATTTGCTTTAGTCTTTTTATGACTACATGTGGCTGCTGAATGATATTTAGTGTATTGTTGGATACTGATATTTTATTCATCTATCTGTTGCTGCGATTTCAAAAGTGCATACATCGTGAGACGTACGAAAGGTGTACATTTAGTACCGCAATACAGTGAGAATAAATAATAATAAGCAATATATTTTATGTAATTGACGAATATTAAAAAGAATCATTCAAATATTAATAACAGCCGTTTCAAGGAATAACACCTATCATCAGGTAAACTTGTCCTTTTAACGGACAACTGATTTTGTAGTTCTTATCATATTCAAAAGTTATACCTTGGAATATTTTAAGAGTTTCTTTGTCCTCAGATGATTTTCGGAAAGACGTTTTGTTTCTAAGATACAGGCGATAAAGGTTTGGATATTTTTAAAATTATTGATGAATCCTAAATAAAACTATAACGTATTACACTGGGCCTACATAACAATTCGGAAATTCTAAATATGTTTTTAACAACATTCCGATTAGTAAAAACCGATACTATTTACAGGTATAGAAAACACCATTAGTGTAACCATAGATTTTCCATATTGTTCTTATATTACGTTTCTGCGATTTGTTACTCTCTCTCATTGAAAATTGTCAATCGTTTTGTAGATTAAGAATGTAATAGTATGTAATGCTATTGTTTTCAAAGCGTCTTTTCGGAAATCATTCAAGGTCAAGAAAATATAAAATAGCCGGAGGAATAACGCCCTCTATGTTACACATACTATTTGTAGACTTAAAATAAGCCTCCAATAGTCAGTCGTCTTAGGTACAAACTTGTAAACGAAATACCAAATCGAGCAAATTAAGAAAATTATTCCAATTAGTTGAAACATCGAAGGAGAAATCCGAAGCAGGCTTTCAAGAATGAAAGAGAAATTATATAAGGCGATTCACTGTCTTTGACCTCATTTAATGACTTATTAGAAGAAGCGATTAAGATTGTCGGGTATAGACAATATTGCGAAAAAATTAAAACAGATTTAATACAAATGTTGACAATAACAGAAAATCCTGGCGAAGGCGATATTAATATTCCACAGACGAGTAAGGCATAGAAGTCTAGCTATCAATGAAAGAAAGAAACTTTTCAAAATAATAGATTAAAAATAATAAACAGAAGACATATAATAATTCATAAGTAAAAGTTTTGAAAGGTAGAAAACTACCACATTGCGAATTACAAGAGTCGGCGGGTGATTACTTCGTTATTCAACAAAACTTTAGTATTTTGCTGATTATTAATCTGTACGCAGGGTGCCGTATCTAATAAACGTTTTGAAGCAGTTCTTCTTATGAGTTCATCCGAGAGGATCCCAAATGAGTGTTTCAGGCCGCTCTTACGAGGGCAGTTTGACATGTAGTGAGAATAGAAAAGACAGACGAATTTTTTAAATGCAAAATAATTTTTATTTTTCAATATATTCTCCTAAAAGAGCAATACATTTATTCCAACGGTGCTCCAATGCCCTTATGCCATCTCTAAAATACGATTCCGGAAGGCTTGCAAAAGACTCAATTACGAAGATGATAAGTTCGTCGTTAGACGAAAATTTCTTTCCACCTAGTGCCGTTTTCAATTTTGGAAAAAGGTGGAAGTCGGAAGGGGCTAGATCCGGCGAATAAGGCGCATGCGGTACTAATTGGAAATGCAACTCGTGGATTTTGAACATCGCAACTGTGCTGGTAGGCGAAGGAGCATTGGCTTGGTGAAACAGAATCTTTTTCTTTGCCATTCCTGGCCGTTTAGCACGAATCTCAACATTTAATTTTTGTAGAAGTTCTGCATAATATTGTCCGTTTATTGTGGCACCTTTCTGAAGGTAATCAATGAGCAAAATGCCCTTTGAATCCCAAAAAATTGATGCCATCACCTTGTTTGCCGATAAAGTGGTTTTCGATTTCTTTGGAGGTGCAGAACCACGTTCTAACCATTGTTTCGACTGTTGTTTAGTTTCGAGTGTACTGTAGTGAGTGAACTTTTGATCAGTCGTAAGTAATCGCGGCACCCATCTTGCCGAAAGCTTGGGAAGGCCCAATTCTTTCGTTAAAATATGGTGTACTCGTTTTGTTGAAAGGTTTACCATATCTGCTATCTCTCTTACTTTGAGTCGTCGATCTCGTGCGCTTCATCAACACAGCTTGTTCTACCACGTTTAAATTCATTTACACATCTGCTTATTGTGGCGGATGATGGAGCAGATTCACCTAATGTATCCCGTAACTCATACCCTTAATTACGAAGTATTTAATCACCGCACGATACTCTGCTTTTTCCATTTTAACAAAACGACGTGTTGCTTCTTTTTCAATCAGCCGTCAAAAAATAAACTAATCAACCGATTTATCTAAATATCGGAATGTAAACATATAAATAGGCAACCTAAATTACAGTGCATTTGTTTTACCAATTAGAGCGCCACCTATGTGTCATTCTCACTACTTGTCATACTATCCTCGTAGATGCGTAGATGTTTGCTAGGAAGCGTGTGCGAATGTCCAATGAAACAGACACCATCGATTATTTAAGGGAACATATAAAATAATCATAACGATGTTAGGTCAAAATCCCAGTTTAATATTGGGTCGATTTCAAAGGAAATTAATTAAAAGTAAATAATAAAATAAATTAGTCGATCTGATTTGAAAATGCCTATCTGGAGTTGTTTTGCCATAACATCTGTAAGCGATCTTATTAAGGTAGACGATACTCTAAGAAAAGAGCGGTACATAGAATTTTGGAACAGAATGCCGTTTCCTCTGGAACATGACTAATTGGAGAAAACTTTGTGTTTCAGCAAGACAACAACCCCTAACATATCACCAAGTTTATCGGGAGTATTTAGAGAAATTAGAATGGGAAGGATAATTGTTATTATGAAATTACTTCCTTAGAGCACCGATTTAAAACCTATAGAGTTGTTATGGAAAGAGTTAGGCAGATAAGAGCAAAAATCAGCTCCAGCATTCACTAAAACACTATAGACCCAACTACAGGTTGCAGAGAAGATGCCGAGATTATAACCACCTTGGTCATATCAACGAATCAAAAATTTAAAGATATTTAAAAGAATAGTTGTTAAAATTCTTTAAAATAATATTTTTTTAAGATTTTAAAACATTTTATATAATTATACAGTAATTATTATACAAGTTTGCAGTGTTACACTTGTTTTTGTATTATTTTCCGAGTGGGCAAACACTTATGGGCCGGCAGTGCAGGTATGATTCTCAATTTAAAATATTTATTTCAAAAATTCTTCTAACAATTGTTAACTATAAAAATTTATACTTATTACAAAGATATACTTAGTGGTAAAATATTTCTAGTGATTTTTTAAATTATATAGTGGCAGTATTTAATAGTCTATATATTGCCTACCCTATTTCTATTTGTTAAAAAGTTCCCATGCGGTCTGAACCTATATTATATACAGACTGTGTATAATTTCTTTTTAAAGTAACCGTTGTTAGAAGGTGTAGTTATTCAATCAAGAAAACTGAACTCTCCCATCGTCTCTGTATTTATAATGGCGTTTGTACTCTCTCTCTAATGCTGCAAACTAGCACAACAACCGGTACCGTTCTAGAAACCTACTTAAATCACTTGCCGTTTCGCCATTTCTCTTTTAGTCAGTTTGCTGGAGGTAAAGGAACCTGTTGTGGGTATTAACGAGAATCTTCTCAATAGCAGGTTTCTTTGGACGTGCACTTGAATTGACCTCGTAGCAAATGACTCAGGATAGAAAGTGGCAATCACTTTTATATGGTTACAGACAATCGATAATTCAGTACCAAATGAACAGAGAAGAATAAATGATTTGTATACAAACATATGCTTACACAAAACGTTCATGTACATGTATTTATCTACATCCACCAAAAGTGAGATCGTTTGCGTGACCCAGATAGTGGAGAAAGAAATTTAAATTTTACGTCTGCACTCGCTATGAACGATGAATTCCACAAAGCAATGAAAATGGACGCTTTTTTTAAATTTTAATGGGCGATAAATAGTATACTTAAATAAATTAAGTTATAATATTTAATAATATTTAAAAATATGCAGTGCGCAGTTCTTTGTAATAATGATCGATTAAACGGCATCGATTCACACCACCCAGTCCTTTCGATTAATCTCACAGCTTGTCGAGAGTATCGTTCCAATTTTGAATCATGTTCGAATGAGCAAGCATTTAAAAAAAGTCAGTGACATTAATATCGCGTGCTTTAATTTTTACAATATAATATGTTTTCTTTTTTATTTATATGTGCCGCCTTTTTAAGAATAAGAACAGATTTCCTACATGATGCAAGTATATAAGTATGAAAACTATAAATTTGTTGCCGATCTTCAAAATTTTAAGCTTATCAGAGTTCTTGCAAAGAATCCAGTTTCGCCAGCATATGAAAAGTATCTGAAAGATCTGGGAATTTTTTTGGTTCTACATCACAGAAAGAAGGATATGAGTAGGACTCCTAAAAAGATAAGAACTGCGGATGAAACTTTAGATGATTCTAAACAGATTGTTGACGCTTATCTGGTAATTTTCCTAGAGTTTCCGAACTTATTTTTGACTATGCACCCTGTATTTGGATCGATAGTGTTTATGTGTATGCTGGAGCTGTATTTTGCTCTTGTCTGTCTAGCTCTTTTCATAACAGCTCCGTAAGATTTAAATTAGGGCTCTGAGGAGGTAATTTCAGAGTAACAATTATTCTTCCCGTTTTAATTCCTCTAAATACTCCCGACAAAACTTTGAGATATGTTAGGTGTTGTTGTCTTGCTGGAACACAAAGTTTTCTCCTCTGTTTCAGAGGAAACGGCATTCTGTTCCAAAATTCTATGTACCGCTCTTTTCTTAGAGTATCGTCTACCTTATTAAGACCGCTTACAGATGTTATGGCAAAATAACTCCAGATAGGCATTTTCAAATCAGATCGACTAATTTATTCTATTGATATATTTGTTTACAACACTGCAAACTTGTATAATAATTACTGTATAATTATACAAAATGTTTTAAAATCTAAAAAAAATATTATTTTAAAGAATTTTAACAACTATTCGTTTAAATATCTTTAAATTTTTGATTCGTTGATGTGACCAAGGTGGTCATAATCTCGGCATCTTCTCTGCATCCTGTAGTTGGGTCTATAGTGTTTTTGTGAATGCTGAAGCTGATTTTTGCTCTTATCTGTCTAGCTCTTTCCATAACAACTCTATAGGAGTTGAATTTGATGGAGCCTATGGTTGATTGACTTGATCAATAAGGTTGATATATAACCCCTTTCCACAATTAACTATTTGTAAATTCTGTATACGCATTTCGACAACCAAGTTGTCATCATCAGCAGATAATTTCAAAGTGTCGCACTTTTACTTAAACTAACATGCACTACATTGAAAAAGGTTATTATGGTGAAGGAAGTGTCTGTGTGATTTATGTGTGTTTTATGATATTGTTCCTCCTGTCTTTCAGTAGAGAGAAGAGAGGGGTTTGCAAGGGCCCAGCGTCATAAAAGTTTACCACATGGCTTAAATTCTTTAAGATGTGCATGCTTTCATACGCGTCCAGTTCGCGATAATTGTACACGTTCTTTATCAAATGTAAACAATCCATATTAACACTGTGGTTATTTTCTAATACATGTCTCGCTATACCCGATTTTTCCGGTCGGTTGAATTTTATGTGCGAAAGGTGTTCTTCGTCTCTATAGGATTTAAATCGGGGCTCTAAGGAAGTAATTTCATAATAACAATTATATTTCCCATTCTAATTCCTCTAAATACTCCCGACAAACTTGGTGATATGTTAAGGGTTGTTGTCTAGCTGGAACACAAGGTTTTCTCCTATTAGTCATGTTCCAGAGGAAACGGCATTCTGTTCTAAAATTTCTATGTACCGTCTTTTTTAGTTAGAATATCGTCGACCTTAATAAGATCGCTTATAAATTTTCCAGCAAAATAACCCCAGATCATCACTGATCCTCGTCCATGTTTGGTGATGGATGCAATGCAAGATTCGAGAACTCATTCCCCCGTTAATTTTCAAGCACGTATTCTTCTTTTTGAACCGAATATTTCGAATTTGAATTCATCGGTCCAGAGCACTTCTTTCCACTCATCTAACATTCAATTCTAGTGTTGACCTTCCAAGCTAACCATTTTATTTTATTTTGTTGGCGCAATAGCAGTTTTCGCACAGCAACTGTTCCAACCAATTTTTCTTTGCGTAAACGCCTTTTCACCGTAGTAACACTAACTGGTTTATTTCGAATAATGTTGGTCTATTCTGCAATTTGCTGTTAAGTTTTTCGTCTATTTCTTTTACTAAACAAAACTACTGCTCAATCCTCTGTTGGTATTACTTTTTTTGTTCGGTTTGGTCCCTTTTCGTTCAATAAACTACCAATTTCTTCATGTTTTTAATATTGTAATTCACACTTCTGCAGCTTAAGTCTAGTAATTTCGATATTTGTCTATTCCTTTTGCAAATATCACGTTGAAACATTATAAGAGCGCATGCTTGAACCGATAGTTCTTTTCTAGGCGACAATATTCAAACTAGCGATTGTATTTTCAAATATTACACAAACTCTTCCGACGCGAACCCTTTATAGTTCAAAAGTTGAATGAAAATCAAACCATTTATATAAATTCGATGCCTCTCGTGACTTGATTTATGCCCTAATACAATCGTATTTAAAATTTCCGAGAAAAGGTCTTTATTTAATTACCCGGTTATAAAATGGTCGTTGTCGATAATATAGCTTTAAAGTACTGAAATACATAAATACTGAAGAATATAAGCGTATTATGTTTATTTTTCAATTAAAATTTAAAAACATATTGGTTTTAGTTTAGTTAGTAGCTTTAATATTGTTTAATTAAATCATATGGAAATATACACGTGTACCAATACTTATGGCCTGTATGATGTTTTTAATAGGTAAATGTAATAATTTCATTGGCTACAAACAAATGCATTTAAATTAATCGACGGGTTATGAAAGTAATTTAAAACCATTGGATTACCAGGAAAGTCTTGATGTATTTTTGCAACAGATGGCGCTAGTTCATATTGCAAGCTCTTGAATCATTCAGATCTTTCTTTATGATACACTTAAAAGTTGAGTAATTTGGTTGGGTGAAATTTTATAAAACCAAAGTATGCATTACCGTCATATTTAATTGTTTCACTTCTGTAAATGCAGAAAAACCTTAATCTTGCGAAAAGTTGAGTAGAGTTTGCGGTGATAACACTCAATAAGAACGCTAATGCCAACGATGGTTCTTCAAGATTCATGCTGGTGATTTTAATCTTAACAACACCCCATATGCAGTAAGCTTGATGTTTGGGTTACTCATGAACTCAAAGAAATTTGCTTGACGCCTCGTATAAACATGTGGGATATGATCTTTAAATGTCAGGAAAACAATCTTTTTTGAAGCAACTAATAATTGGTGATGAGAAGTGGATTGTCTACAAGAATGTGTCAGTTGTAATTCCGATCTGAAAACTTGCTTCGAAAGCTATCTAAACTAGACAGTCATCACTACACCAGGAAGGTTACGGTCAGGTCATGGTTGTGGAATTTAAAAGGAATCGTCTTTTTCGAGCTCCTAGCAAGAAACAAAAGAATGCATTTAAAATGTATTATCGCTGTGTAATAGCAAAACTGTGTGAAACAATATTGGAAAAAAGGTTACGAAAAGAAGCAAAACATAAACTACAGGACGAACAAAGCGGATTTAGGAAGAAGCACAGCCTACAGGATCATACATTTACAATCCAACAAATAATAGAGCAAACCCTAAGGAAATATAAAGAGATACACCTGAGCTTTATATAATAGATATGAAAAAACCACTCGACTCCATCAAAAGCAAAGAGATATGGAACAATTTAGAAAAGAAACAAGGGAATAAAAACTTGATAGAAGGGATTAAAGGTATATATAGGAAAACAACTAACCAGATAAGCACACAGAATCAACTGTCAGAAGTATTTATAACAACGAAAGGTGTGAGACAAGGGAGTAGCTTAAGTCCGCCTCTTTTCATCAACACAATAGACGATGTAATTAAAGAAAGTAAAATTAAATTTAAGAAATATACAATGGAATGGCGTAGAATGCAACCAGTGAACGCGGAGATATGCAAATTCGCAGATGATGTGGTTTTAATGGCTGAAACGGAAGATTAAAGTATAACTTTGAAATATGGAACGTAGCAGCAAAGAAGATTGGATTAAAGATGAATACAGAAAAAAACACAAGTAATGAGGATAACGAGGAACAAAGAAGAGAAGAAACAAATGGACATAGTCGTTGATAACAGGAAGATAGAACAAACAGATAAATATAGATACCTGGGAGCAATACTCAATAGCAGAGGAAATTTGGATGATGAAATAAATAACGGGTTAGATAAGACAGGACGATTTTTTAATGCATTGAGGAGGGGATTTCTATATAATAAACAAATCTCGGAAAAAACAAAAATGAATATATATATAAAACGATATATACCCCTACAATAATACACGGTTGCGAAAACTGGATACTAACAGAGAGGCAAAAAAGCAGATTGCAAGCAGCCGAAATGAGGTACCTCAAAAGAGTAAAGAACATTACAAGGAGAGCAAGAATAATAAATACGGATATAAGAACTAAATTGAATGTAAAACCATTGATAGAATTAATAGAAGAGAAGAAATTGGGATGGTATGGACATTTGGTTAGAATGGGGAACGACAGACAAACAAAAAGAGTATGGGAAGCAAAAGAAACGGGGAAAAACAGAAAAGGAAGGCCGTGCAAGACCTGGAATGAGGATATTGGGGAGATGCTGAAGAGAAGGGGTAAAGCATGACAGGAGGCTCAGAGTTTGGCCAGGGACAGGAAACAATGGAGGGAATTTGTGAGAAAATAAACAAAACACGCACCTCGACACTGCAAGGTAGCGAAGGATGGATTATGATGATGATCGGCAATTAGACAGTTTGAACAAATCCATCCTAGAGAGAAATTTATAGTCGTTTCGTATTTGTTTTACTAAGCTATGAGAAGCAGTGAGGAGGAACAGATGGGATAGATTGTTATTAAATGTGGTATAGATAATATACACTGGTTAAATTATACATACCCTGTAAACGTGAATTATAAACACTCAGTAATTGCATAACTTAATGTATTCAATAATAAATTGTTGAATATGTATAATGCAAGAAAATAATTAACCGTCACATAATTTGTTAATATATTGTAAATACAAACATGCCTACGAAATAAATAAATAAGTAATAAGATTGGAAAAATAGCGGGAAGAATTCAAATTTGAAACTATTAGTTGAAAAGAAACACAATTAATTAAGTCGTATTATAAATTAGTTAAAAATAAATATAGAGATTAGTTATTATTTAGTTTATATTGTATAAGGATTTAAATAAATTTACCTTCAACATAAATGAAAAAATAGAAGCTCTATTTTCTCTGTAAATGACAAATTATGTATATTATATACATTCAGATTGTTTCAAACTCATATACATAAATTAATTTTTACCAGACTATTAATTATTGTTTAATGTTGATTTTATTGAGTTCTTTATTATATTTTATAAATATTGGAATAAGTTATATCTTATTAAAATCACTGTTGTTAATTATGTTAAGTTTTATTTAATAATATAAATTGAAACACAAAAAATTTTTCTAAAAATTTTTTCTAAATACATTTATAGGTTCACATGAAGCAGTAGGTATAACCTATGGATACTTTTTCATTTTAGTCATATCGCAAACTACATAATATATAATAGATAATTAACATAACATGGAACTTGATATTCAATCGAAAAACGTATTGTAAAGTTATGTACGAGGATAGTTTGATAAGTAGTGAGAATGACACATAGGTGGCGCTCTGATTGGTAAAACAAATGCACTGTAATTTAGGTTGCCTATTTATATGTTTACATTACGATATTTAGATAAATCGGTTGATTCGGTGCACACGAACTGCACCAAAAATCAATTAGTTCTTTAATCTTCTACCTGAATTGCGCCACGTAAATTTTAGATTGTTTTAATGCTGTACCTGAACTGCACCACGGGTCGGATTATGAAAACTAATTTATATTTGAACGATAATCTTCATAATCTGCTGTGGGTAATTTAATATTAATTACTCGCCCAATTATAGTAGGTAAAGTTTACTCTTTTCAGGATATTGTGGGGGGGCGGGGTAGTTTTACAATGAAAATATAATAGTTAACTTGAACATTGCATGTTTGTTCATCGACAGTTAGGTCTTACTTATTTAAGTAATTTTGTGCAATTAGATATGTTGTCTAGAACAACAAACTGTTGTGAGTCGTTTCACTCAAAATTCAATAATTACTGTTCCTCACCGCATCCGAGTATACACAAGTTTTTGGATGTTCTGAAAGATATGCAAAACGACACGTATATTAAAATAAATTCAGTGAATATAATTCAGAGAAGAATTATTAGAAAACAGGTTTTGCAGAAACAAAAATATATTATTAATAAAATCAGTGAATATCGAAGCGGTACAGTTAGTAGAAAAATGTTTATTCGTAGCGTGTCTTGTCACTTTAATTCTATTAATGTATAAATAAAAAATAAATAGTGTATATTTTTAGTTTAAGGCTGTATTGAATTGTACATGACTGTTTCCTTTAACATTACAATTTTGTAGTTTTCTTTTAGTTTAATATTCTAGTTAAGGTTTGAAATAAATACCTATCTAAAAATTGAATTATTTGTAGTTTTCGTTTCGTTTATTATTCTAATTAAGGCTTGAAATAAATACTTGCACGCAAATAGCACTGTTTTATTCTTAAATTTATTATCAGAAATACATTATTATTATCCGTGGTGCAGTTCAGATAGAAATTTAGGATGCCGCGTTCGACCGTGGTGCAGTTCAGACAGGAGATTACATTTACCCAAAATGAAAAAGATTAAGTTGCTAATCCGTGGTGCAGTTCGTGTGCGCCCGGTTGATTAGCTTATTTTTGACAGCTGATTGAAAAACAAGTAACACGTCGTTTTGTTAAAATGGAAAAAGCAGAGTATCGTGCGGTGATTAAATACTTCGTAATTAAGGGTATGAAAGCTACCGAAATAAAAGATGAGTTACGGGAAACATTAGGTGAATCTGCTCCATCATCCGCCACAATAAGTAGATGGGTAAATGAATTTAAACGTGGTAGAACAAGCTGTGTTGATGAAGCGCGCTCTGGAGCACCCAAAATCGTGACTTCTAAGGAAATGATTATAAAAATCCATAATATTATTACGCAAGATCGACGACTCAAAGTGAGAGAGATAGCAGACATGGTAAACATTTCAACACAACGCGTACACCACATTTTAACGAAAGAATTGAACCTTTCTAAGCTTTCGGCAATATGGGTGCTGCGATTGCTTACGACTGATCAAAAGTTCGCTCGTTGGCGCATTTCCAATTAGTGTTTGGACCTTTACCAGGTCGGCTGAAAAGTCCCCGGTCTGACACATAGATGGCGTTACTGTTATTAAATCCATATGTTTTTTAGATAGTACCAACCTTCAAACGAAACGTGTCAAAATTTGACAGCAATCCGACCATTAGTTACTGAGATATTGCGTTAAGAGTGAAGCTACTTTTGTCATTTAAAAAAATGGAAAAAAAGAATTTCGTGTACTGATAAAGGCACCAGGAAAATCAACAATAATTGATTAGTATGCTAAGTTTAAACATGGTGAAATGAGCACCGAAGACGGCGAACGCAGTGGACGACCAAAAGAGACTGTCACCGACGAAAACATCAAAAAAGTTCGCAAAATCATTTTAAATGACCGTAAAGTAAAGTTGATCGAGATAGCTGACATCCTAAAGATATCAAAGGAACGTGTTGGACACATCTTGCATGAATATTTGGGCATGCGGAAGCTTTGTGCAAAATGGGTGCCGCGCGAGCTCACATTCGATCAAAAACAACAACGAGTTGATGATTCTGAGCTGTGTTTGAAGCTGTTAAATCGTAATAAAACCGAGTTTTTGCGTCGATATGTGACAATGGATGAAACATGGATTCATCACTACACTCCAGAGTCCAATCGACAGTCAGCCGAGTGGACTGCACGCGATGAACCTGCTCCAAAGCGTGGAAAGACGCAACAGTCAGCTGGAAAAGTTATGGCGTCAGTTTTTTGGGATGCGCATGGAATAATTTTCATAGATTATCTTAAAAAGGGCCAGTCCATCAACAGCAACTATTATACAGCGTTATTGGACCGTTTGAAGAACGAAATCGCGAAAAACGGCCCCATATGAAGAAGAAGAATGTGCTGTTTCACCAAGACAATGCACCGTGTCACAAATCAATGAAAACAATTGCCAAATTAAGTGAATTGGGTTTCGAATTACTTCCCCATCCACCGTACTCTCCAGATGTGTCCCCAGCGAGTATCTCCTATTTGCAGATCTCAAGAGAATGCTCGCCGGGAAGAAATTTAGCAGGGATAAGGAGGTGATCGCCGAAACTGAGGCCTATTTCGAGGCTAAAGACAATTCGTACTACAAAAATGCTATCGAAAAGTTGGAAGAACGCTATAATCGGTGTATCGCCCTCGAAGGCAACTATGTTGAATAATAAAATCGAATTTTGCCAAAAAACTGTGTTTTACTATGGTAGACCGGGGACTTTTCAGCTCGACTGTTATGAGCGGAATTCGGTTGATTTTTGTAAGCGACTTGTTACTTGCGATGAAACTTGGATAGACTACAGTACACCCGAAACTAAACAACAGTCGAAACAATGGTTGGAACATGGTTCTGCACCTCCAACAAGATGATGGCATCAATTTTTTTGGATCCAAAGGGTATTTTGCTCATTGATTACTTTCAGAAAGGTGCCACAATAAACGGACAATATTATGCAGAACTTCTACAAAAATTAAATGTTGAGATTCGTGTTAAACGACCAGGAATGGCGAAGAAAAAGATTTTGTTTCACCAAGACAACGCTGCCTCGCATACCAGCACAGTTGCGATGTCCAAAATCCACGAGTTGCATTTCCAATTAGTACCGCATGCGCCTTATTCGCCGGATCTAGCCCCTTCCGACTTCCACCTTTTTCCAAAATTGAAAACGGCAATAGGTGGATCTTAATCATCTAGCATTTTCTAACCCACTGACTTGAGAATCTTTTCTTATGGTGGTCAAGAGCCAAGATTCAACACATTTCTAAATAAATAACAATATTGTCCAATAAATTTGTCACCATAAGTCGATAACACACAAAATTAAACAGCACATACAAAGTATAAATTATTCGTAAAACCCTAGTATTTGGTACGTAGACTTCCGCGGTCGTGGTCCATGCTATCTGCTTCTGGGTTTCCGGGCTGGAACCGCGTCACTAGTATATCTGCCGACGTTTCAACCAAGATCCTATCCCGCACTAACCACTTCTATAGTCGCAAAATCCGTGAAACTATAGAGATCTTTAAGCACCCCAATAATCTTAACCACGATGATGGCTACCCCCTACATAACGCTTGGCAATCCTGCATCTCTAATCTACCCAACCGTAACCGTAACGCTCCATTGACCCATGACCCATTATCCATATATAAACACGTCCCCCATCGACTTACACCAGTTTCAGTGCAGTAGTTCAGCCCTGAAGATGTCCCATACAAATGGGTACGAAACGTCGGCAGATATACTAGTGACACGGTTCCAGCCCGGAAACCCAGAAGCAGATAGCCCTAGTATTAATTTAAGCTCAGGTTACAGAGAAACACGAATTATATTTCTTGTAACAGACATGAAAATCTTGTCGATTTCTATAGTATGGTCGACAATTTGGTCTACTACAATGATATTTGTAAACTTAAAAGAACAAAATACGAAGACTATTTCTGGAATATTTGTGTAGATTTTAATGTTATCGCAATTATTTTGGACATGGAATTAAGTTACACCAAATACTGTTGCTTTTTATATCTTTGGAACAGAAAAAGCCACTACGACAGAACTATATATATACCAAGAAAAGATGTCGTACATTATTTTTTCTTAGTATAAAGTTCTATCTATCGAATATTGAAATCATCGAAGCTGTAAATTCGAAGGCGATTGTTATAATTATGGGTTAGAAGATCTTGAAAAGCATTGTGCTAAATGTGTAGAGCTAATAGGACACTATTTTCAAAAAATTAAATACGTTAAATCTCCCTTTAAGATAATTTTTCGATCAATTCTCGTATATTGTTATATAATTCTTTCTCTTAAATTTACTTATATTTCATGGTCAAGGCCGAGAGAAAACCATCCTTTATTACATACTTAATGTTTATTTATTTTCAAGGTGCTAGTAATTTCCCCATTTCAAAATTATGCAATAATTCTTCGAAGACAAGTGCTTATTTACGAATTATTTCAGGGTCTTTAATATTATTAGTGGCAAAACGCAATTAATGGATTCCTTAAAACTTTCACACGACCAGCCCGAGACGAAGGTGTCAAGTCCGTCACTTCAAAATTTCTCTTTAAAAATTTTTACGTTACTTTGCTTTTCGTAACTAATATTTGGCTTTCTATTAAATCACTAAACTGACAAAATTCTTTGATTTTATTGATTTTGAAATACATAGGAATTTGTTTTTTTTTTACTTACTAAAATGCGTGTTACATTATGATATTCGTAATATATACGAGCTTTGTAATTGTACAACTTACCAAATAATTTCAAACAATGCAAATTGGTGCTTTGGTTAATTTAAAATAAATTAAAAAAATCTACTTAGTTTCATGTTTGTGATGATATAATTCACTTTAACTTCCCTTGATATGATAACATAAATTTCACATTCTAACAATAAAGTTTAAATGCAATGACGAAATTTACAAATATATACAAAACGTTCGTAATACAATAAATAACATGTAATCGAATGTTGAACAAATGTCTTCCCAAAAAATATGTATCTATACATAAAGTACTAGAGTCTTTACAAGAAATAGGTCAAAATTTCTTCTATATTAATACTTTTTAACCAACAATCGGCCATGAATTTGATATGCTCTACTTGCATTATTATGAGGGTAGCTGTTTATATTTCGGAAATATCAAATAAAAAAAAAAATTATCATCGAAAATAGTTTTATTACTTTTCAAAATATTCTCCTTCAAAGTCAATGGGCTTTTGCATTCGTTTATACCAATCTGAAAAGCATTGCTGCCACTGTGAAGGTGGTATCTCCAAAATATGAGTTTTGAATGTCTCAACTGCCCCTTGCTGCCTAGAAAACCGTTGACCACGAAGTTTATTCTTCACGTGTGGGATCAAAATAAGGTATTAGATCGGGGCTGTACGGCGGATGGCTCATCAATTCAATGTTTTGCCCGATCGAATATTCAATTGTTTGAACCGATCTGTGACAGCTCGTATTGTCATGGTGGAGAATGATCTGTCATTTTCGATTTGTTTTTCTTATTTCTTCAAAAACTTTTGGCAAACAAATAGTTGTGTACTATTCAGAATCGCCCGTTCTATAACTCTCTAAAGGCACAGTTGCAACATGACCGGTTTTTCCGAAAAAACAGGCGACCATTTGTTTTGATGTGCTTCGAGCGCGAACAACTTTTGTTGGTTTGGGCTCATCTTGGAATACTCTCATAGTCTACTGCTGTTTACTATCAGGCTCATACATATAGATCCAAGATTCATCACCTGTGACGACTTTATAAATGTTCTTTGAAGCACCGCCATTGTATTTTTTGTGCATTTCTTGGAACCAATCGACGCGAGTCCTTTTTTGACCGGTTGTCAAATTATGTAGTACCCAACGTGAACTTAGTTATTAAACCGCTAAATGTTCATGCAGGATCTTATGTACGCTGGTGTTACTAATACTTAAAGATGCTTCGATCTCACGGTATGTCACATGACGATCTTGCGTTATCAATTCAGACACTGCATTAATGTTTTCCGACACAACAGCATTTGCGGTACGACCTTCACGAAATTCATCGTCCAAAGAACGCCGTCCAAATTTTAATTCACTATACCAACGATATACTGTAGCTTTCGGTAGTGCTCCATCACCATATAAAAAATTCAGCTCGTCGATGCATTCTTGTTGAGATAATCCACGCCGAAAGTTCTGAAAAATACTTGAACGAACATGTTTGCGAGTTAATTCCATATTTTCGCTGACATAAAATTTTCAAGTTACTGTCAACAATAGAAATAGCGACCGGATAATGAAACTGTCAAGGTAAATATATTGTCAAACATGACAAATTTCAATCATCAGATCGGAGGCAACACTGTGTTGCTAGTTCCCGAAATATAAACAGCTACACTCGTACTAGAGCGGACAATTTTTGTTATCGCGGTAGGTTATGATCCGTTGTAGTAAGTACGTATCTATCAACAAAATATAATAGGTGGCTAAGTATTATTACTATACACCATCGATATATGTATTATGCAGCATCGTGATAATACATAGAAGCCGCTAATAAATTTTAGCTTCCTCGGAGGATTAAATTTTGTCCCTAAATAAAAATTATTTTGTTAGGCACAGAGACTTCTTAACATATTGTTAGTCGATTCTAAAGAAACTTTAATTTGGAGGGTATTAAAATATATATTCAGTTAAATTTATATATTTTTATTAGTTGAAACATACTACTTTTACTTTTATTTACTTACAATATGTCTATGAAAGGAATGCAAGAAATTGTATAGTGCATATCTAATTTATATGAAAACGTTTTTTTGAACCTCCACTAATTAGTTCAGTTCTCTATTCCAAAACCTTTTCGAATAGAGATGCATTTTGTGGAGGCGAATCAAATTGGTTTGTCGTGCAAATTATATCACTATGATCCTAGGTCGGAACAAGGGTCGACGCAATTGCATAACAAAGATTTCAGAATTTTCAGGCCACCTATTTTATAGAGAAAATTATGACAGCCATTTCCAGCATTAGTGAGACGTTATGTTTATTATATGAAGAGAGATAGCAGTAACAGGAGAGTATTATGTAAGTTTACCGTATTGAAATGAAATTCATGTCCCATAACAATCCATCAGTGCACAAGCTATGACTCGAAAACTTGGTGATGCTGATTTTGACTTCAAATAAATTGACCACTCTTGTTCATTGTCTACATTTGAAACTCTGTGACAGTTTTTTGTTTTCGATGCTATAACAAAACGAACAGTAACAAAATTTAGGAGCGATAAAAAACAGTAGCTGTTACTTATTTTGTAAAGAAATTAATCGAATGTAGGAAGGAGACAAGATTCAAAAGTAGATTTTTATTAATCTAGCAATTTGTTTCTATGTCTAGCGCGAAAATATAAGAATAAGCCCTCGTACATCTCTTCGATCATTTTCGTCTTTGTTTGAATTTTCAGTTACTTGACTCTCTATTGATGAGAAAAATTTGTTCCATCCTCTTCGTTCCTTCAATATTACTGCAAAAGATTAATGACGTAATCTTGACGTCAGTTTTTGGTTGTTTTCAGTTTCATCTGTAAGGAAATTCTGTACAGAGTACAGAAACGTCGAATCGTTTCTGTATTTCGCTTTTTCCTGGCACCTGCTTTTGAATGGCTTTAAAATTCTTCAAATAACAATCTACAGTAACTGGTCTGTAGATTTTTTAAGTGAACTTAAACCAATTTCATTCATTCATTATTTGTTAAGTACAGTCTTTTACGAATGCCATATGTATGATATTTGTTGTCCAAGATAGATCTATAGATAATTTGTGTTCTTGGCGGTTCCTGTTTTCTAGAAATAAAGGGTTTTCCAATAGGGACTTGACAACTATTAATTCAATTTTTGAACGCACCCTTTCATTAATCATCGAACTGTCACTGTCAATTTATTCAGTAAACTTAACATTTTCATCATGGTAAAGTACACGAACGAACAACGTCTGCAAATTATAAAAATTTACTACAGAAATTCGGAGTCGGTGACCGCTACTTTAAGAGCGTTAACTCCGATTTTCGGTCGTAATTCTCGCCCTAGTAGACAGGCAGTAACAAGTTTAGTGCAAAAATTTGAGTCTACATATTCGTTGTGTGATGTTGCCGTGCCAGTGAGATAACGGGTTGGTCGAAGTGTCGAAAATATCGCTGCCGTTGAAACGTCCGTAGCAAATGATCCAAATCAGTCAATTCCACGGCGTTCTCAAGAGTTTGGCATCGCCCAGACCACTTTATGGCGAATTTTGCTTAAGGATCTTGGTTTACACCCATACAAGATCAAGCTGACTCAAGAATTGAAGCCGATGGACCATTTGAAGCGACGTACGTTCTCCGATTGGGCTCTGGAAAAGATGCGACAAGATGATCAATTTCATCGCAAAATCATTTTCATTGACGAATCTCATTTTTGGCTCAATGGATTCGTCAATAAGCAAAATATGCGTTATTGGTCGGGTGAAAATCCACATGTGCTTCATGAAACACCACTTCATCCACAAAAAACAACTGTTTGGTGCGGTTTGCATGCCGGCAGCGTCATAGGGCCATATTTTTTCGTCGACGATAATGATCGTCACGTTACTGTGAATGGTAGTCATTATCGCGCCATGATTACCGATTATTTTTGGCCCGAATTGAAAGATATGGACTTGGACAACATGTGGTTTCAGCAGGACGGTGCCACAAGCCACACAGTACACGTTACAATCGATTTATTGAAGAGTAAGTTTGACGAGCATGTTATCTCAAGAAATGGACCAGTCGATTGGCCGCCTCGTTCGTGCGATTTAACGCCTCTAGACTTTTTTCTTTGGGGCTACGTCAAGTCATTGGTCTATGCCAACAAGTCGACAACGTTGGAAGAGCTCAGAGCTAACATTGAACGCGAAATAGCAGCCGCTTCGGCCGAATTGTGTGGCCGAGTCATCGAAAATTGGGTCCAACGAATCGACAGCTACAAACGTGACCGCGGTGGCCATATGAACGAAGTCGAGTTCTATTCATAAATGTTTTGATTGTACTTCAACCGATAATAAAGTTTTTGAAATATCTCAAATGGTCTGCATTTTATTTTTAAAAAAAATTGTCAAGTCCTTATTGGAAAACCCTTTATGATATCGCCATTACAAAGCTTTTTATTCGCAGAAATATTTATTTGTAATTAATAGACTTACGTAGTTTTTCATTTTCAACCAACATCGCTTCTGCAGATTTGTTATACGATTTTGAGGGCTATGACCGTTCTTGTGTAATGTTTTTCTTCAAACTTTTTACATAAATTAAATATTATAAAAATAATTTTAGAAACTAGTACACATATATCATAATATAATTAATATAAGGTATTGAAACAAATTTGTACAAATAAGATTTAAAGTGCAAGTAATGGAAAATATGCTGATTTTTAAAAGAAAGACAAAAGCTATATTAAAATTATGTATATAGGCATTAAACGTGCCCCGATTCACGTAGGGTCAAATATTCCACTTTGCTAGAAATATGTATATATATTCATGCACGAGCTTCTTTCATTTACGTGGTATATAAAATGCGTATTGCCATTAAATATACTGTCTGCACTTGAATATAATAATGATAACAATATGCGCTTATTTTTCAAAAAAATATCACATATAAATAACTTAGTAGTACATATACAGTGCAAATGAATACAATACAAAGGCTACTAGGATAGTTTTGAAATAGAGCTTTGTTTATTTAATTTTTTATAAGTAATTTACTCTACACTCAATACACCTATCCATCTTCCGAAACCAATCTTTAAACCAGTGCTGCCAAGTTTCACTAGGGAGTAAAGCACACTCGTTGTCCCAAGCCCGCAGAAGGTCCTCATCACTGGAAAACCGCCTCCCTTTTAGCTTCATTTTCACATGCAGGAACAGTGCGAAGTCGCAGGGAGCAAGATCTGGACTGTAGAGGGAGTGCTCGAGAAGTTTAAGTCCTGTCGTGGTCAAACAATCGGTGCAGACTTTGGCGCGGTGAGCTGGAGCATTATCGTAATGGAGGAACCAGGGGTCAATTCTTGACTTTGGTCGCAGGTTCTTCATAGATCCAATGACTTTAGGCAGGCACTGTTCAGTATACCGCTTAGCTGTGACTGTCTTCTCTGTGTCCAAAACGACGCGTTCCACAATCCCACTCGATTTGAAAAATACAGCCATCACTTTCTTCTTTACAGATCGGGATTTTCTGACAACTACGCCTGTGTCCTCATCACCAAAGACCCAAACTTTGTTTTGAGCTTCATTTGAGGCACATCGTGATAGTACAGCCAAGTTTCGTCACATGTCACGATGTTTTTCACATACCGAGATTGTCCCTTATTAAATTTTTGAGCATCTCCCGGCACCATGTCATTTGCTATTCAGTCAGTCAATGCGGCACCCAGAGAGAACAAAGTTTCTTCACGTGCAAACGATCAAACAGAATCGAAGGAATTGCTGGTGCATATAGGCCTGAAGTATCCTCTATCTGTTGGTAGCTAAGTCGCCTATCCTCGCCTAGCATTTTCCTCACAGTAGTAATGTTTTCCTTCGTAACCTAGTACAAGAGTCATTTCTTCGAAGCATTGGTCTATGTTTAAACCACGCACGAAATTATAACGCAAAACTGCTCTTATCTCATTTCGTTTCCACGATTCCATCGCAAGCACTTTACACTCTCATTGCTAATGAATAACTGAGCCCATCGACATGGCGCGGCGACTGCTGTGCACGTATGAACATGTCTCAATATGCAGCAATAAGCAGCTCCTACGATTCATTATTGCGTCATATTGCAAAACTTTCCTAGTACCCTTTGTATATTGAACTTCTAAATAGAAAACTTTAAGGGCTGGTTCAGTAAAGTAAGTGCCTACTAAATACTAATTACTGATAATAACTTAACCTATTTATACTATTCTATCCAGGTACACAACCGTAACTCATCGAATTAATTATATTGGAGCAAAGTAATGAAGATAATTCCCAAACATAAAAAATGTAAGTTACTATTGAAATGAGAGACCTTACACACAAGACTGCTTATCAAGATACTTAAATATAGCATACCTGAAAGCCGCCAAACCCACTGATTGAAAATGGTCATCTAAACAATTGTAAAGAAAATAAATATTATATACGAAAGGTCTTCTAAAAGAAGCTGTGAGGTATCTAAGTAAACTAATAGTATTTCCATCTTAAATGAATATTGTGTACTCGTACATCACACCGAAACCGAACTTTATTCAGTAAAATGGGGGACATTAAATTTATCAAAGTATTTAATTTTTGTAAATTTCGGCCATATTTTCGCACACCGAAAATGTATGACATATACGGGTTTTGTACTACCTGAACCCGTCCCATATCTGGAATTCAAATAGGGATCATATACAAACAGGTAATAATTAAAAAAGGGTCAGCGTCAGTAAGTCACACAGAAAATAGATTTAAATACGCAAATCATCTTCATGTTGCAATAGGTGGCATCTATAACTTTGAATGCATATACTATTGATATCGGAATATATTAACCATAATTATTACCAGATTTTTACTCTGCACAGCTACCGAAATACTGCAATAATTCAACATAATTTGAAGTTGACCTTTAAACTCCTTCATATGCTTTTCTTTCCCAAATACCAAAATACAACTCTTATCGAGATGCAGAAGCAGAAAATGATTACTGAAACTAGAAGTAATTCGGATCAAATCATCGTTAATTTTAGACACTGTACTGGATAGTTCAGAAGGCAAACAATTCAATTATATTCGAGCACCATCCACATGCATGTGCAATTTAATATTTGATGTTTGCTGGTAGCGGGCTTATCGAAAGAAGATGTACTTATGTTAACAGGTAAAAAAGATGAATCCCGATTTTTCAACCGAGTCATCTGGTCCAATCAAATAAATACGATTTCATAAGCTCCATACAAGCCCCTCCGTTGACACTGCAAAATGGTCAGTAGAATATCGTAACTGATCGTATCAAAAGTCTTACTAAAGTTCAATAACACTAAAATGCTAAGTTCGCTATTATCTTTGGCTGATTTTATATTATCTGTTACATTCAGGAGAGTTATGAAGTAACTGTGCCCATGTCTATAACTCGGCTAACTCTGAGGAATCAAGTCATAGCTACGTAAACGCTCGTTCAGCTGAGCACACATAATTCTCCAAAACCATGCTCAATTAAGGAAGCATGCTTACGGGACGAAGGTACTTGACGGTGAGGTAATCTTAGGTAATGGTAACAAAATAGCTAGATTCCATTGTTGTGGACATTAATTGGGATTCAAGCAGGAGTTGATTATATGGGCGAGATAGTGAAGTGCAAAAGGTAAAATCAATTTAAGTAAATGAATACTAATACCATCAATACCCAAAGCAATAGTAATGCTGTGGGTATTGATGAATCAATGAAGCAATTTGAAAAATGAGATCTCGATCAATAGTGTAGATTCAAAATTCTTGTAAGTGGAACTTGTATAAAAATGAATTATGTTTGGAGTAATATTAGTTTATGGGATACTACAAGCAAATGCTCTATTAATTTGATTTGCATGGGAATCATTTCGGTCCACAAATATTTAGAGCACTTCTCTATGCTGAAACAATTTCAAAATAAACACTTTTCTCATTACAGATAGCGAGTGTAATGAAATTCCGCATTTGCTTATAGTTTTACTAGTGCGTATGCAACTCAGGTCCTTAAAATTTAGGTTTGGCTTTGTCGCATAGTTTTTGTAACAATTTTATATTACATATATCCAAAAAAAACCCGCGATTTAGTTATTTTTAGTGTCTTTTACTGTTAATGGGAGCGTAACGATCAAATAAGAACAAAATTCCGTGATTAAAAAATAATAATTTGTTATACGACAAGTAGTGGGAATGATACATAAGTGGCGCTTTAATAGGTAAAACAAATGCACTCTAATTTATGTTGCCTATTTATATGTTTACATTCCGATATTTAGATAAATCGGTTGATTAGTTTATTTTTGACAGCTGATTGAAAAAGAAGCAACACATCGTTTTGTTAAAATGGAAAAAGCAGTATCGTGCGGTGATTAAATACTTCGCAATTAAGGGTATGAAAGCTACCGAAATAAAAGATGAGTTACGGGAAACATTAGGTGAATCTGCTCCATCATCCGCTACAATAAGTAGATGGGTAAATGAATTTAAACGTGGTAGAACAAGCTGTGTTAATGAAGCGCACTCTGGAGCACCCAAAATCGTGACTTCTAAGGAAATGATTATAAAAATCCATAATATTATTACGCAAGATCAACGACTCAAAGTGAGAGAGATTGCAAACATGGTAAACATTTCAACAGAACACGTACACCACATTTTACCGAAAGAATTGTGCCTTTTCAAGCTTTCGGCAAGATGGGTGCCGCGATTGTTTACGACTGATCAAAAGTTCACTCGTTTGCGCATTTCCAATGAGTGTTTGGATCTTTATAAGCGGAATCCGGTTGATTTTTGTAGGCGATTTGTTACTCGCGATGAGACTTGGATACACTACAGTACACCCGAAACTAAACAACAATCGAAACAATGGTTAGAACGTGGTTCTGCATCTCCAAAGAAAGCGAAAACCACTTTATTGGCAAACAAGGTGATGGCATCAATTTTGTGGGATTCAAAAGGCATTTTGCTCATTGATTGCCTTCAGACAAGTGCCACAATAAACGGACAATATTATGCAGATTTTCTACAAAAATTAAATGTTGAGATTCGTGCTAAACGGTCAGGAATGGCAAAGAAAAAGATTCTGTTTCATCAAGACAACGCTCCCTCGCATACCAGCACAGCTACGATGTCCAAAATCGACGAGTTGCATTTCCAATTAGTACCGCATGCGCCTTATTCGCTGGATCTAGCCCCTTTCGACTTCCACCTTTTTCCAAAATTGAAAACGGCACTAAGTGGAAAGAAATTTTCGCCTGACGACGACCTTATCATCTTCGTAAATGAGTATTTTGCAAGCCTTCCGGAATCGCATTTCAGAGATGACATAAGGGCATTGGAGCACCGTTGCAATAAATGTATTGCTCTTTTAGGAGAATATATTGAAAAGAAAAAATTTTTTGTATTTAAAAAATTCGTCTTTCTTTTCCATTCTCACTACTTGTCAAACTACCCTTGTATATGTATGTCCATGTTAAATATGTAATTAAATGGTATACTGAATAGATCCTTATTATACCCACTATATATAATCAAAAAAAGAGAAGTCTCTGAACGTATAGGATCTAAATTTCTTGTTAGGTCATTCCACCATAATTTTATTATAAACAGTAACGTCGTAATTAGATATCTCGGAACATATAACACGTGAATCGTAGATTGAGATTGTTTCGGATGTAGTGATAATATCTAGAAGGAATGAGCAATTCTGCCCAATGACATCTTCATTACTAAAATCTTGCATGTCTGCATTCACGTCACCCAGGCATATCACTGCATCGAAATTCAAAGTAAAGTCAGAAAGCAGAAACTCATCAGAAAATACTTTATTATTTAATACAACCTTGTACACACATCTGAATAAATATTCTTTCGCAGAAAATTGCCCAAGTAGAAAAGAATAAAATAATTACATTCATTCCATAAAATTCTGTAAACCAAAAGTAAGGTGGTTTATAGAATATTTTTGTAATACATTTACTGATCGTGATATACAACCTCACACTTTTTCTTTAATTTATTCTGAATACATGCCTGGTCATAATAAAATTCCTGAATTAAATAACTAACAGTTCGTGAACTTTATTGTATGTATAAAAGTATTTGTGAAATAGCACAAATCAGTTGCTACCAAACGTTTAAGGGGAACGAAATGGCCCTAATAATACGCGAGTTCTTGAATCTTCATTATTACGCTTTAGAACAATGGAGAGGTGAGAAATATGGATAGTAATTTGTTAAATAAGAATTATATTTTATAAACGCATCTAAAATAATAACTATATAAGTTAGTTGAAATAAAAAGACGACGGGTTTTATGATTTTGTGTTATTTTTGAATGAATATACCAGGTGTTTCGGAAAGTCATTACTGGTTTTTCTAACAGATTTAAGCTAGATTTAAGTATGCAATGTTATGATTTGACACATACATATGTCATCTTATTTTATATATTATTATTTTATTTTACTTACATCAGGCTTCAAAGCCATACATGTTACGTTTTGTGAAAGTAACACTGTCATAGATACCACTTTGAAAATGTCGAGTTTCATGCCTGAAAGAGTGCATTTGCGGCACGCATTACTTTTCTAATTTAATCAGAAAAAGCGGCTGAAAATCATCGTTTGCTAGTAGAAACTTACGGTGAGCATGCTACAACCATAAAAACATGTGAGACATAGTTTCGACAATTCAAAAGTGGTGATGTCGATGTGCAAGGCAAAGAACGTTCTGATAGAATTAAAAAGTTTAAAGATGCGAAACTGCAAGTTATTGGATGAAGACTCAAACCAAGCTCAGAAACGATTGACAGAAGTATTAAATGTGGCTCAAGAAACGAATAGAGACCGATAATAATAGCAATGGGAAAATCCAAAAGATGGGAAAATAGGTGTCACATCAATTGAATGACAGGCAAATGTTAAATCGAAAAATCGTCTGTGAAATGCTGCTTCAAAGGTAAGATCGGACGTCATTTCTGCATCGAATACTGACGGGTGATGAAAAATAGATTTATTTCGAAAATCCTAGGCGCAAAAAGTCATGGTTATCACCTGGCGAAACTGGCTCATCGACTCCAAGGCCAAACCAATGCTCTATGTTTGGTGGGACCAGAATGGCGTGCTGTATTACGAACTGTTAAAATCTGGTAAATCACCTAATACTGATCACTACCGACAACGAATTGTCAATTTGAACCATGCATTGATAAAAAAACGTCCAGAATGGGCTCGAAGACACGGTAAAGTGATTTTACAGCTCTCCGTCCCATACATTAAAACCGGTCAAAGAAGCATTGAAAGTACTTGGATGGGATATAATATCGCACCCGCCGGACTCTTCAGGCTTTGCTCCGTCCGATTTTCACCTTTTCGCATCAGTGGGACACGCGCTTCCAGAGCAGCACTTCGCCAATTTCGAAGAAGTTAGAAAATGGCTCGATGAATGGTTTTGCTCAAAGGGCAAACAGTTTTTTTGGGAAGGCATCCATAAATTGCCTGAAAAATGGGCAAGATGTGTAGAATCAAATGGCCAATATTTTAAATAAATCAGTTTCTTCATTTTCTTGAGAACTATGTAGTTTTTTTTACGAAAAGGTGTGGTAATGACTTTCGGGTACTACTGGTATGTTACGTACCAATTTTTTATAGCAAGTTATAAATTGACTTCTTAAGCGAATAAAAGTAAAAACAATATATGAGCTTTATCTATAACTTTGAGTTTTAATAATAATATTTATTGCATTATTTGAAAACAAATAAAAACACTTAATATTCCGCTCCCAATTAATTTGTTATTTCACACATAGCGCTGGCAGATATAATGTTGCAATCTCAGATTCAATGGCAATTCAATTTTGTTAAATACGAGGTAAGGCAATTATATAACGAGACTGTGTTCGTTCCATTGCGCAGCCGCATCGGACGAGATTGTAATTGGAATGTCATTGATCTTGGTACTTCCCAAGCAACAACCTATAGTTTCCTCTCTGTGTCTGCTTCAGTTTGCTTTTGAGCTTTAATTGTAGAGAACACCGTTACTTAGTATGCCGTGACAAAGGTTAACATAAAAATTGAGCAGTGAATTAACTTGAAATTCATTGTAAATTTAAAAAAATCGCCAACAGATAGTTTTCTGAAGGTCGGGAATAGGTCGAAAATGATGAACGCTCTGGTCGACCTGTGACTGCAAGAATTGAAGGGAACGTTCAGAAAATTAATGAAATTGTGCGGAAAGACCGGCGTCTGAGCATACGGATGATTGCCGATATGGTAAACATTAACAAAGAAACAGCAAGAGACATTTTGCATGATGAATTAAACATGACAAAAGTTTGTGCGAAAATGGTGCCGAAAAGCCCCATTTAGGAACAAAAAGACAATTGAATGGATATTTGCTCTGACATTACAAAGCGACTCATATAAGAATCAGACTTGCTTACAAAAATCATCACATGTTATTAATCTTGGATTTTTCAGTATGGCCCAGAGCAAAGCGTCGGTCGTTCTATTGGAGAGCCGCCAGATCACCAAGACAGAAAAGAGCACGAATGAGCAAGTTGAAATTGAAGGTAATGCTGATTGCTTTCTTCTATGTCAAGGGTGTTACCATGACTGACTAGGTGCCTGAGGGTAAAATCATTAATCGGAAATACTACTAAGAAATCTTAATCGACCTGAGGGAAAGAGTAAGGAAGAAAACACCAGATTTCTGGAAGAATAACTCGTATTTTCTGCACCACTACAACGCACGAGTTCACAATGCTCTAATCTGTGAAACAGTTTTTAGTCAACAAGCGCATTGCTATGCTTGATCATCCTCCGTATTTGCCAGATCTCGCACTATGTGGCTTCTATCTGATCCCAAAAGTGAAAAGCGCATTAAAGGGAACACATTTTCAGTCTGTTGAATATGTAAAAGCAAAAACGATAGTTGTAGAAGAGTCTGACAACTGATAAGTACAGCATTGTTTTGGACAATGAATGACACGTATACAGCGGTGAGGGGGTAGAGGAGGGGAGGAAAGTATGTTGAACGGGATAAAAGTAAAATGTCAATTTATTTGCTATAAATAACATTTCTTGCACCAGTCTCGTTATTTGATTGCCACACTTCGCACACCATCCAGTATACATATTTTCTACGTTTGCCGAAAACTTACCTATACTTTCATTCACTTCGTCGAAGTATTTCAATATCTCAATTTTAACAGATTACGTGCTATATCGCCCTCTTTCTCTCGAACGCACGATTCTATTTTCAAAGTTTCAAAGATATTTAATAGCATCGATCTTTAACCTCTTTAACAAACAACATAGTTTGTTTGCTAGTTCTACGAAAACCATTCAATATAAATCCTTTTGCCCCTTTTAATCGCGTCAATATTTCTTGAAGGTAAATTTTGACGAAGACTGTGGTTAGTCAAATTAAATAGTTAAGGTTAGCAGCCACTTTTCACAATAATTTGCGTATTCTGTATACGTATTTCGACAACTAAGTTGTACTAGACTTACACTCAATGTGCGTTTGGCTTGCGGATTTTGCCGTGGTTCCAGATGCGACGACTTTCCACACAAATTACATTTAATTGGAGGAGGAATTTGGGGAATAGACAATATTGAATGAGGTGCTAAGAGACTCAAAGCTGTACTGGCTGGTAACCTATTCGGTAAGGCAAGCGTCTAGCAAACGGCAGATACAGATTCAAGTCCTGTTCCAGCGCAGAAATTTTTAATTCATTTCTGTGACAGTAATCAACGATGCCATAGCAGAAAATACTAATTTTCGTAAGAGTACATTTTTCGTAGAATAACGTATGTTAGTTTTTTAATGGAAATTTATAGCGTGTTAATATTTTTTACTAAAGAGAGAAATGGGACAAAGGTGTTATCAATTTTGTCCTTTCTCATTATTTTGGGACTACTGAGTGCTGTTATTATTTTGAGCAATATTATAATATACAGACTTGTTCATTCTAGAATTAGATATGCGCTGTCCACAAGTGGAAAGAGTGCAGTTAGGTTAAAGCGCGCGAGAAAGGAGGATAGAATATCTCTCATTGGCAGTTTCGTTTTCTCCCACTTTTGTATTGCAAACAACTTCCCCTACTTTCTCGCGTGTTACGCGTGAGAATGTCTGAAATCAGTCTTCACCAGCGACATGATGTGTGTAGGTCGGGGCTGTAAATCATTATGCATTAACAATACGTACCTACATTTTTGAATTGTATAAATTATTTGATGCATTTTATTTGAATGTTTTAATAAAATGCAACATGGCTATTTTCTTGAAATGTTTTGCCGTTTGGCGTGAAACTAATAAAATATTCTTGAAATAAATGAAATAGAAAATTCTAAAAATTAAAAAGATTTTCAAACAATGAAAAAATTAAAAGAAACTTTTAAAAATCCTAGTGTAGAATACGACGAACTGTTAGAGGTTTTACGTCAACTACTTCAGATATTTGTTTACTAGAATAAGAAGGTTCGATTTCAACAATACTGCACACCTCGATTTCCCTCTGTTCTCGTTCTTCAGGTAACTGACGAATTCTAGCTTGATCTTAGTCAAATAAGTGAATACAGTTTTGGCAGGTATTCAAACATCCCGTACTCTCTAACCTATGGACAATATTCAAAACAGTCTGAACAGTCGGTACGGGTCTATTTTCAAACGAAAAAACAAATCGCCCAACAATTTCTTGTGCGCTATGGCCAGGATAGTACCATTTTATAATTTGTATTCGTTCTTCGTGTGTATAAGTCATTTTTAAAAGTAAAATAATAAATGCTTAGTACACCGCAACGGCTTTAACAAGAATGACTTATTTTGATTATCAGTAGGGGAGGTTTATCGTAGCAGCGCACGAACACACGAACTGTGGGGTAGTGAGAGATATTCTATCCTCCTTTCTCGCGCGCTTTAACCTAACTGCACTCTTTCCACTTGTGGACAGCGCATATCTAATTCTAGAACAACAAATCTGTATACAGACTTGTTCATTCTAGAATTAGAAAATAGCCATGTTGCATTTTATTAAAAGATTCAAATAAAATGCATCAAATAATTTATACAATTCAAAAATGTAGGTACGTATTGTCAATGCATAATAATTTACAGCCCCGACCTACACACATCATGTCGCTGGTGAAGACTGACTTCAAACATTCTCACGCGTAACACGCGAGAAAGTAGGGGAAGTTGTTTGCAATACAAAAGTGGGAGAAAACGAAACTGCCAGTGAGAGATATTCTATCCTCCTTTCTCGCGCGCTTTAACCTAACTGCACTCTTTCCACTTGTGGACAGCGCATATCTAATTCTAGAATGAACAAGTCTGTGTATATATATTGGGTCTGGGAAAAAGTTCGTGACGTTTTTCCCGATAGATGGCATTGGTTGCCGATAACTAAAGAACAACAAGTCACAGCGACACCACCGACGGCTCGTTTTTTAGATGACCTTCCGAACGTTAGTTTGAGCGTAGAAACATTGTAATCGGTGCAGTGGTTGGAAAGTTATTCGCACTTGAAAATGGAGAAGAATAATGAGAAATTTCGCTATATTCTGCAATATTATTATGATAAGGGGAAGAACGCTGCGCAGGCTTGTGATAAAATTTGTGCTGTGTACGGTGAAGGTACTTTATCGAAATCTGTTGCGCGGAAATGGTTCGCTCGCTTTCGTTCTGGAAATTTCAATGTGAAAGATGAGTCACGCTCCGGTCGTCCAATCACTGAAAAATCTGATGAAATTCTTGAAAAAGTCCAACAAGATAAGCAAATCAGCAGTGTCGATATTGGCATGGAGCTAGGCATTGACCACAAAACTGTTTTGAACCATTTACACAAAGCTGGTTACAAAAAAAAGCTTGACGTATGGGTTCCTCATGAGTTGAGCGTGAAAAACATGATGGACCGAATTAACATCTGCGATGCGCTGCTGAAACGGAATGAAATCGAGCCGTTTCTGAAACGTTTAATAACCTGAGATGAAAAATGGATTACGTACGATAATCGGAAGCGTAAAAGATCGTGGATAAAGGATGGTGAGCCGTCACAAGCGTTCGCTAAGCCAACATTGACGCCAAAAAAAGTGATGCTGTGTGTATGGTGGGACTGGAGGGGAATCGTCCACTACGAGCTACTTCCAACTGGTCAGACGATTGATTCTCAACTCTACTGTGCACAACTAGAGAGATTACGCCAGGCGATTGAAAGAAAACGGCCCGAATTGATTAATAGGAAAGGTGTTGTCTTCCATCATGACAACGCCCGACCACACACTTCTTTGATGACCCGTCAAAAATTGAGAGAGTTTGGTTGGGAAGTTTTGATGCACCCACCTTACAGTCCGGATATAGCACCCTCTGACTATCATCTGTTTCGATCTCTGCAGAACTCTCTCAATGGAATTAAGTTGGTTTCAAAAGAAGCCTGTGAAAACTACTTGATTCAGTTTTTCGACCAGAAACCACAGAAGTTTTTCACCGATGGGATCATGGATCTACCAAAAAAATGGCGAAACATTGTCGATAATAATGGAGCATATTTGGTTTAAATGAATTCGTCCACGCGCCATGCGGGGACCAGTTGAATTTTACTGAAAAAACGCCACGAACTTTTTCCCAGACCCAATATATATATATATATATATATATATATATATATATATATATATTTGAACAATAAAATCAGAGGATTTTTTTGAATAATAGAATGTACTGGTTACTATGAAATCCTAACCAAGACATTAGGATATATAGATAGAGACGACAATACTGATACGACTTATAAAAAGGCATGAAACCAAATCTGTGCTACAAGGTGAAAGTTCCAGCACATTCTATCTTATTCCTACTAAATACTTAATACAGATGTTAGAGAGACGAGCGTTGGCGCGATGGTAAAAATCTGTTTTCAAGAAGGTACAAACGTTTATGAATGCTGCAAGCGATGTACCACTTCTCTGTATGTGTGTCTTTTGTGTTTACAGGAGCACGCTCTTCTTCCATAGTAAAGACGAAGACCATCATTTTCTTCTTTAAGGATCGAGATTGCTCGTACAGTCACTGGCGTTCTTTCATATTCAAGAAGCCAATTGTCATTCTATGCTTTAATGCGTACATTATAGTAGTAAAGCTAGGTTTCGTCACCTATCAAGATGCTGTTAAGGTACTGAGGTATTTCATTTTTAAACTTCTCGAGCATCTCGTGGCACCATAAAACACGTCATGCCATCTTCTCGTTAAGCCATGAGGTTGACATAGAAAGAAAATCTTTATCCCCGGAGATGTTCATGTAAAATGATAGAAATAGCAGGTGCTTGAATGCGCAGACTTTTTTCTATCTGACGAGAGTTTGCGTGCAGATTCGAGCACCTTCCTGATAGCACCAATGTTTTCGACAATGAACAAAGTGTCCAATCTTGTGCCCCATTCTGACATCGAAACATTTTCCAAGCCCAAATTTCTAATGTGCAAACCACCAAGTTGTAGTGCAAAATTGTGTAATACTTCTTTTTGATCAAGCTATAGCAAGTACTTACACTACCATGATTTAGGAACGGTAAACAAACAGATCGAGTCAGAACTTGTCAAAGTATATTGCAAAATGTTTGTAGTGTTCTTTGTAATTTAATACTATATTTCAGCTTATTTAATTCCTAGTATCAATTCATAGAAGAATGTAAGACTTTTATTCGTTGATGAAGTAATTGTTGTATTATCGATTAATTAAACTGAAGGTTAAAAACTAATATTTTTTATTTTTTCAGATCCACGAGTCGACGACTGGTTCCTAATGGGTTCTGCTTGGCCAATGCTTGGAATTATTGGATGTTATTTGTATTTCGTCCTTAGTTTAGGTCCAAAATTAATGGAAAATAGAAGACCATACAACCTCGATAATATATTAATTGTGTATAATGTTGTGCAAGTAGTATATTGTGCAGTATTATTTATTATGGTAAATCAGATTATTATTTAGTGGGCGTTAGCGAACATACATAATTGCATATATTTTCTAGGCTACCATATATTTAATACCCTACTATAATGTACTTTGTGAGCCTTGCGATTATTCAATGAGCTTTCGAGGTATTGTGGCAGCAAAATTGACTTGGTGGTACTTTATTTTAAAAATCATTGACTTGCTAGATACGGTAAGAATTATTTTTTTTAATTTAGTGAGAATATCGTGTATGGAAAATTACGTACATACGTTGGAATCTTTTTACTCTTACTTTTACTCAATCGTTAAATTTACTTAAACTATCAAAGTTGCGATGATATCTTAACCTTCGTTTATAGAAGAAGCATTATCGATTTAGTTATTTTAGTGTAATATTGTATAAAAACATTAAAAAACATAAAAGATAGCGCAATGAATCGATAATTGATAGAAAAGTATGCATAAGATTTTGTGTAACTCTCAGTGTGATATTTGAAGAAATTTTAGGTAAGTAATATTTGCATCTAATGTTTTAACATGAATAATTAATATAGTATACCCTCTCTTAATCCCATTCTGTCTTTAAAATGTTTAAATGAATTCCTCAGAAATTAAATGATTGTTATTTTGTCTACTGATTGGCTGCAACCGAACTTACTGAAACTTTCATCAAACTTGTAATACCCCTAACCGTTTAGAACAAAAATCATCTTACTCTTATATCTCCTCCTTATTTTAAAATATTTTAAATTCTTCAAATTTATTGGGTTGGCAACTAAGTACTTTCGGTTTTGTAGTATAAAATAAAACACTTTTTTTTAAAGAAAGAATAGTTTTTAATCAATTATATATTTTCCATTTTGCTCAATGACCTTTTGCCATCAAATTTCTGGTCCTTATCAGCAAAAAACTGAACCAGGTGCGAGTGAATGAGGAATGTGGAATCACTTCCCAGCCAAGCTCCAATAGTTTCCCACGAGTTGCCAAAGATGTGTGAGGCCTTGCATTATCTTGGTGGAAAACTACACCTTTCCGATTTGACAATTCTAGCCGTTTTTCTTTGATTGCTTCATCCAGTTTTATTAATTCTTGACAGTGAACATCAGAATTGATCGTTTGGTTCCTTGGAAGCAGCTCAAAAAACACAGCACCTTTGTAATACCACCAAACTGACAGCATGATCTTTTTTGGAAGCAATTCAGCTTTCGATGTGATTTGAGCTGGTTTATCGTGTTTGCTCCATGATCGTTTTCGAACTATGTTACTGTACAGGACCCATTTTGGATCACCATATCGCAAAAGTCGATTCTTTGTGTTAAATGAATTTCTTTCAATTCGTGAGGTACCCAAATGTCAAGCTTCTTAACTAGCTCAAGACATTTTAAATGTTTTTCAATTGTTGTGTGCGATACATGTAGCCTCTCCGCAACCTCTCGAACAGTTATAAGACGATCCTCTTCAATTATGACTTTGATTTGGTCATCATCAACTTCAATAGGCCGACCAGAACGTTGCTCATCTTTGAGGGAAGAATCTCCAGAACGGAATTTTTTATACCAATTCTGACACGTGCGCTTTGTTAAGCAATTAGCACCATAAACTTCACATATCTTTTTGTAAGCCGCAGCAGCTTTCTTCCCTTACCGAAAATAAAATAGTAAAATATGTCGAAAATGTTCGTTTCTGCACTCCATTTAAAATTAACCCACAACTAATAGCTTTAATAAAAATCACGCCCTACTTGCTTCTGAAGTTACGTCAATGTGACTAGTATCACGCGACAAACGGTAAAGTACAGCACTAACATACGTTATACAAAAAATAAAGCAACGCTCTCTATCAGTAAAAACCGAAAGTACTTAGTTGCCAACCCAATAGTTTCAGTCGAGAAAAGAGGTGATAATCAGAAGATAATCAGAGCAGGCGATTCTTTTTATAACGATGTGCGATTTTTGAGGCGAAGCATTATCATACAAAAAAGAATATAGTTCGCGTCTTTCTTCTTTAATTCTTTTTTACACAACGTGGTTAGTAATGTCGAATATTTCCCAGTGACTTATCCAAAAAACCGATTATGATTGCTCCACGGCAATTCCAAAAAAGCTTAAGCAACGATTTTTCCAACAGATTTTGAGCATGGAGCTTCTTAAGTCTTGAAATGGAGACACTCTGGTTCTCTCCATTTCATCAATTGCTCTTTAGTTTCCCGACCGTAGAAAAGTGCTTAAGTCTCATCATGGTAACAACGTGGCTCAGGAAATAGGCATGTTTTTCAAACTAAGTACAGATTGATAGCGACGCATCTATCCTTACTCGTTGTTGATGAATATTTACCTATTTGGGATCCTTGTTTCATAAATATTCAGTATCTCAAATATCCTCTTCAGTCCAATTGAAGGATCTGAGAGTATCATGACATGGGCCGCATTGATGTTTATATATATTTTCAAAGCCTTAATCTCCAATCGAAAATTTTCTTTTTTTGAAATATTATTCTTCATAATTGCATATGAGGAACAACGATCGCCGAGAATATTAAGCATATCTTCGTATGTAAATTGTTACTATTTAATTTCTGCAAACAAAGACATTTAAAGATAGTTCCATACTCGATTATAATTTTGGCAGACGTTCTTTTTCTCAAATTATATTCCGCAATTATGTTTTGGCCTTTTAACATAAAATCTGAAAATTATATTTTTTAATTATTTATTACTTATTATTAATTATTATTAATTATTGTAGGTAAGTTCTAGATTATCTTTTTTTTTGTACAACAAATTTAAAAAAATATATTTTGCAGATTTCTTTTTCAAAGTCGTCTGATAAAATTGTCTGCTATTAAGAGTAGCAAAAGTATATTGATGAGCTAGGAATTAGGAAATCTCAAATAATAATTGTAAGTTTAAAAAAGTTAGCATGTATATAAGAAACTGTTATTTAGTTTCCTAATGTCTGTTCCTATCACATCTAAACACACCTTTTTGCCCGGTCACTTACCTCGATTCGCATGTTCCAGATACATTCTCTCAAATTTGATTGTAAAATGTAAATCACATCTTATTTTAGTTATAATTAGTGTCATTATATATGTTTATATATATAAAATCTGAAACTCTATCTACATGTAACAACTAAAACGATTTCAAAAGTCATTCGCCGTTCTGACATCACCTCAGGTTAGTTCTCGTTCTGTTGAAGATTAAAGAACGTTGTTATCAGTATACGTGCGAATCATTTTAATTAATATTGACTACTCTTTTCATAATTCTATCTATCTACCTTCCGCAAAATCCCATGAAACCAGATATGTACTTTAAGGTGCGTAGATGTTCCAACACATTCCACTTGTTTCTTACTTCGGTATAGACGTTGGAGCGATGAGTCGAGGGTACGTACTTTTCTCTTAATTCTACCTATCATAGTTATTCCTACTTCCGCGAATATCCTTTGTTTCCTTAACTGTATTTGATTTTCTAAAGCTTTTTTTGGTAATCCAACTGTTAACTTCCAAACAATAACGTTGGTCTCTATCAATATCATTGATTTAGAAATGCTCTGTTCAATAAATGATACAGTTTTGATGACGTTCCAATTTTTGTCCCCAAGTTGGCAAGCTACTGTCGTTATTGTCCATTTGAACATCCTTTACAAAGTATTTATATTCTTATGTGCTAAGGCTGATTACCTACTATCATTACTGTTGTCTTTCATTCTTTTATTATCCTCTTTTTTTAGGTATTTTGAATGTTTATGTTTTCTCATAATTCTTTCTTATTGTTCTCAAGTGTTATTTGGTAAAGCCTATGATAAACGACTTGGGGTGCTTCGAATTTTTTACTTACTTCTTCTGGGATATCATCGATTAAAGCTGTAAATAGTGTCGGACTTAATACTCCACAAGAGTCAAACCTTCCTTTCTCCATATTACATGTTATATATGTAATTATATAACAGGTACATGAATTTTTTGTTATTTTTAAGAGCTTTTTTTGGTAATTCAACTGTTAACTTCCAAACAATAATGTTGGTTTCTATCAATATCATTGATTTATAAATGCTCTGTTCAATAAATGATACAGTTTTGATGAGGTTTCAATTCTTGTCTCCAATTTGGTAAGCTACTGTAGTTATTGTCCATTTAAACATTCTTTACAAAGTATATTCTTATGTGCTAAGGCTGATTACCTACTATCATTACTGTTGTTTTTCATTTCTTTATTATGCTCCTTTTTCTTGGTATTCTAAATGTTTATGTTTTCTTATAATTCTTTCATATTGTTCTACAAAATAATATAATCAACGAACGACCATACCTCAAATGTTAGTTGATAAAGCCTATGATAAACAACTTGGAGTGCTTCGAATTTTATACTTACTTCTTCCGGGATATCATAGATTAAAGGTGTAAATAGTGTCGGACTTAATACTCCACTTAGAGTCAAACTTCCCTTTCTCCATATTACATGTTATATGTAGAGGTACATGAATTTTTTGTTATTTTTAAGAATTTCTTTTTATACCTCTTTTCTAGACTGCTGCCTATCAGTTTCTTCGATATCTTATCGGAATAATGTCAAAAAAATTATAAATGCTGATCTGCTTTTGAATCACAGTTTTTAACTGAATATTTCTAGTACACTTTCAGTGTCTTACTTCTTGGTTTTGAAATTCGATATTTTCTTTCTTAATTTCATAGAGAAAGTATTTGTATGTAGTATTTTTCTCTACCAAAGTTTATCTACTGCATTTGATAAAAATAATTACGTTTGACTTGCGGATTTTGCCGTGGTTCCAGGTGCGACACTGACCCAGTTATACACAAATTACATTTAATTGGAGGAGGAATTTGGAGAATAGACAATATTGAATGACGTGTTAAGAAACTCGAAATTGTACTGCCTGGTAGCCTAATTGGTAAGGCAGCCGTTTAACAAACGGCAGATACAGGTTCGAGTCCTGTTCCAGCGCAGAAATTTTTAATTAATTTCTGTGATAGTAATCAACAATACCATAGCAGAAAATATTAATTTTCATAAAGATACATTTCGCGTAGATTAGTGTATGTTATTTCATTGATGGGAATTTGCAACGCGTTTTTTAAATAGACTGAACAGAGAAACGTTATAATATTTTTTACTAAAGAGAGAAATGATTAGTCATGAATTAATGATTGCGGTATACGGTAAGAGTTGGTGCCGTGAATCCACTAAGACGATTTAAAGTCTGATAGATCTACTTGCCTGCTGCATTTGATAAAAATAATTACGTTTGTACTCCAACAATGGGAACAATACACGTCTAGTTACAGTATGAAAAAGCAAGTTAAGAAATACTTTTTTAATGTATAAATCCTTCTTCTACCTCTCCCTTTTTTAGAGCTTTATCAACGTCAGCTTCTTCATTCATCTCCTGTTTTCCTTTTTCCCTTCGTGTTTTTTTGAAAATATTTTTATTTTATTTTTTAAGCTTGTTTATGTGAAAGTTTATTTTCAGACTAACAGCACTCTTTTTTGTTATAATCACCAATTATCTGTTAATACAATAACGGACTCCATCTATCTGTCATCCTGCACTCAATATTATTAGCACTAATAGCAGTAGCACCAGTACCAGCCTCAGCACAAGCACATGTTTTCAATATAACATCACTATTATCATTAAAAATATTTGTGTTTTATTTGTTTTTTTTTTCACTTAATAATTATATTTTTATGATAATACATTCTTTTAAATATAATTGTTATTATATTTATTATATATTTGAGGATTTAAAGTATGCATATAGCAAACAATTAACAACATCGAATCTTATTTTATTTATAGACTTCTTTTATTTATTTTAGACACTCGGATACTTAACTAACTACTATATGTCGTACATTTTTTTAGTTCGCGTAACCAGTTTACGTCTATATATTATGCCATATTGTGTTTTATCTTCATGTCTTCTTTTGCATTTTTTCGTTATTTGAATAACAAGGTATTTATTCAAGCTTTTTGAGTCTAGATATCAAATTTGAAATAGCTAAGCAAATTCAATTTCATTTATATATTAAGACGAGTATTATATCCATTCAAAAAAGACAGTAAATGAAATAATACTACTAAGGAGGAATTTTTTTCACCAAAATGTCATCAAGTTTTGCGGAGGAGAATGCGGTATTAAGGACTTAAAAAGACTGTTACTACGTGTCAATAATCGTTGTTTTTGTTTTCTGTAAACGAAGATCCTTACGCAAAATTCGCCATAAAGTAGTCTGGGCGATGCCCAACTCTTGAGAACGCCGTAGAATTGACTGATTTGGATCATTTGCTACGAACGTTTCAACGGCAGCGATATTTTCGACACTTCGACCAACCCGTTGTCTCACTGGCACGGCAACATCACACAACGTATATGTAGACTCAAATTTTTGCACCAAACTTGTTACTGCCTGTCTACTAGGGCGAGAATTACGACCGAAAATCGGAGTTAACGCTCTTAAAGTAGCGGCCACCGACTCCGAATTTCTGTAGTAAATTTTTATAATTTGCAGACGTTGTTCGTTCGTGTACTTTACCATGATGAAAATGCTAAGTTTACTAAATAAATTGGCAGTGACAGTTCGATGATTAGTGAAAGGGTGCCTTCACAAATTAAATTAAAAGTTGTCAAGTCCCTATTGGAAAACCCTTTATGTTGTTTTCTCTAGCATTCTCTCTTTTGAAGAAGGGGAAGCCCTTGTTTTTGCGAAACTCTCTGCTCTTTCCAATTTTCTAAAAACGCTCGATTCTCTGCTTTATAACCAAAGCATGGTTTTATATGTTGCTTCTACTTCAAATATAGCATTTTTTACATAATATTTCTCGGAAATCATTGATGATCCTTCATCCGGAGTGCCCCAAGGTTCTAACCTGAGGCCGCTATTATTTCTGTTGTTTATTAATGATTTACTTAACTCATTAACATGTAATATATTTTGTTAGGCTGATGGCTTGAAAATATGTTGTTCAATAAGAATTTGTAATAATGCCCCTTATCTTGAAGAAAATTTAAATGTTATATCTACTTAGTGTTTCAAATTCAAGTTAAAACTGAATACAGATAAATTCTGCTTTACTCCTTATACATGAGAAAATTATATACAATCTATGTATTTTGTAAAGAATATTCAGTTAGAAAAAGTGGACAGCGTAGATTATCTTGGCGTATAATTTGATATGCATTTGAACTTTTCTAATCACATAAATTATTTCTGTAGCTCGGTCTCGAAAACATTAGGTTTATTGATGCGCTGTTGTAGGTTTTTTAAGATCACAATGATCTTGAAAACTTTATATTTGGTTTCTTGTTATTCGCAAACTACAATATGCGTCACAAATTTTGTATCTCTAATACATATACCTATAACTTTCAGTGGAAAGAATACAGCATCGTTTCCTGAAGTACTTGATTTTTATGAATGCCGGGGTGTATGCACAGCATGGTGTTGATTACGATTTATTTCTGGAGGAACATAATGCTCGATCTTTACAACAACACCGAGAAATTCATCGCATTCGTTTTATATAGAAGTTTATACTTTTTTGTTGCAAGAATTTTCTCTCGCTCCTCTCACACATCTCCTGTATCTTTTCGTAGAACTACTTTACTTCAAGGATCACCGATGCGACCACTTGTCACGTTGCAAATTTATATTATGGTGACATTTTCTGTAATTATAATTCAGCCAGTAATTTGTAATTTTGCTTGTCTTTTCGTCTTAAGGTTATCTTGCTTACATAATTGTAGAATATACGTACATATTTATTATTATAACAAGGGCTAGCTTGATTTGATGTATCTAGATTTCCAAAAAGTTCTATTACACTTCAGCTTTCGTCTGGTATACCACAGGAATCTAAACTTGGATCTCTTTTATTCGTTATGTTTACTAATAAGCTAACTCTGAAGCGAATACCTGCAAAATTGCGTTAATATCATATCTGTTCGGTATACAAATTCAAGATTATTGCTTAACATTTCCAAATATAGCATTATGACAAAAAAGGCTTGTCTCATTTTATTTTCCTATATTACCACAAACCCATTTGTAATTTAGAATCGATTTCTGTGTATAGAGTTATTATTTTAATTCTGTTTTGGAGTATTTTCTTGCTAATTCTTTAGCACATTATTTTAATATAATATTTTTTATGTTTAATCGAGTAATTCTAATTTCTCTATTACTGAAAATCTTATTGGAGTAACTACCACCGCACCAATTTTATCTTTAGAGCAAATTGAAAGAGAAATGTTTCAAGAACTTGCTATCGACGAGATTTGATGGGATTGCCATTTTTCTGCTTATTGATTACACATCTGTCTCGGCTAAACTTTTGCATATAGTTTATGTCGCATTCTCTTGCTTTTGAAAATTTCTGAACTATAGACAATTGCATATATCAGTGCTATCCTGAAGGAGGTAAATACCACGCTTTTTCAAAGTCTCTATTCTATAAAATTTTTCGAAAAGGTTCAAATCTTTGCTGTGTATGGATTTCTACAACTCTGTTACTTCACCTATCTTTTTACATCAGTATGGTTACATGCTACCGTTCCACTACATCAAATACAGGATGTTTATATAATATGAATTGGAAATCATTAATAGTGAAGACCAGATTAACTTTATCAAAATTCCCAGAAAGCATTAGATCGAATTGATTACTTTCGGTTTATTTGATTCGCTATTAACAGTATTCGCATTTTACTTATTTGATCGTAAATGTTTTGTCAAACATCGTAATTATGGTTCTATTTATATTCTGTTCTATTTACATTTCAGCCTTTGTTTTGAATACAACCAGGGTCCAATCTTGGATCTGTTTATTTGTTATGTTTGTTAACGCTTTACTAAATTGTATTAGCTGTGAGAAATTAATGTTTGTAGATGATTTTAAGCTGTTGACTTCTATTAACTCGTCAGCTAATTCAGTGTACAAATTCTAGATTAGATTTTATGTGTATTACGTGGGATATCTTTTAAGTTTTGCATAGTGGGATAAAGAGGGAGTCACTAATTAAGTGTCAGTACTAAAAATTACCTCCGCGTTTAGTTAGCCTAAATCCAAACTTTCAGTGTGATACGTGTAGTGTTGTAGCTACAACGAACTGTCGAAGTTGACAAGTTGGTTGAAAAATGGAATTAAACCAAGATCATTTTCGCGGAATAATTTTTAATTATCTCAATAAGAATACCTCGTCGAGTTGGTTTCCGTTTTCGGCAATGAAGCACCACATCAGTCAACAATTTCTCGTTGGTGTGGAGAATTCAAACGTGGACGGATTAGTCTTAGCGACTATCCAAGAGCAAGTTCACCAAAGACAGCAGTCACTTAGGAAAACGTCGATGCTGTGCGCAAGATCCTCAACGAATATCGACATGTAACATATTGCCAGATTGAAATACTATTGGGGATTTCAATGACTTCAATTCAAAAAATTCTGCATAAAGGACTGCGTGTAAAAAAACAAAGAAAATCGGACAAAAGTCATCCGTTCTCGAAATGTCTTCAAAAAGATAGTCGCCACATTTGTCTCGAAGGCAGGCCATGCAGCAGCAATTCTTGTATAAGATTAAAGAATTGTTACTGTCAATTGGTATATAACCATTTGTTTGCCGCAGGTCATCGCTCAGCTTCGAAAAACCAACCCCAAACGACGAATCATCCTTCACCATGACAATGCAAGTTCGCACACAGCACGCAAGACAATTCAATTTTTAACGCAACAAATGTCGAATTTTCGTATCATCCTCTTTACAGTCCCAACGATTTCTTTACTTTTCCAAAAATCAAGAACTGGCTGGGTAGTCAAAGATTCCACTCGTCAGAAGGAGCAGTCGATGCCTTGGAAAATGAAATTTTGACTGGGCCAGCAAACGAGTGGGACATCATCAGCGTGCTTAGAGGACGCGGGTTAATAGTAACATAATGAAGCATGTTACTAATTAGAACCAAGAACGTAAACTACATATAACGTTATAACAGAATTACAGAACTATGTCTTTCTAGGTTCTACAGTATTGTGCAAATTAATATGGAATCATGACAGTAGTTTTATGTCAAAAAATATAACCTATATCACTGGGAACACATTACACAGTTATTCAGTGCGTTTTAGAGAGTTTGTTCACATATACTCTTTTAAAGTTCAAAATTTGATTTATATTGTGCTTTTACCTGTTGTTCGCGATATGTATATCACGCCCAGAAAACGTGAGAAGATTGTGACATTAAGTCAGCACACTTCAATGACACAGAGAGATATTGCTCAGGAGTGTGGTGTTAGTCAAGGAGCAGTAAGCAAAATCCTAAAGCAAAAAAAGAATACCGGAATAGTTGAAGTGAAACGAACGGGAAAATATGAGAGAAAGAGGAAGATGACTTTTTTGGTCAGAAATAGCAAGCTGAACCCAAGAAAAACTAGCTTTGAACTACAAAAAGACTTAGCCGACGCTGGAGTGAAAGTGCATGACTCGACAGTTCGTAGGAGACTTTTAGAATTTGGAGAAAAAGCCATTCGACCACGGAAGAAGCAACTCCTCACTCAACGAATGATGAAGCAGAGGCTTATTTTCGCCAAGAAATATGCCGGATGGAATGAGGAAAACTGGAGAAAGGTGTTGTTCTCAGACGAGTCCCATTTTTTGGTGCAGGGGCAGCGAACAAAATTCGTGAGAAAAAGTAGAGATGAAAAACTCACTGCAGCTCATATCGATCAGACTGTCAAACATTCTGTAAAGAAGATGTTTTGGGGATGTTTTTCGTACATGGGGACTGGATCGCTGGTGCCTATAGAAGACATGATGAACAGCTAGAAATATAAAAGCTACTGGATAAGTATTTGGGAAAGGATCTAAAGAAATGTGAGCCAAACGGAGGTGCAATTTTCCAACAGGACTCAGCTCTATGCTATGAATCGAAGGTTATGGTCAAATATTTCAAGGAAAAAGGAATAACTCTCCTCGACTGGCCTGGCAATTCTCCAGACTTAAACCCAATTGAAAATCTGTGGGCCATTTGTAAGCTAGGTTACATTAAATGGACTGTACAACGAAGACAAAATTGATAGAAGCAGTAATTCAGGTATGGTTTCGGGACGAGGAAATGAAGGAAAACTGTCAAAAATTAATAGATTCCATGCAGAAAAGAGTTCAGGGTGTCATAGCAGCCAAAGGAGGGCATATCTCTTATTAAATTACTAATAATTTATAATTTTATACCATCTCATCGTGATTATATGACAAATAAACGGTTTTCTTAATTATATTGTGTTTGATTCCATTAATTTGCACAATACTGTATATATATATATATATATATATATATATATACAATACTGTATATATATATATATATATATATATATATATATATATATATATATACAGTATTGTATATATATGTTGTATATATATATATATATATATATACTGCGATGTCATAAACCAAACCATCCATTACTTCAAGTCTAGAAGTTACCATTTGAATATTAATTAAAATGGGAACGTGGAAAGCGTTCAACATAGTGTCACTTATTCCCGATCTACGCGATTTTGCCCGCAACGAGGCGCTTCCGTTTACGAAGTTGGAAGAGCTTAGCTTGCATCATAATGTAATAATAAATATCTAATTACTTTCCACTTATACATAAAACATTAAAAACTCTGGAAAATTGCTTTTGTGGAAAAGCAACCAGCTTAGAAAGACACACAATGCCTCAGTGACCATGCATCCGTTAAATAATTTTTCAACAAAATTAGCAGGTGTAATGGAAACTTTAATTGTAAATTGTGTTACAATAGGGCTCTTGAAACAGTTTCCATGTATTTCAAGAATGTGAGGCATTTAGTCACAAGGACAAGATTTTATGAGCAAGTATCTAAAGTAGATCTGACAAGGTACAGTAGGCGACTTGCCTTAATTCTATACAGATTCTTACTGGAGATAGGAGTATTGGATTGGGTGCAATAGGTCATATTGAAGAAATGCACAATAAACTACTTTCCTAAATTGCTTTGGTGACTGTCACAGTTGAAGGAAGAGAAAAAATATAATAGAAAAAATATAGGAGAAAAATGCTAGGATACGAGGCACATAAAATTCGATTACATAGAGGGACTAAATAGAATCACAATATCTTAATAAAGATTATTTGATACCATACTTTTTTAGAAGTTATTTGTAGTGATTGTTGCACTCTGGACAGGTGTTCTAAACTTTAAGCGACAGATTTTAAAAAACGATGTGTTTTTTCAATGGAGAACTGAAGGTAAATGTTATAAGGTAGTCAAACTGATGAAGTATATTCTAATTTATTAACAACAAAACTGTAATACATTATTTTGAACAGAAATAAATAATTTTCAAATACGCAAATATTGTTGATGTAAGATGTAAAAGTTAAATGGAAATCAAGACAAACACTAAGGTTCTTTTCTCACTTGACTTTATTGAGAATGGAATGATTTTAAAATAATTGAACACAATAAAATAAAGTTTAAATGGATGATTATACATTTAGATCATCTGTACAGGCAAGTATTAAACAGAAGAAAGACTTTAATAGAACATTGAGGAATACACTAAAAAAGAGAGCTAAAATGAGAACCTCGTGGAACTTCAGTTAAAGAATGGGATTAGATTTTTAAAACATATTAGCTATTAGTAAGTTTGTAGAAAGAGTAGTAGTCACATCACGACGGCTTAGAAATTAAAACGATCTGTGATCAATTACATTAGAGATTCTATTAAATTCCGTATGGAAATAGTCAACTTAACCACTAATATCAAGCTTCTCACTGCTTTTATTTCCTTAAAACTATAGTATACATAGTCTGTCGCAGAGAAAACCGATCTTTTTTAAAATAGTAATTCTTAGTGGCGCCATCTATTAAAAATATATGGGTCGGTAAGGTAGATCTGTCACTAATGTTATGTCGAAATATCATGACATTTACGTCATTAGAAGCAGAGAAATTGCGCACAAATGTACGTATAGATTCTTGAACTGAAAAGTTGTAATAAAGTAACATAGTTTCATTAGAATTATCTCGGAAACTTATATGATGATTAACTATTTAAAAACTAACTTACATTTTATAATTTTGCCTTATTTAACATCTATTTCCTTTAACTTCTTCCTTAATTTTTGTATTTTTTTTAGATATTTTTCATTCTAAAGAAAAATGAACGTCAGAAAACGTTCCTGCATGTGTATCATCATACGGGAATGGTAATTACAACATGGCTTTCTTGTAGATTTATCCCAGGAGGCCATGGTATATATTTAGGTTATGTAAATTGCTTTGTGCACGTAGGAATGTACAGTTATTATTTACTCAGTGTAGTTGACAAGACATATAATAATAATTTATGGTTCAAAAAACAAATAACTCATCTTCAGATTGTAAGTATTGATATACAATTATTAAAAAGTTCTATTAATCAATTTATATTTTCAGTTCCAATTTGGTTTAATTTCTACAATATTTACAGCAGCGTTGCTTCAGAGTGACTGTAGGTTTCCGAAAATACTTTTGCTTATATATCTTCCCCAGAATTCATTTATGCTTTACATGTTTGGGGATTTTTATTTCAAAGCATATATACAAGAAAAAAATAAAAACATTAAAAAATGAAACAGAAATATTATACTAATTGCAATTATATTTGTATTAATAAATGCTGTATTATTATTTTTTATGTAATGTGTACATTTAGAATATATTTATTAGTGTATCTGTTGTTGAAACTATAAAACAATTTCTTAGAAATTCAGCATCCAAAATCAAAAAAGAAAATCAAATATCTTGAGCATTTGTGATAACAAAAAGTCCATAACAAATTCGTTGGTCGTCCGCAAGTTCATTCAAAATATATACAAACGAATATCTCAAATAATGGAGGAAAAATATAAAGAATGGAAATTCGAATTGTAGATAATAAATACAAGTGGTCAGTTGAGAGTCGCTCAGAATAAAAACGACTTAAGATAAATTTGTCAATAATTTAAAGCATGTGAGATCTGGGTGCTAAATATGAACATCTAAAGAATTCGAGGGTTATATTTGATGAACGAGACCAAAATAATAATAATTTACTGATCTATGATGTGTAATATGATCATCCGCCTACAGTCCGAGCTCAAACTCTTAGATATGGGAGTTGATTAAAGAGTTTCTCGATAGACTGAGGATGTGTATAACAGTAATATTAGAAGGTAAGTAGACGACAGATTCTTTAAATTCTATACTGTGAGATAGAAGCATAACGCAGTCTTTTCATGCACTTGCCAATGTTCTTGATAGAGAAAAGAAAAAGAACTATTATATATTGAAATATGTTATTGGCAAAGTTTATAAGCAAATAACAGAAATAATTAATACAAAGGAAGCAATAAGAAGTACATAAAAGATAAACAGCTTATCTGACATAACCATGCACAGCGTTTGTTAGATGAACAACCACACAACAACCGGTAACGAATTTTGAAATTTGTCTTTTCAAAAGGAAGAAATAGTAGGTAATTACCAAGTGCGTAGTTGGGCGTCCTATGGAACGAAATATCCAAAGGAATTAAGGAATTCCCTAAGATGATTTTCAGCTTATTTTAGGACTTCTAATCTCCGCTTATTTCAATATATCCAGCCTCTATTTTGGATATTCTTTCGGAAATTAAATTTCTGATTTCCAACTTTAATAAATAGCTGCACTACACATCGCGGTTCGTTTGGACTGTTATTAATATATAACCCGCATATACTTATTTTAATACGTGGGTAGTCTTTTAAATTTTGCATATAAAACTGGAATAAAACAGTAGAGAGTTTTTAAAGACTTCATTGTTTTTCGATATTCTCCACGAAGAATAATGCACTTTTACATGCGGTCGAACCAACTCTGGAAGTAGTTGTTGGTACAATCAAAATTGCGTTTTTTAAGGAATCGTCTGCTCCTTCCGATGACTAGAACCTTTGACCACGCAGTCCTTTCTTGATTTTCGGAAAGGTAAAGAAATCATTGGGACTTGATCCGGACTGTATGGAGGATGGTGAAACAATTCGACATTTTGCTGCGTTAAGAATTCAATTTTTTTACGTGCTGTGTGCGAACAAACTTTTATACGTATCGGTGTGATTTTTCAAAGCTCGGCGATGACTTGGGAAAATGGTTCGGTACTAATCGACAATAACAATTCTTTGATAACCTGCTTTCGAGACAAATGTCGTGATCATCTTTTTGCAGACATTTCTAGAGCCTTTCTTCACCTTAGGACACCCACGATTGGAGTTTATTTTCTGGATCATATTAGTAAATCCAACATTCGTTACCACTAATAATGTTGTACACGTTTTTAGAGTTTTCGGCGTTGAAGCGATCTAGAATTTTTTGACACCAATTCACCCTAACTGTTTTCTGTTCTTCGGTCAACAGATGCGGTAGAAGGTCTACATGTGACAGTCAATCTTTGTTGACGATCTTGACCACAGCAACGACGTTTTCCTGAGTGACTGCCGTTTTTTGTGAACCTGCCATTGGATCGTCGCAGAGACTAATTCGTTCACGTTTGAATTCTCCATACCAACGAGAAATTGTTGACTGATGTGGTGCTTCATTGCCGACAACAGAAACCAACTCGACGAGGCATTCTTATTGAGATAACTGTCTTCGAAAATTATAAATAATTATTCCGTGAAAATGTTTTCTGTTTAATTCCATTTTTCAACTAACTTGTCGAATTTGACAGTTCGTTATAGCTACAACACTACACGTATCGCACTGAAACTTTGGATTTAGGTTAACTAAAGGCGGAAGTAATTTTTAGTACTGACGTTTGATTAGTGGTGCTCTCAATGTCCCACTATGCAAAACTTAAACTATAGGATATATTCGTTTCAATATTTTGTCAGAACTCTCTAAGCTTGAATTAAGATCAGCATGCTGTCGATACAGGCTTTTTCTGATGTCTTGCAACTTTCTGTTTTCTTTAAATGCTTCTTGGATACTTCCTCTTAAAACGCTTAAATTGAAATTTCGAGACGAATAAGCAATAGGTTTAAAAACACTCCAAACATTCTTGAATGAATTAGGGTCAGATGAATTTCCAGGCCAGTGCAAAGCTAATAAACCGAAATCATGAAAAACATTCTGTTCATATTTCGATGTATTACAAGGAGTCCCATCATGTAAAAACATGAAAGGATCTTCTTTTGAATCTAATGAAGTAATAAAGGGCACTAGAACAGTTTTTATTACGTTTTTGTTTCGATACTAGTTCATTATCCTTTGACAAAGTACAGAGCCTCAGACCCAGTAGTGCATGTCCATACCATCAGAGCGGGAGGATATTTAAAACTTTGTGCTTCACGTTTCTTTCCATAACATTCCAAAGGTATTCGTCCCACAAATTTTATATTCTGTACATGCTTCGAGTTGTGACTCGTCATTGAATATGACATGTGATCAAGAAATTAACAGTAACTAACACGAAACACAAGAAATTTTTGTCAAAAGTGTTTGCTATGTATTACTATTCAAAGACCCTTCTCTACTCTCCAACAATAAAATATTGATGCATCTTGGCCCACGGTAGATGTTTTTTCTTCGTTATTTTGGTTAAAAACGCTTTTTTCGAAGACTGGCAACATTTTATTCCATGCAGAGGATGTAACAACTCTCTGATAGAAGTTTGTCTATTCTGAAAAGCAATGATAATAATCTTTCTATCGTCCTTTTCGATGGTTTTGCGTGGCCAGTGACGATGTTATTGGTCGCGCGATGTTGAAGGCAAATTTTCTTTTATAAGTGTTGTAGTTCTTGCCACTATGTGGCGTGAAACTTTTACTTACTACTTACTAATTCATTATAAAAAGTACAAAATTAGCATACAATTAATCTAGTTATTATATACCAAACTGAAAACGGTAAATCGTTATCGCAAACACGCTCTTCGAAAATTCTAACAATCCTGTATTAATTTTACTTGAATAAACGCATTATACCAATCCTTCGCCTTTCTAGAATTTAACAAGCACATGTAAATATTACAAGTTCGGTAAGGTATAAACGATCCCGAAGCTTAATACTACGAATGAAATAAATAAATATATGTGTATTGTAGGCTAAGAAATATGTACATTTATCATTCCGGAAGAGTAGGTACAATGATATAAATTTAAAATATATTTTCATCATAACTGATTGGACTAATTTAATTACCAGATACGTATAGTATAGTCAATCATCTCCTGAATGCGACATCTGGTGGTTATATATGGACATTATGTGGAGACGAAACAACAGGTTGTAAAAATGAATTCGTTGTTAATATTATGGTACGTATAATCGACTATCATCTTCAATTTTGCTAGCCTACATGAGAGTACAACAATGTTCTGTCTCTTAATGTTTATGAGTGATACCTCCGCAACTATACGTTCTGTGGGCCGATCTTAAAGAAGACTTTAGTAACTTCTTACATGTTACGTGCAAAATCTATGTTTTACATCTTTGGCAGAAAGCACCCGAAGTGTAATTCAGATGTAGATTCATTAATTGTACAAAGGCGGCGTTTTGCAAGTCCCCCAAGAGCAATTGAGAATTTCACAGTCCGCATATCCCTGAACTACTACAGCGACTCTTATATATTTGGGAACATTGTTGCAAGCAGCGTCTTACTATCATAATTATTTTGAGGACATAAATAAGATGGTTTTAAAATTTTGTCGGAAAGAAGTTGCAGCTACGAAGAAAAGCCAGACGAAATTTTAATATCCAAAACGCTACCTCAGCTCATAAATTACTTAAAATTTCAAAGATAATACATAACCAGTAACGAAAAATAATAATAGTAATGCACCAAATATAACTGAGGTTGGGTTAAATATATGTGAATTGTCTAATGGGCGAAAACTGTGAGCAAATTATTCACGCAGAATTCGGATTATGTTTATGAATAGTTTATGGATACTGGCACCTATATTAGTGGTTCAATATCACAAATAGTATCTCAGTCTTTCTTGCTCCTTTTGATGAGAAAGAATTAGTCTATTTAATGCACTAGAAATTTAAAAAAGTCTTTACGTATGATAATAATGATAATTCATGCTTTTACACCCCCCAAAAACAACGTTAAAGAGGGCATTGGCAGACTATGAATTTTTAATATGTCTGTGCTCGTGGTGCGATTTAGGATTTTAGGCTTTCAGCATTCGCTTAAACAGCCACAAAAAGCCCTCCAGAACAGCAATCCATTGAACTTGCTCTCGAAACCCCAGGGTGACAAATCAGTAACATGCTATTGAGCTGTCAGTCGGTTACAGTTGTTTCCCAGACTTTTTGACAATATTTAAAGTTATATCAGTTTTTAAAGCCGTGATCCTGGAATAATATTCTAATTAAATGAATACCAGACACTAATCCTTTTCTCAAATATTCGGGTATTATTATTTAAATTGTGTATCAAAATATGTTGATATAAACAATACCATAACCAAAAATCAGCATTGTTTTGGACGTAGTGAGTCAACTAGTATTGTTCCTTTACCTTTTTTATGCTATGGAAGTCTTTCGTGATTTTAGTAGACCTCCGACAGATTTAACAGTTCAAAACTTTAAATAAAGTTCTTCAATAGGGTATTCGCGAGATTGCACATGACCAGCTGAGATCGTTCTTGAATAATATGTCCGCATTAATTATAGAAGTAGTAACCGTATTGATAGATTCACATTGAAACAAGAAGTATTTACGTAGAAACACGGCAGAGTTAATCACGTAAGGTTGATATACAGTGTGTATCAGCCAAATGGAATAAATTCGATAATAATTAAATGGAAGGGTGTTCGAAAAAACGCTCGGACACGTCGATTGGGATTGTTAGTTGCGTATTTTTTTAAATAAAAAGTTTATATACAGGGTGTGTCATGTAAAAGTGGTCAATACCAACTTTCTTATTTTAAATACAACACCCTATTAAATATTAAATTTTTGGATTCTTTAGAAAATTCCACATATTTCATGTACAATGTCCTATACCTATCTTCGATTGTTTCGGAAATATTAAATGTTTTCAGATTAATTTGAAAAATTTTTGATAATGTAAAAAAACAAGAAAAACATTAATGTCACTGTAGGAGATGTTCAAAATGTTCGCCGCAAACGTCTTGACAACATCCTAATCTTAAATAAAAAATTTTTCTAACGTTACTTAACATCTCAGGTGTGACCGATTTAATCGCAACTATTATTCGTCTTCTTAAGTTAGCTAAGTCGAGGGGTTTAGTTTTGTATACTATACTCTTGACATATCCCCATAAAAAGAAGTCTACTAGCGTTAGATCAGGGGATCGTGCTGGCCATTCCATCGATCCTCGCCCACCTATCCACCGATTCGGGAATATTTGGTTGAAGTACTGCCGGACATTGATTTGGTAATGGGGTGGTGCTCCATCTTGCTCGAACCACATCGTATTTGCTGGAACTTGTGGGTTTGCTAGATCAGGATATAAGTTTGTCAAAGCTGGCACGAGATTATTTTGAAGCAATGCTAAATAATTGTCGCCATTCAAATTTCCATCAATGAAAAAAGGACCTATGATATGATCTCCAACAATTCCTGTCCAAACATTAACCTTCTCAGGGTATTGCGTATGTTCTTCCCTCATCCACTGAGGATTTTCCCTGGATCAATAGCGGCAATTTTGACGATTAGCATGACCGTTAAGCGTAAAGGTACACTCATCAGAAAATAAAATATGTTCTAATTGGATCACATTGTTATCTAACATTGTCATCATTTGTTCACAAAAATACGTTCTCCTATCAAAGTCGTCTTCCATGAGCTTCTGAGTTGGTATAATTTTATAGGGATGCATTTTATTTTCTTTTAATGTGCGAGTAATCGATGAATGGCAAACATCGAACATTGACGCTGCTTGTCTACTAGAAGTATTCGGGTTTTCTTCAAACTCAAGCACAATATCCAGTTTGGTATCATTACTTACTGCATTCGCAGCTGCTTTTTTTATTTGCCTCACATGAAAACATTTAATATTTCCGAAACAGTCGAAGATAGATATAGGACACTGTACATGAAATATGTCTGGAATTTTCTAAAGAATCCAAAAATTTAATATTTAACAGGATATTGTATTTAAAATAAGAAAGTTGGTATTGACCACTTTTACGTGACACACCCTGTACATAAACTTTTTATTTAAAAAAATACGCAACTAAAAATCCCAATCGACGTGTCCGAGCGTTTGTTCGAACACCCTTCCATTTAATTATTATCGAATTTATTCCATTTGGCTGATACACACTGTATAGCTCCTTTTCACATTAATTTTCGTATTCTGTATACGTATTTCAAGTTTTCGCTTTTGACGGTAGAGATCGTGTACGGGATTTGTTTCGTGCGTATTTCTGCCGTGGTTTCCAGATGGGACACTGTTTAATTATCTGCTAATTATGACAACGTAGTTGCCGAAATACGTATACAGAATACAAAAATTAATGTGAAAAGGAGTCATATATCAACATTAAGCCTTTGTATTGTATATTAATTGTCGATATTCGGTTGTTGGTGATGCCTTTTTAATTATATACGCGGACGATATATTGCTAATTTTGTCTGATATGAATGATTATGTGAATAAATTAGTGAATTACAAAGGAAATACTGCATCAAATATGGTTAATAACTGGTGTATTGCCCATTCTTTAAATTTTAATAGTAACCAAACACAATTGGTCGATTTTCATAACGGATAAAAATATTACGGTAAAATAAGGGTGGAAGTCTACAATCAATTAATCGTTAACGACAAAGTCAAATTTGTAGGCTTATCAATGAAGGAAAACCTAAATTCGAAGGATCTTGTAAAGTAGTTAATATCAACCTATTATGCATTAGTAGATTCTCAATTAAGATATGAGACATCTCTTTGGAGTATGTCAAATGAGTTAATAACAAATAGTAAGGGTTATTGCTGCAGCTGGCGGTATTTTTAGTTATGAGCTTTGATTCCGCAAATGTTCAAAAATAAAAGTCAATTTAGATTATCCAGGGGTTTCCAAGTTTCGTCCCTGAGTGGACACACTCACTACAGTTTTAGTATTTTGTCCCGGTGCCCTTTTTAAAATATTTGTACAATGACATAAATCAGACAGAGAAGTGAAAATACCTGTTAAGAAAAACGTCGTAATGTGAAGTTCACATTTATCAAAATTGAAACAAAAGAACCATCAAAAAAGTATGAAAATACAAAAAATTATAAAATATATGATGAAACCCTTCAACGACAAGTAAGTTAATGTGACAAGTGAGATTGCTGAACACCACATATTTTTCAAAACGCGAAATAAGGTTTAGCACTGCCACTCTCATTTCTCCCTCCACGATTTTTGAGCGATATTTGGTATATAATAAATTGTCGCAAAGGGAATGAGGATCTTTACAACAATTTAGAGTTGAATAATCATTTTTCATTGATATCCAAAACTCCACTAAATCGGTAGAAGAAAATTTTGTTTTCAATTTATCGTCGCAGGAAAGTTTAATTAGACTCTCTTCTTCCTGCAAAGTCAATTCTGGTGTAGCTTGATATAAAAAGGATATTGAACACACGTAAACTTCTCAACATCGTCTTCCTGAAAATATTTTGCAAACCGGTCAGTAAGCATTGAGAGGTGTTCCTTAAAAAGGGACAGCAAGTCTTGTGAAACGACTACTTTATTACCAACCTAGTATTTGTACAATTCATGGAAACAATGTTGACCGTCATCTTCATTGATCGTTCTTATACAATTGCAGCTTTATTTAAACGCCGTAATCTTATCTTAAACTTTCAAAATATGCATGTTATTGGCCTGCAGATACAGATTCAAGACATTCAGTTTGTCAAATACGAGGGTGATCCCAGAAGTATCCGACCCAACAAAGAAAATACAAAAATTTTGGAAAGAAATATATTTATTTTTCAACATTATCTCCTTTCAGCTCTATACACTTTTCCCAGCGATATTCTAATAAGTTCGATACCCTTTCTATAATAAGAACTGTCTTGCGTCTCAAAATAGCCATTAACTGCCGATATCACTTCTTTATCGTTGTAAAATCTTTGATCACTGAGCCATTTTTTCAAGTTTGGGAACAGAAAATAATTCGAGGGAGATAAATCTGGCGAATAAGGTGCATGAAGTAGCAATTCAAATTTTAATTCATTAATTTTGGCCATTGCAATAACGGATTTATGAGCTGGAGCATTGTCTTTATGAAACGTCAAATGCGTCCAGTTTTGCTTGATTTCTTCGCTCAAACGTTGCAATAAGTTCGCAGAATACTCGCCGTTTATAGTTTTTCCTTTTTTAAGATAGTTAATGAAAATTATTCCACGCGTATTCCAAAAACCGCTGCCATAACCTTGCCTGCAGATGAAATGGTCTTCACCGTCTTTGGATCCGGTTCTCTATTTTGAGTCCATTGTTTTGATTATTCGTTTGTCTCGGGTATGAAGTCATGGACCTACGTTTCACCTATGGTTATGAAATGGCGCAAAAATTATGCTTTATTGCTTTATTGGAAACATCTTCACGACACTGTTTTTTCTCGAGTGGGAGCAACCGCGGCACCCATCTTGCACACAGCTTTCTCATGTCCAAATTTCCAGATAGTATGCCATGTACCGCACTTTTTGAAATGCCTACTATGTCTGCTAGCTCGCGCACTTTCAGTCGACGATCATCCAGTACCACTTTGTAGATTTTCTTCACCATTTTTGGAGTCATCACCTCATTGGTCGACCACTGCGATGCTCGTCTTGGCAGCTCGTACGGCCTCGTTCAAACTCTGCTACCCAATATTTCACTGTTGTAAACGATGGAGCAGACTCACCCAGACTAGAATCCAGTTCAGCCTTCATATCGGTTGAGCTGAGGCCTTTCAAATAAAAGTATTGTGTCACGTAACGATGACTAATTTTCTCCATTTTTACAAATTCACTGAAAACGTTCGCTATTGATGGCTGCTAAACAAATACTAAACAATGTGACGTCTCCAAATTTTAAATATATGCTTTATAGATTGTGTACTTTCTAATACAGTGATATTTTTCGCACAACTACCGCCATCTCTAGGTCAGGCCGGGTACTTATTCGACCACCTTCGTATATTGCACAAATACGCAAATTTCAGCAATACGTCGGGTTCGGCAAAGTACCTGAAGTTTTCATGACCTTTTTGTTGTAGGTAAATGTGTAGTGTGGCAATTTCTTAACATAAAACATTATCACATTAGTCATCCTAAACTGCAGTAGTTAAGCAAGGCCGTGTGTTCAGTTCTCATGTCCATGCATAGTTCTTTGAAAATCTCTTTTACTGGCCTAGCTTTTATGAAGTTTACTACGTCTGCGATACATTCTAATACCAAATTCAATTGAGAGCAAAAGCACATAGCAAGCGTTGCTTTGTTGGAATAAGTTCCTGCAATCAAATCCCTCAATACAAGTACTTGTGTATTTTTTCCAAATCGAATAATTTTCGGTTATAAACTTATTCAGCATCTCAAATAAGGTTGCAACTTCTTACTAAAGAATTGAGTATTTAGTCTCAAGATGTCGCTTTAGCTTATTTAAGAACATACGCTCGGGCGCCAGAATTTTTAAATGGAGCACACACTGTAGTAAGTAATGCCAAAATTCATATAGTTATTATCGTATTTATGACATTTCCATTTCTTTGCTACACCATCGCGCTCACTTCAACTGTCAACTTGATTATTTATTAAAAATCTTTCCATGTTACTAAGACTTTACGAAAACACAATGCGACACAGTGAAACAAGCTGATGCTCCTTTGGTAGTGGGTGTCTTAAAACCGTTCACATTTCTTCTCGGATGTTTGCTCATCGATTATTATTTAGGAACTGAACTGGTTCATCGATGTGGTGCCGTATTTATACTAGTCACTCCACCTACTTCGAAGTCGAACTAAAACCCGGAAAACTTCGACAATGTCCTATAATATGCTATAGAAGGTGGTCAAAAACCCACGGATAATTATTAAATATAAGTTAACAATCCTAATATAAAAATGTAGTATTATCATTAGTTAAGACATACGAATTGCTTAAGAGAAGCCTAGGTTTGATTTTGTTTAAAATTGTGGTGCAAGGCATTATTCTTTGCAAATTGTTGTTTTCGTATAATGGTTGTACTTTCGTAACATGAAACGGTCGTAAAGGGCTTTCCGTAAGCATTGAAAGAACTGTTGCCTAGTAGTATGTGTCTATCATTTTATTTTCATTAGAAATATTTAGGTATTTTACAGAATAAATCTTTAAATTACTCTTAAATGCGATATTTGGAAATAACGTACAACAAAATCTTCTTACTTTTATAGATATTTTTCGTTCTGAAGAAAAACGATCGCCAAGTAACTTTCTTACATGTTTACCATCACGGAGGTGTTGTATTTGGAGCGTGGGTTGGTACCAGATTTGCCGTCGCAGCAGGTAGTGGAATTTTTGCAAGTTATTTAAACAACATTGTCCACGCTGCAATGTACAGTTATTACCTCCTTAGTGTAGTAGACAAATCATATCGTAAACATCTATGGTTAAAAAGACAAATAACTCATATTCAGTTTGTAAGTACAATAATGTAGTCCTTGGAAAAAGTACATCATTTCAGGGGTTAACTATATTTTCAGATTCAATTTTTCTTAATTGGTCTACAACACATAAATCTGTTACTTCAGAAGGATTGTGCCTATCCGAAATGGGCTTCCATTTTATTCATTCCACAGATATTTTTCGTCATTTACATGTTCGGAGATTTTTATGTCAGAAGTTACATATTGTCGTCGGCAAAAAAAAAGCAATGCAATAGCTAAGATTATAAATTCTTTACTAATAAATATTTCAAAGAATTAATATATTTGTCATTTATTTTAGTTATAATTTTAACTTATAAAAAAGAGAAGAAAACTAATAAATTAATGATTACATAATTCTGCTCCCAATGATTTTCCAAAATTACCATTACCACTTTCACGTCCGGTGACGTAAACGTGGCGTCATTGGCAAGCCGACAATTATCTGTTGGTGATTCCCATGTGACGTCATTGGCAAGTACCCTGGCAGTATGCTAAGGGTTAACGCAAGTCAGTATCACATTGCATTTCAGTACATAATATTAATAAGATTATGAAACTATTTTCCCATATTAGATAAAGAACAAGAAAATACTTAAAAAGCAAAAGATAATAATGGTGATATACTCGCTGGTGTTCCTGATGATTTAAATGATTCTTATTTAGAAAAAACAAGTGAAACTGACGAATAAATTGAATTAGGTCGAACAGAATTTGTTACAACTTTAAATGATGCAGCTTTTAGAAGTACTTCGGATTTTACTGTGTTTCCGAATAATAAATGATTTATTTGAATTTATTGAATATATACGAGGGCGGTCCCATAAGTACCCGGCCTAACCTAGAGATGGCGGTACTTGTCACTAAATTAGAAAGTACACAATCTATAAAGCATACATTTCAAGTTTGAAGATGCTACGTTGATTAGTATTTGTTTGGCAGCCATCAATAATGAAAGTTACCTTACCATAACTTCTATTTACCTCGTACCAATCAAATGTTATATATTAAGTAATTACTAGGACGGAAAAGTCATATTTTAACATTGTGTCCAAGTCGAAGTGACTTGATCAAGTTATAAATTTCTTTCTTTGTCACAAATATAATACAGTCCCATAAGTACCCGGCCTGACCCACAGATGGCGGTAGTTGTTTTAAATAGTTTAGTTTTAAATATCACTGTATTAGAAAACACACAATCTATAAAGTATATGTTGCAAGTTCGAAGATGCCAGTTGTTTAGTATTTGTTTGCCAGCCATCAATAGTGAACGTTTTCAGTGAATTTGTAAAAATGGAGAAAATCGGTCATCATTATGTGATACAATACTTTTATTTGAAAGGCCTCAGCCCAACCAATATAAAAGCTGAATTGGATTCTACTCTGAGGTGACGGCTTCAGAAATGGTGAAGAAAATTCACAAAGCGGTACTGGATGATCGCCGATTGAAAGTGCGCAAGCTAGCAGACATGGTAAGAATTTCAAAAAGTGCGGTACATCGCATATTATCTGAAAATTTGGACATGAGAAAGCTGTGTGCAAGATGGGTGTCGTGTTTGCTCACACTCGAGCAAAAACAGTGTCGTGAAGATGTTTCAATCGAGTGCACACTAAATAACAACAACTTTTTCTTCTAAACTGAGAAATTTTCTCTTTTTCGTGGCCATATTACTTGTACGAGCACTAAAACACTAGATGTCTATCTTGTTAGAGCAGTAAATATCAACTGAATGCTATAAAAGCTATAGCCGTTTTATATAAGATCATCATTACAGTTGTACTTATCACCTGCCTTAATTATATGTTGTTCATATGTCTTCATTCGGTGACATTTAATAAACCGAAAGGCGATCATTGCAGTACTTATTATAACAGGTGTTGAGTGAACTTGAGAACTTAAAATGATAATATAAGACAGAAATATTGTGGGAATGAAATCTTTTTAATTATAATTTGGTAGATAATTTCATGGAGTTTATTTTTTAAATATGATTTCCGCCATATGTCCGCAGCGGCTACGAGTTACATGGTCCATTCGATCAGTCTAATTTTTGACTACTTTTTCCAATAAATCTGGCTACATGGTGTCAATGGTGGCTTGGATATTGGCTTCCAATACTTTAAGAGTTGCTGGTTTGTCGGCATAAACCAATGAATTAACATAGCCCCATAAAAAGTAATCCAGAGGCGTTAAATCGCACGAACGTGGGGGCAAGTGTACAGGACCACTTCTGGAAATAAAGTTGTCACCAAACTGATTTTGCAATAAATCGATTGTTCCTTCTTGTCGGAACTAAAAGTCGTCGATGTTTAGCTGATTAATTTTTGCAAACAAAAATTCAGTCAGCATGGCTCGGTAGCGCTCGGCATTCACCGTAATAGCTTTCCTTCCCCATTTCGAAAGAAATAAGGACCGATGATGCCGCCAGCGTGTAAACCGCACCAAACAGTCAATTTTAATGGATGTAATGGTGATTCATTAACAGCTTGAGTATTATCTTCCCCCCAAATACGGCAAATTTGCTTATTGACGTATCCACTTAACCAGAAATGTGTAAAAATGCTTATCTCCGGCCAGTTTTAAATGAACCCAATCAGCAAAAATGCGACGTAAACGATGGTCTTTTCGTTTCAATTCCTGCATGAGCTGTATTTTATAGGCACGTAAGCCAAGATCCTTACGTAAAATTTTTCACGTAGTCGAAGGACAAAGGCCAACAAGTTGAGAATGACGACGAATCGACATTTCGGCGTCTTCTTCAATACTTCGCGCTACAGCTGCAATATTCTCTTCGTTACGCACATTTCTTTGTCTTGTTGATGGTTTTGAATCGAGAAGAGTAAAATTAGTGCGAAAACGATCAATAACTGCACGAATTGCTTGCTCACTAGGACGATTATGTTGACCGTAAAATGGACGAAGTGCTCTATGAACTTCGCGAACAGATTTATTTTTTTCAAAGTAAATTTCCACAATTTGGAAGCGTTGTTCTGGCGTTAAACGATTCATGACGACTGCCAAACCTTACTGAATTGAAATGTCAAAACGGTTTGACATTATCAGCTATCAAACCATAGTTATCGATATCGATAGCTCTCATGCAACTTAAAAAACACCCATTATTAATATATGTAATTATGTTTAGAAATGATATAAATTTCTACAAATTTATTATGTACCTGGCTTAATCCCTCTATAGACAATCATTACAGCACTTGTTATATATATATGTATTAAAATAATTATGTTTAAAATTATAAGAATTGCAATAAATTTATTACCTGGCTAAATCCCTCTATAGGCAATAAAATTAATCTTAATAAATATGAATTTTAAGAAGTACTAATGTCCATTGTAAAGAAATTCATTTTCATTTAAATTTACTGTAGTGGATGTATGTATATTACTGTCCGTGTCTATTGTTAAGTGAGAGATTTTGTTATATAGCAAGTAGTATACTGACGGTCGGTGCATGAGAAACTGTCCGTTGATTAGAGATGTCCATTATCGGGAGATGTTTCGTTATGGGAGAATATACTGTAATTGTAAATAAACTTATATTTAACTTCTATCCCCTTCAACATACTCTCCTCCCCTATCTATACACCGCTGTATATGTATCTTCCATTGTTCAAAACAATGCTATACTTCATCAGTTGTCAGCTTCTTCAACAACTCTGCCGTTTCTGCGTTTACATGAGCAACAGATTGAAAATGTGTTCCCTTTAATGCACTTTCACTTTTGGGAACAGGTAGAAGTCACACATTGTACGAGATGTGGCGAATATGGAGATTGATCAAGCACAACAATGCATTTATCCGCTAAAAATTACTTCACGGATAGGGCATTGTGGGCACACACTTTTGTCATCTTAAATTCATCATGCTAAGTGTGTCTTACTGTTTCTTTGTTAATGTTTACCACATGACAAATGATGAATGATTTTAATGTTTTAGGCTTTTATTAGGCTGATACTTATGTTTGTAGTGTTTTTGGTCTCTCCGATGAGAGTGTCTTAAAATGTCGAAACGTGTTTAACGTTGTATTAGTGTTTAAATAAATAGTTCATGAATTAGTAAATTTATGCGAAGATTATTTTATTTGCTAATAAGAGAAAATGGAATGTTATGCAGCAAAAAAGCAAGCATTTCCAATATACTCTTTTATTTGCGTTCAACAGAGGAGATAATGCATCGGAAACCGTTAGAATCTTTTATGTGATTTACGAAGAAAACGTAATTGAGGAGAGGCTAGCACGGAAATTATTTTTTCTTTCTTCCTCCACTAACTCACAACCATAGAGTGTTAGCGATAACAATACTAAACTAACCTAAAATAATCAAAAGAAAAACGAATTTGTTCTTTAGAAATCGGTAAGAAACGTCACAAAATTTATGTTTTTGATTTCTCCAATGAGAGTGTCTTGAAATGTCGGAGCTTAATCTCGTATAATTATTTAATTAAATAGTTTATGAATTTGTAAATTTGTGCTATTAATAAAAGAAAATGAAATGTCGAGTAGAAAAAAAACCAACATTTTCATCATATTCTATTATTCGAGTTCAACAGAGGAGATAATGCAACGAAACCCTCTAGAATCATTTATGTCGTTTACAAAGAAAACGGGAAGAGAACAGCTCAGAAATAGTTTCTCCTTCTTACTTCACTAATTCACAACCATAGACTATTACAATCGAATGCAATACTAAACTAACACAAAATAATAAAAAAAAACGAATTTATTTTTTAGATTTCAACAAGAAACGTCACAAAGATTTATTTCTCTCTAGCTACCCTTTTTAGCGTTTCATATTCTCAACACAATAAACGTTTGTACAAAATTTGGTGTAAGAATGCATACTTTTAATGGGTGATTCGTTTCTTTTGTCACCTACCTCTTGGGTTGCTTAAATATGTCCCGAACAGAACTAACATTTTTTCGACAACAAGCGTTTTTAGCTTGAAAACTAGTGTTACTAGTCCATCATTATTTTCATTATTATTACTGTTGTTCTTCTTATTATTATTACTCGATTTTCAATTATTTATAATTTATCGAGAACATCTCTTCTTTTCTGATATACTATTTTTATTCCGATACCTGTATGCGCAAAAAATGTTTACATTTTGATTTGAATTATTCTGATTGAAAACAATGATATTTTCGTAAAACAAATGACGACGTATAATTATAATAACATGAATAATGAATAAATCTCTGACCATTGTAAAATTTTTGATTAGATTATTTCGCAGATCACGAACTTTATTGTATGCATAAATAGGACTGAAAAATCACAATAAAGAAAATTAGCAACTTTTCTTTTGTCTATCGCTTAGTAAAGAACGAAATGGCCTTAATAATATGGAAAATTTTCAATTTTCATGACAACATTAAAGAATGGACAGGTAAGGAACGTAAATAATTATATGTTTTAGGTAAAAGTTAGATTATGCTGTAATGATTATTTAACAGTGTAGAAAGTAAAACTATCGGACAAGGAAGAAAACCAAAATAGACCATTAAAGACTTCAATTCTTTAATCAACTACTAAAACGCTATACGATTTCATTATTGGAGATGATTTTACTTATAACTATGTGACGCAGTTGTGTATTAGTTCACTAGAGTAGCTTTCAGAATCTGAAAGCGACTCGCTGGTTCAATAAACCGCAAAAAGACGAGTGAATATGTTGCATAAACGAAAATACGGATTAAAAACTATATATCATTTTTTAAATTTTCCCTGTCCGCAGTTGATTTCACATTCCATTCTTCGTAAACTAAGTTCAAGTTGCAAACATTACATTTTACAAAATTGCCATGGTATATTAAATCGGGATACTGATGTATATATTTAATAATTTATCCTTTGTAACGTATGCTTTCGTTTATGTAACATTTCTGCTTACTTGAGTACGGTTGCTTGAGTCGGCCATAGAAACTATAGAAGCAACACGAGTAAACTAATACGTAATAGTGCAGTGTAGATAGAAATAAAATTGTTCTGTTCGACACTATCAGAAGTCGTACTAGGTGCACTACTGCGCGACGACAAAACCGACCATCTCGCCTTATTACTTTGTCAATATTTCAAAAATAATAAACAATCGATACAATATGTTCTGAAAAGAACCTATCTGAGAATATCGCGAAGATGTTTATCAATATTTCAATTGGATTCTTCAGATGGTAATCTATAAATCGATTTGATTTACCGGAAACTGATCGGAAATGCATTACTTCTCTATAAATATATATATATATATATATATATATATATATATATATAAATACTATGTGCCAAAAGAACTAATCACCTAATAAGAGGACATATTTTTAACCAAATATTGTGCAAATGTTTACTTTGCAGAGAATAATAAATATTTAAATTTTCATTGAAAAATTCGTATCTTTTTAGAGAACATTTAATAATGCGCTGTTGCTTCACTTAATCGAATATATTCCGCTATTTTTCCGAGAATACTCCTAGTAAGATGTTCTGTGAACCCCTATGTATGATCATTTCAAGCTACTTGTAAACCACAATGTATCGGCTGTAGGTTAATTGAGAGGTTAGGCAGCATAGTAACAGTTCGGCCTATTATATCCCAGTCGCGTTGTATGAACGATAGGTCTGATGACCGTGGAAGCGAATTGGGAATATTAATGTTGGCTTCTTGTGGAAATTGTAATTGCTGCAGAATGAGGACGAGCATTGTCTGACGGAATGTGGTATTATTTAGCATTTGGATGCAAATGATTCCAGAATTTCGTAAATAGTGTGAGCACTGAAATAGCCTCAATGGCACATCAAAGAGTTCTACTTCCTATGGTAATTCCACTCCAAGCCATTAAGCCTCTAGTAAGTATATTCTCTAGTAAGGATATTCTCAGGACATTCATGGAAGAATTCTTCTCCTCTTCGATTTCAAACTCGTCTAAAGCCGTCATAAGCCCACAAATATAAACGAGATTGGTCTTAAGAAAACTATGTTGTCACTCTTTATCCCAATCTGCCCTTACATTTCACCATTCGTTGTTCTAAGTCATCCAGGGTCTCTTCTACGAAGTTGCTTAATTTCTTGAAATTTTTCCTACAACGAATAACTGTAGCAATATCTCTTTGCATCCAACTAGTGATTTCGCCAAATGCCATGTCTCCTCTTCATGTACTCCACGATACAAAGTCTTTCAAAATCTCTTAGCTGACGACAATTTAGTTTCGAACCCTTGGCATTTTAACACACTATAAAGAACTATAGAATGTTACGATCGAATAACCAAACAAAACTGATCCAAAACAAAGAAAAAAGAAGACGAATTCTTTCGTTAGTGTAATGTGATTTAATAATAAAAAGTATTCGTTATACGAGGATAGCCGTTTACATTTCGGGAATAGCAAACAAAAAAAAAATTTTTATTATCGAAAATAGTTTTATTGCTTTTCAAAGTATTCTCCTTGAAAATCAATGCACTTTTGCATTCGTTTAAACCAATTCGAAAAGCATTGCTGCCACTGCGAAGGCGATATCTCCAAAATATGAGTTTTGAATGCCTCAACTGCCCCTTCCAGTGTAGAAAACCGTTGGCCACAAAGTTTTTTCTTCACGTGTGGAAACAAAAAGAAATCACAAGGTGCTAAGTCAGGACTGTACGGCGGATGGCTCATCAATTCAATTTTTGCCCGGTCAAATATTCAATTGTTTGAACCGACCTGTGAAAACTCGCATTGTCATGGTGGAGAATGATCTGTCGTTTTCGGTTTGTTTTCCTTATTTCTTTGAAAGCTTTTGGTAAACAAATAGTGGTGTACCATTCGGAATTGACCGTTCTACAACTCTCTAAAAGCATGGTTGCAACGTGACCGGTTTTTCCGAAAAAACAGGCGACCATTTGTTTTGATGCGCTTCGAGCGCGAACAACTTTTGTTGGTTTTGGCTCATCTCGGAATACCCACACAGTCGACTGCTGTTTACTATCTAGTTTATACGTATAGATCCAAGATTCATCACCTGTGACGACTTTATAAATGTTCTTTGAAGCACCGCCACTGTATTTTTCTGTGCATTTCTTGGCACTAGTTGACGTGAGTCCTTTTTTGAGTAGATGCCAAATTATGTGGTACACAGCGTGAACATCGCTTCTTAACGGCTAAATATTCATGCAGGATCTTATGCACACTGGTGTTACTAATACCTAGAGATGCCTCGATCTCACGGTATGTCACATGACGATCTTACACTATCAATTCAACTGCATTAATATTTTCCAACCCAACAACATTTTCAGGACGACCTTCACGAAATTTATCGTCCAAAGAACGCCATCCAAGTTTGAATTCACTATATCAACGATATACTGTAGTTTTCGATGGTGCTTCATCACCATATAATGAATTCAGCTCGTCGATGCATTCTTGTTGAGATAATCCACGCCGAAAGTTAGGAAAAACAACTGCACGAAAATGTTCGCGAGTGAATTCCATTTTTTCGCTGACATAAAATTTTCAAGTTACTGTCAACAATAGAAATAGCGATCGGATAGTACAACTGTCAAGGTAAATATATTGTTAAAAATGACGAACTTCTGGATGCAATCGTCAGATCGGAGGCAACACTAACAGTGTTGTCAGTTCCCGAAATATAAACGACTACCCTCGTAATAATATTAACAATCCGTGCTGTCACATTCCCTAATTACCAGTTATTTACAGAGGGCATTGGCAGTCTATGAGTTACTGTTACTGCAGCCCTCGTTGTGCGACATAATATTTTTGCTGTCGAAATTTACTTAAATTGCTACCACTTGTCACTAGTGAGCCACCAGCTTATTGTTAATATTATTGCATTTATAAAATTAGTCCGTTCATTAAGGAGGATTCTTACATCCATTCTATAATTCTTGTTACTACATGTACTTATTGTCCTAAAAAAAGGATATATTTAACATTAGTGCAATTTGATAAAAAAGGACTGAAATTACTTGGATATATTAGTGATTGTTTTGTTTTGATTTCTGCGGTTTTTATATATAATAATAAATTGCATATGTACAACATTGTACCTCTTCTGTTAAAATTTTTTTTCAAAATATTTTTTATATAATTTGTCAAGGAATTTCTCTCCACAGTCAATGTACTTTCGCATATGTGAAAACGAGTCTTCAAAACGTGTCCTCTAATCTTTCCACAATGAGTAACTGGTCGCTTATCCGGTCAATGTAAAACGTAAATTCCATAACTTATCTTTTAAATGTGGTAATAAGAAGTCTAGACTAAATGGCAAATCATCCATGATTTTAATCTTTTGGGTTGATTATTAAGTTTGTAGTATCTTTGGTTTCTCCGATGAGTGTCTTGAAATGTCGAAACGTGTTTAACGTCGCATTATTGTTTAAATAAATAGGTTATGAATTTGTGTGCGAAGATTATTTTATTTACTGATAAGAGAAAATGGATTGTTATGCAGAAAAAACCGAGCATTTCCAATATACTCTTTTATTTGGGTTCAACAGAGGAGATATAGCATCGGAAGCCGTTAGAACCATTTGTGTGATTTACGGAGAAAACGTAATTGGGGAGAGGCTAGCACGGAAATTGTTTTTGCTTTCGTCCTCCACTAACTCACTACCATAGAGTGTTACAATCGGATAACAATACTAAACTAACATAAAATAATCAAAAGAAAAACGAATTTGTTCTTTAAAAATCGGCAAGAAACGTTACAAAGTTAATTTCTTTCTAACTACTCTTTTTGGCGTTATTCTCAACACAGTAAACGTAAAAATTAAAAAAAATAAAAAATTTGGTTTAAAAGTATATATTTATATGGGGTGATTCGTTTTTCTGTAGTATAATATGATTTGAATTGCCTTTACACCTATCTTTTGGGTCGCTTAAATACCCTTACAGTAATATATCGGCCCTTTTATGTCCCAAACGAGACCAACATTATTAAAGGAAAGTCGATCACGTTTAAGTTCATTACGTCATCGCTTTACCGTAGCTAGAGAATATGCCTCAATACCCAACTGATTTCTTTAAAATATTTATCATAACACGATAATGTTCAATTCAATGATTTCTTGCACAAGTGATTGTTAAGTTATTGTAGTTTAAAAACACTCGAGTATATTTTTCAACAATCGCCATAGTTAAGTAACTAAAAATGTTAAAAAAAAATTGCCAAAAAGTGTCTTCTCCCGAAGCAAGAGAACATTCCTCACATATGCGATTTATACCGGTGTAAAATCCGATACCGCGATTGAGCATTATAATTCTGTTTTTTGGTATTTAGGAAAAAGTACAAATTATAGAAATGATCAGTCTCTTTTTCTGGTTTAAATCCTCTATAACTATAGCATTAAATATTAACGCCAATACACTTAGATCTAAGATAAATCAACTGAAGGTTTGACATCAATACCATGACTCGATATTGTTAAGTATGCGTGTTAGGTAGATTAGATTGTGAGATTGACCTTTAGAAGTTGATATACACGTTTATGTTTCTCATGAAAAGAATATATAGTAAAACAATCATCGAACAGCTTCGAACAATTTTAAACAATTAAAATTTCGACAGTTATAATAAGTTTTCAGTTTAATACTCCGACTTACAGATCCACGTGTCGATGGTTGGCCTTTTATGGATACCACCTGGCCAATGTTCGCAGTTATTGGCCTTTACTTGTATTTTGTTTTAAATCTAGGTCCAAAATTTATGGAAAATAGAAAACCTTACAACCTGGATAACGTACTGATATTATATAATGCGATACAAGTAATAATTTGTACTACTTATGTTATTTTGGTGAGTCAACGCCATTTTAATGGAATAATAAAATATCTAATTTATGCACATATTTTTTAGGGAAGCATACACATAATACCCTATTATAATATATTTTGCGAGCCAGTAGATCTTACGATGAGTTTCCGGGGTATTTTCGCAACGAAACTAAGTTGGTGGTATTTTATGATAAAAATTTTTGATTTATTAGACACGGTAAGAGAAGAAATAATATTTTAAATTATTTCTTAAATTAGAAATGGCCAAATTTTGCCTGGTTGTCACTAAGTAATGTACGAATTATATTACATTTCGCTAGCATTGTCAGCTTTTAGAAGATTTCTACCGTCCAGTTAGTCAGAAATTTTCTAAAAACTTAAACGGTCCAAGTTTTTAGGGGAAATCTTGAAAATGCAAGTAAAAAAATAAATCGGGAAATCTGAATAGAATGAATTTAATAGATTACAAAGAATTGTACATTTAGTGAATCTTAAATAATTAATCTAAGAGGTAGTCCATAAATAATAATGGTCAACAAATTGGAACTTTCGCTTCTACCATCTAGAGACGTATACTAATCTTTATAGGAAACATAGAAACATTAATTTCAATAGAAGGTAGATGTTCTAGTTAGCTCTAATTTCGTCTAGATTTTATTGAAAAAACTTTTTCTGATCTTATGTCTAAAATTGTATGCTGATAAGTAATAAATGTTGATTAATATGAGAACTCCTTTTCTCATTAATTTTCGTATTCTGTATACGTATTTCGACAGCCAAGTTGTCATGATCAACAGATAATTAAATAGTGTCGCACCTGAAACTCAAGTTAAATCCGCACGAAACAATTTCCGTACACGATCTGTGTGTATTCTAGTCTTAAACTATTCTAGAAAACGTACCTGCATGCGTTTGCTATATCCTCCCTTGTCTATCGTATAAGAGGTCAAAGAGAATTATGGGTAGATCTCATGTTAGTCTTCAACACATGACCCTTGTTCTTCAAAATGTACGAGGTGTGGCTATTAAATAACGAGACTGACGCTGTAAAACATTTTATTTTGATTTCATATATATTTACTTATTATCGCCTTCAATATACACCCCTCCTCTATCCCTACAACGCTCCATGCGAATTTTCCATTATTTGAAACAGTACTGGAAGTCTTCTTCTCTCAGCTGCTTCAGGACGCGTGCCGCTTTCGCTTTCACAGCGTCAACGGACTCAAATTGTGTTCCCTTTAATTCATATTTCACCTTAGGAAACAGATAGAAGTCGCACGGCGCAAGATCCGGCGAATAAACCGGATGGTCTACCACTGGGATACTGTACTTGGCTAGAAACCTCTTGACTGACAATGCGTAATGAGACGCTGCATTGTCTTGGTGGAGAACCCATGATTTGTTCTTCCACAATTCGGGTCATTTTTTCCTTATTCTTTCACGGAGTTGAGCAGGAACGTGAAGGTAGTAATGTTGATTAATAGTTTGACCTTCAGGAACCCAGTGAAGGTACACAGTCCTTTGAATATCAAAAAAAAGCAATCATCATTGCTTTGAATTTGGATATCCTAATTCGAGCTTTTTTGGCTCGCGATGAAGATGGATTCTTCCAGTGCATAGATTGGTGCTTCTTTTCAGGATCATAAGTAAAAAACTACGATTCGTCACATGTTATTATCCTTTCCAATAAGTTTGGATCATTTTCAATGACATTCAAAGTGTTAGTACAAACATTTCTACGAGTTTCTTGTTGTTCAAACGTGGGAATTTTAGGCACCACATAATTGTTATGTAAAATTTGCCGTACGGATTCTTTATCAATTCCTACAGTTCAGCAATCACACGAATACTTAACCGAGGGTCAGATCGAACCAGATTACCGATTTTTTCGATATTGTCATCCGTCTTGGCGTGAATCATCTTCAACTCTTCAACGTCTTCTCAGCCATCTTGAAAACGCTTAAATCACTCAAAAACACGTGCTCGCGATTAACATTTATTGCCATATACTTCTTTCAATAAATTATAGGTTTCAGTAGCGGTTTTTCCAAGTTTCATGTGAAATTTCACAACAATTCGTTGCTCTATTGTTACACTTGACATTTTTCCGGCGAAACAAAAAAAAACAACTCTAGTACGAACGATGGCTACAGTTATACTGATTTGTTTACAGAGGCGAGAGGCACTGCATTCGAAAGAGAAGGCTTCACGATAAATAGCTGTCAGTTGTTGGCGTTTGGCGCATGCGCACTTCAATGTCGTTATTTAATAGCCACACCTCGTATACGCTTTTATAAGTATCTAATTCCCGATAATTATGCATATCTTTTACCAAATGCAAACATTCCGCGGTTACCCTGTGATCATTTTCTAACACATGTTTTGCTAAATCGGATTTTTCTGAGCGATTAAATTTGATGGACGCCTCAAATTTAATCGATAATAAATTAATAAAATAAAATAATTAATTTAATTACAAGAAATACAGCAAATATTGACAAGTTTAAAGTAGAAATAAACTTTTCTTGACCGTCAAGTTTTCGTTTTTCGTTTCAGATCTTTTTTGTTCTAAAGAAGAACTACCATCAGATATCTTTCTTGCACGTGTATCACCATGTATTTATACTAATTGGATCATGGATTTACGTCAAATTTGCATCAGGAGGCTCGAGCATTTATATATTCTATCTTAACTGCCTCACCCACACAGCAATGTACGCTTATTACTTACTCAGCGTAGTAGACAAGTCATTTCGAAAAAATCAATTTCTTAAAAGGCAAATAACTCACCTTCAGCTCGTAAGTATGGGGATAGGATTACTAATGGAAGGGAATTCTTAGCTTCGATTATATTTTAGGTACAATTTGGTTTCTTGCTTTTGCAATCTATAAGCGTGCTAGTTCTGACTGATTGCTCTTATCCGAAATGGCCAACGGTCATATTTATTGGTCAAAATCTATTTATGTTTTATATGTTTGCAGATTTTTATTTCAAAATCTACATACTACCTTCAAAAAATAACAAAGATAATAATACAAGAAAATTGAATTGAAAACATAGTCTAATACTTGAATTTATAAATTTCCTGTTAATAAATATTTGAATAGTGATTTTGTTTTCCTTTTATTTTTCACTAAAATGTAAGAAAATATTTATCCTGATAATAAACTCTTCTAGGAATACTATACAATATATTATGTATACCAAATAGATTTGAAGGGCGAATTACAACCCAAAGTAGAAACAGCGCACAAGCAATAAATAATTCTAAGTTTTATGTATTACACTCTCTATATATAATAATTTCTTATATCGTTTTTAAGATTAAATTATTTAATTTAGATACAATTCGATCTTGAATTCCTAAACTATTATACTGTCATTATTTGTCCGGTCCTCGTATATATTCAGTTGCAGAGTTCTTTTGTGTTAATCACGTACAGACTGTCAAAAATTGTAATAAAAATCGTAATCGGGTACCCAAGAATGTACTGGAAGTTTGTACATTCTTTCCACTGACACATATTCGATATCGATTCAGTTATATTGATTTCTAAATGCAATAGAGATTCAAATATTAATCCTTCTATTTCTCACACAGAATGGACGTCTATTATTCAGTCTAGATATCTATCTGCTAGGTGCTTATATTGAAATTAATATCACAATTTTAATTTATGAAAATATCTTTAGCGCACCAATTTATAGCGTGCCTATTCTCTTTTGCTATTGGTTGATTTAAACATGACTAATACACCTTACCTCTTAGTCTATGGGTGGTTTCCTAAAAGCGCCCGTACATAAGATACAGAGACTTCTTCTCCGGCCATCGCCAAGTCCACAACCATCCCTTCGACGTGGTTGTGAAAGTTAAGTTTTTCCTCTCAACTTGTGTACATGTGGTTATTTTGCGACCGCAAAAAATACCTAACATCCTGGCCCATGACATACACACACAAACCGCAAATATTTTACGTATCGTCCGATACACATTTTAATCTAACCCTTTTTTATATTTTATTAAACAGAAGCATATCTCTAGATTTACTTTTATAACAGCTTTGCCATTACGTTAATATTGTTTTATTTGTTGCTCTGGATCTTATTAATTATCTTTATTTAATATATTCAAGCTTTAAGAATTAATTTAACTTGGTGAATAAAATTTTAAGGGCAATCCTGTTATTTTATTTCCACTAATAATCTTTCTTTCAGCTTGGCACACGTCTTGGACTATTGAAGCTCATTGTAAACCTACTAATTATTAACTCCTTACATTACGTTACATTACATTTACTTCTTTTTTTGTTTGCATTTATCACAGCGCTTCAGCTAGCCGAAGACGCGCTCGTAATAAATTTACTAATCATCACGTGCAAATAAATATTCTCTATTAAATAATATCTCTATTATTATTTATTAAAACAAAGGAGGTAATAAATTGTCTCATTTACAAAGAAGGAGATAATACATGGGTGCCAGAGTATTTTACATCTGTTTTGTTAATTCCTTTAGTTTCTAGTAGAAAAGCTCGACTTTTTTAGAACTACATATATCAATTTTAAAGTACTAGAAATTCTTCTTTGTTACCGCTTTTAAATGAAATTCGAGTAACATTTTAAGAGATTGATACTATCCTTTGGGCAAGCTTCAGATTTGAAATAAATCATACATTACAGAAAAAGTTCCTAGTTCAGTCTCCCGTGGTAGTGTATTCAAAAATCGCAGTATACACTTGCGAGGATGATTTGTCGGGAACCAAAATTCAAATGAAACAGAAGTTTTTTTCAACAGACTCCCCTTCAACTTCTATACGCTTTATTCAACAATGATAAAGTGCTGTTACACCATTTTTGTGATGATCTTTCTCAAGATCTGCAAAATGCTGCCCCCGTTGATGCAATAAGTTGAATTTGAGGAACAAGTGGATGTCACTAGGAGCTAAATTTGGTGGATAAGGTAGTTGTGGTATAACCAGAAACCTCAGATTATCCAATTTTTCGAAATCAACTTGATGTCGAAACGCCAACTGCTGAGATGAACTCGGATCATTCTAAATGCAAGTTGTTTTTCACACATTTGTTCTTTCACTATGTCAATCCCATAAGAGAGAGAGATGATACAATAAAATCTTTGCCTATTTAGTCCCTTTAATAGGACGTGTCTAATAAATACGAGGATAGTTTGACAAGTAGTGAGAATAACACATAGGTGGCGCTCTAATTGGTAAAACAAATGCACTGTAATTTAAGCTGCCTATTTATATGTTTACATTCCGATATTTAGATAAATCGGTTTATTAGTTTATTTTTGACAGCTGATTGAAAAAGAAACAACACGTCGTTTTGTTAAAATGGAAAAAGCAGAGTATCGTGCGGTGATTAAATACTTCGTAATTAAGGGTATGAGAGCTACCGAAACAAAAGATGAGTTACAGGAAACATTAGGTGAATCATCCGCCACAATAAGTAGATGGGTAAATGAATTTAAACGTGGTAGAACAAGCTGTGTCGATGAAGCGCGCTCTGGAGCACCCAAAATCGTGACTTCTAAGGAAATGATTATAAAAATACATAATATTGTATTATTACGCAAGATCGACGACTCAAAGTGAGAGAGATAGCAGACGTGGTAAACATTTCAACAGAACGAGTACACCACATTTTAACGAAAGAATTGGCCTTTCCAAGCTTTCGGCAAGATGGGTGCCGCGATTGCTTACGACTGATCAAAAGTTCACTCGTTTGCGCATTTCCAATGAGTGTTTGGACCTTTATGAGCGGGATCCAGTTGATTTTTGTAGGCGATTTGTTACTTACGATGAAACTTGGATACACTACAGTACACCCGAAACTAAACAGCAGTCGAAACAATGGTTAGAACGTGGTTCTGCACCTCCAAAGAAAGCGAAAACCACTTTATCGGCAAACAAGGTGATGGCATCAATTTTTTGAGATTCAAAGGGCATTTTGCTCATTGATTACCTTCAGAAAGGTGCCACAATAAACGGACAATATTATGCAGAACTTCTACAAAAATTAAATGTTGAGATTCGTACTAAACGGGCAGGAATGGCAAAGAAAAAGATTCTGTTTCACCAAGACAACGCTCCCTCGCATACCAGCACAGTTGCGATGTCCAAAATCCACGAGTTGTATTCGTAAATGAGTATTTTGCAAGCCTTCCAGAATCGCATTTTAGAGATGGCATAAGGGCATTGGAGCACCGTTGGAATAAATATATTGCTCTTTTAGGAGAATATATTGAAAAATAAAAATTTTTTTGTATTTAAAAAATTCGTTTTTCTTTTCAATTCTCACTGCTTGTCAAACTACCCTCGTAGATTAGAATAGTCGAATGTAAATTGTGTTGGATATTCCGAATCATAATGTGTTTAATTATGTCCTCGGTTCGTAGTACTCCTTTTTCGGTTACAGATATGTTTAAGACAAATATATATTAAGATTATCATCGTCGAATACAATAAAACTTATTAAATTAAGCTTGTAAAACTTTCTCTCTTGGCCAAACTTCCGAGAACGGTAGTGTACACGTATTTACTTTAAGATGAAATTAAATATTATCTTCATATAATATTTTACGATTGCGGAACTCCGGTTATATCAGGAAGTATTTTGGATTTTTTTATCAACAGTTTTCATACTGTGTGTAAAATAAGGAAAGGGTCTCGTATGTACTTTGACATGATCAAACGGCTGTATGTTATACACAAAATAAATACATATTCGATTAGACTTTCCTTAAGTATAACACGTCCGAAGAAATTACGAAGAAAGAATAAATGAAACTCAAATGTGACGGTAGCTAATGTTTTTTTTTTCAATGAATAATCTCAATTTTAGTGACACTCATTGTCTCTACTAAAAAAGTTAATGAATATTAATTTACGCGTATACTTTTTAAGTTCATTATAGAATATTATTTTTTATACGCACCTCATAAATACGTTGCATTGTCTAGTGTCTATTATTAAGGTAGCAGAAAAACGAAAACAGATACACGAACATAGGAATGTACCGATTTGGGTCAGAAGCGATGAACATTAGATTTCATTAATATTACAACTTGTTTTACGATGGTGAAAGTTCCATTTAATATGAATGTACACAGGTGAAAAAATAAAATAAAGTATTTCGCTCTATCATAAAAGAGAAATAGAAAACCCGTTTCATGCGAAATGGAAATAAGTGCCGATGTTAAAGAGGTAACTGATGCTAGTAAATTTATACTATGAAAGAAATGTTAAAATATTACTGTATAATCTTCAGATATAAGAATTATATCACGAATGTAAATATTTATAAGAACAATAATAGTAACATATATATATATATATATATATATATATATATATATATATATATATATATACATAATATAACATAATCTCCTTTCAGCTCTATACACTTTTCTCGGCGATGTTGAATAAGTTCGATACCCTTTTTATAATAAGAACTGTCTTGCTCCTCAAAATATCCATTAACTGCCGACATCAGTTCTTCTTCGTTGAAATATCTTTGACCACTGAGCCATTTTTTCAAGTTTGGGGACAGAAAATAAACCGCGGGGGCTAAATATGGCAAATAGGGAGCATGAGGTAGCAATTCGGACTTTAATTCATTAATTTTAGCCATTGCAATAACGGATTTGATGAAACAACACTTTCTTCTTAGTCAAATGCGGCCGTTTTTGCTTGATTTCTTCGCTCGAACGTTGCAATAAGTTCGCATAATACTGGCCGTTGATAGTTTTTCCTTTTCCAAGATAGCCAATGAAAATTATTCCACGCGCATCCCGGTCTTCGCCTTCTTTGGAGTCGGTTCTCTCTTTTGAAACATCTTAACGACACTGCTTTTGCTGGAGTATGAGCAAACGTGGCACCCATCTTGCACACACCTTTCTCATGTCCAAATTCTCAGATAATATGCGATCTACCGCACTTTTTGAAATGCCTACTATGTCTGCTAACGCGTACACTTTCAGTCGACGATCATCGAGTACCGCTTTGTGGATTTTCTTCACCATTTCTGGAGTCGTCACTTCATTTGGTCGACCACTTCTTGGACACTCGTATGGTCTCGTTTAAACTCTGCTACTCAATATTTCACTGTTGTAAACGAAGGAGCAGACTCACCCAGAGTAGAATCCAGTTCAGCTTTTATATCTGTTAGGCTGATAAAAGTATTGTATCACGTAACGGTGACCAATTTTCTCCATTTTTACAAATTCACTGAAAACGTTCACTATTGTTGGCTGCCAAAAAAATACTAAACAACGTGGCGTCTTCAAACTTGAAACATATGCTTTATAGATTGCTTCTTTCTAATTCAGTGATTTTTTCAAACAACTACCGCTATCTCTAAGTCAGCCCGGGTGCTTATGGGACCACCCTCGTATCTGATCATGTATAGACAGTTACATCACTTATATTAGGTCTACCGAAAAGGTCTGAACGTTTTTAAAATAAAACAAAATAATAAATTTTTCATAGTTTAAATAAACTCTATTGAATAATCCAATTTCAATGATGAAAATTATAGTATCCAATAAAGTTTATTCAAGGTATGAAAAATTTATTATTTTGTTTTATTCTAAAAACGGACAGAACTTTCCGGTAGATCTACTATTAATCCTGATAATGATATGGAACATCAGGTTATAGCACAATATGCATATTTAACATCAACAACTCTTTAAGAAATGTTTAGGAGTTACTTTAAAATATGTTAAATTTATTTATTAACTACATTTATTTAAAATTTGTTCATAAAGTAGGACCAGAAGTAGATGCTTTATTAAAATAAGTAAGTCATGCAAAACGAAAAACTCAGTGATAAAAATAACTACTAAAAATCTTATAATTTTATTACCATTCAATGTAAAAGTGATGTTTCAAAAGTTCTAGGAATTTGATTTTCATCAAAATCACAATGTAGTTTCCAACGTGCTCTCCATTTAATTGAATAAATTTTTTCAAAGTTTCTGCAAGCCACCTATTTATAGCAACTTTTAAGTTCTGAAATCGAACACCCTGTCGCAGGGTTTTCAAATTTGGGAATAAGATGATAATCTCTAGGAACCAGATCTGACGAATAGGTTAGCTATGGAAGCAATTACAAGCGCAATTCGTTTCAAATATTCTTCGTTCTTCATGTGGTATGGAGTCTTGCATTGTTCTGTTACAATAACGGAAAATTATGTAACTTTCGAAGCCATTTCTTTCAAAGCATTTATCATAATGGACCAGATAAAAGATGAGAACGATATTCTGCTTTAATTGAAGTACCTTTCGATAGATAATTCATAAAAATAGTTGTTTCATAATTCCAAAATACAGTAAGCATTACTTTCCATCAGACGAAACTGAATATACCAGAGGCCTTTCAGGTTTCTGTCATTCTTTGGTCTTATTTTTGGTTTAAGGATGGATATCAGGTATCCATGTTTCATTAGTAGTTATTATCTGTTGCCAACGTTGCAGCAACGTTCCTTTCGTTTACAGAGGTGCTCTTCTAGTGACATTCCATAAACTTTGAAACGGTCAACCCATCGATATAGAGTACTTTTAAATTCTGCACTCCCCAAATATACATTGCAAACGACGCATGATTTCTGAGGGTTCCACGCCCTCTTTAGACAAAAAGGAAGTGGTAATTCTTTGTGATTCGTTATCATTTCTGACATTATAAGGAAATTACAAAGAAACATTTATTTTGTTTGCAAAAATTATTATAAAAGTCGAAATAGTTTTTATTTAAGTACATATAAATAAAGTTTTCTAAATTTGAAGGCCAACTTATATCGTTCGTTGAAATATGTTTTTAATTACCTCTTTAAGACTCGTTACTAATCTTGAAGTGAATAAACTTGTTACATGGAAAGCGACTGGTTTGCAAGAATTTGTAATTTCGCTGGTTCAATTACGGCGTAAATATTTTATATTAATTTAAGGTAAAAATAATGACGGTAGGTTAATATTTATTCACGACTTCATTTGCAATTCGAAAAGAAATGGCAGTTAGTATTAACTGAGGAAAAAAGAAATTAGTAAAAATTGAGGACTACACATACTTACATATGTATGTATATATACCTACCATGTATATATAATTTGGTGTTTACTTTGTAAATATACTAGTATAAATATACTTTTAGGTTATTTGACACCGATTTACGTTTTGTTTAATGTTTTAATTTACAAAGGAACAAATACAAGCAGGAAGTCTTTATTTGCTCGCGTTAGTTCTATTTGCGTCATAATTTCTCAAAACGTTGTTTATGGATACTTCGAACTATGTCGCTCGAATTAATTTAGTATCGACAATGGAAATAGGTTGGAATGCTCTTAACTTCTATAATAATTGCAAATAAAATGCAGCAGATGTAAATAAAAGTGAATGGCCTATTTTAAAAAAACATACATTGTTTGGTCGTTAAAGAAGTAGAAACTATTCTTCATATAACAGAGAAATTACAATGGTAGATTGATATTAGTTGTACGTTTGTTTATAGTTTGTATACTGTCTGTCCCTATAATTATCGAAAACCCTCTGTTTTAATGAAATTGGTGCCCTTAATTCGTTCATTTGACATATCAGTCTTCTTCCTAAATAACTTATAAGAGTTTCATGGCATTTCATTCACTAGAAATTTTGTGTTAAAAACCGTAAGATTGATTCAAATATGTTATTACGAACAGAAACTTGAGAAGACAGAGATAATGTGGATGATTTAGAAAGATACAGACCTATCATGAACCCAAAACAAAGTGTGTAGAACACCAAACAATGATTCATTGAATTTTAACCGAAACTCTAGACCTTAAAAGTTTATGTAACTACAATTATGGATCATCTAAAACTATATCAAAATAGGCATTACATTGCACCACTAAGGAGTCTCAATTAAATAACCTCATAAAAGTAGTCCTAGGTAATCACGAAATGCGGTGTTTTTATTACGATTCAAAAATTAAGTGTTAAATGAAAGTTACCAGGTGAAGAAAATTCAGAAAAATCTCGTTCATAGAAATTAAACATTAAAATAATGTTTTCTATCTTTTACAATTCTATGGAAATTAACTCACAGCTAACACATTCCTGCGATTAATTTTGGAGTGCATTGGAGCATCGGATAACATCGGCATTGCCGTACTACTACAATTACTTTTTATTCCCCAAGCTGCTGTTTGAGATTATATATTATCATAGAGAGAGAACGATACAACAGCTACACTTCCTTTTCAAGAAAGGCTTCGGCAATCACCCATAATTATTACATACATTGATATTGTTTCAGTAGAGCAAGTGGATGTGGTGGCTAGAGATCTAGTGACAATTTGCAAACTTACTTTTATAAATTATATTGTTTATATGATAACTATAATTACGAAACTATGTGGATTTATTGAACGAATTCCCGATTTTTGTTTGAATGATCAGATTAATCATCTACTATTGCATAGTTTGATATCGATTGGTTGTCATGCATATTAATACCACTGATTCTGTGCTGAAAATAATTGTCAATTTTGTCTTATTCAAAGAAAATATTAATAAGAACGGTTACATTTATTAAAATCGATTGCACCTGCTATAGTGTAGATAAAATAAAGGTTGTGTTAGTGGTAGGATTATTGAAAAACAGGGCTTGCTAAAGATGTACAGTCTGTATAACAATAGTAAAAGGCATATTACTTGCGAAGGTTAAATCCAATATACATATATCCAATGGTATACAGGAGTGAAAGACACTTTTCCCTAATACACTGTACAGTTTTCAGAACAGTTCCGTTTCGCAAGTGAGGGAGAGTATATTAATATAATTATGAGTGCGATATGAATCGATGTTTCTTTGTGTTCATCCTAACGAATCAGAAATGTCTGTATCTGCCACAGCGAGGTGCCTGCATGAGTTAAATGGCCTCTTACAATTGTGGATAGACCACTACAAGGTGACGAAAAATGTCGATGATCTTCTCGGCCACAGCAAAGTACGAGCAACAACGAAGAAACAAGATAAGGCTATACAAATTCAATATGGCCTTATCAGTCATGGACAACACGATCTGACAAAAAGCAAATTAGTATCAATTTAATGATTATTAGAAGTCGTTTACATAAGAATGGAAATGGCTTACGGCAGCACAATAATGAAGCAGATGCTATCAGACCCGCATAAAGAAACGCGTCGCATCTTGATAAACAACAACATTAATAGAGATTGGTCCGACGTTGTATTCACTGGAGAAGCTTGCAAAAAGAGCCTGGTCTACACGACAAAATAGAATACTCGTTATTTGAATGCACAGTAAAGCATCCAGTAAAGGATGTGTGAGGAAGAACTTCTAAATTCAAGGGTGAAGATCCGTTTCGTATCAGCAAATACAGTGAAACCCGTTTATTGAAAACCCTCTTAATAGAATATATCGGTTAAAGGAATTAAAATCTCAAGAACAAAACCATTTCCCTTTAAGTATTAACAAAATTATTCGGTTATAAGAATATCTTTTAATAGGATATATTGGGTAAAGAAATGGCTTTTCTAAGAACATTAATGCGATTTTGTCTTCATAAAAGAATAAATTTCTCTACCTGCTTAACTAAAGGTGGATGTAAACCAAAAGTTACTATGAATGTTTACTTTACTTTTACAAAGCTATTATGTACATAATTACAGATACTAAATCAGTATTTACTTAATGGTACTGTGCGAATTACATACATACAATAAAAATTTTTTCGGAGGTTTTAAAAGCAGGAAGTTTCTATATTTCTGGTCAGTTTGTTATTTGACATTGCAATCGAAAGTGAGTGAAAAATGGCTTCTTCGGCAAACTTGAAAAGAAAAGACCTTGCTCTGAAGGAAAAAGTAAAATTGCTTGAGTTTTTAGAAGACACAACTTGCTGTCAGTTGCCAAAAAAATTGGTGTGTCTCAAGCACAAGTGAGTAAATTGTTAAAAAGAAAAGACAGTATTTTAAGTGATTGGCGGGATAATTTTAAATCTACTCAAAAACGAAGACGCAACGGGAAGAATGCTGACGTAGAAAATGCTTTAAATCATTGGTTTATGGAAAAAAGAGCGTGTAAAGTTCCACTTAGTGGACCCATTTTGAAGGAAAACGCCGAACAGATTGCACAAAATCAGGGTAGTGTAAATTCTAAAGCAACAAATGGGTGGTTTGTCAGATGGAAAAGTCGTTCCCGAATTTCTTTCAAAAAAATTGTAAATGAAGCAAGTGACGCAGATGTAGTTGCTGCAAATACGTGGATAAGTGAGGTTTTACCGTCTTTATTAAAAGATTATAAGCCAGACTGCATTTATAACTGCGATGAAACCGCTTTATATTATAGCACTATTCCTGGCGGATCCTTCTGTTTTCGCGAAGAAAAGGCTGTAGGAGGTAAAGCTGCAAAAGACTGAATTACCCTTTTGATGTACGCCAATTCTGACGGAAGTCATAAGTTGCCGCTCTTTGGCAAGTCAAAAAGCCCAAGGAGTTTTAAAGGGGTAAAATCTTTGCCTGTGAAATATACTTCAAACAAAAATGCTTGGATGACAGCAGCACTGTTTAAAGATTGACTTTTAAACTTCGATAAGGTAGTGAAATAATCGAATAAGAAAGTTTTGTTGTTTATGGACAGCTGCTCTGCTCACAAGCCAGATGTGCGTTTGACTAATGTGCAACTACATTATTTGCCGGTAAACACAACATCTATTATTCAACCCTTGGATCAAGGAGTTATCTTTCATTTTAAGAGAAATAATAAGGAAAATTATTTCTACAATTGATTTTTATGAATCGTCATCTACTGAAGGTGCAATTGGCCTATCTCGAAAACTAACAATTTTATCTGTTCACATGATGAATAAAGCGTGGCATAAAGTTCAGTCAAGCTCTATTTTAAATTGTTTCATAAAATGTCAGTTTATTAAAGGAGAGGAACATGAAATTGTCGAAGAACCACTTCCGGATGCCATGACAGAAGAGAATTTTTCTATTTTCGTTTCCTTTGATGACAATTTACCTGTTTTTGAAGAGTCAGACGAAAATTGTTCAAACAAGGTGATGGAACAGAAGGAGGAAGAAGAAGCAGAAGAAAATACATATTCAAAGGATACTCCATCAACCGCGCCATCATCTCAAGAAGTGAAATTAGCACTTGACACTATTCGTCGTTTTTTAGAATCAAAGACTGATTGTAATTTTGCACATTTCTATGCATTAGATAACCAAATCACTGATATTTTGTGTAAAGAAAGAAAACAAAATAAAATTACAGATTATTTTGTTAAGGATGTATAGAGTTCGAAATAAAAAAAATAGTATCAATTAAAGAATATGTATTACGCTGAAATGTGTTTTATTTCTTTTGCATGTATTCTTAAATACATTTTATGAAAATCGCAACATAAATTTACAGTATCATACTCAAGTCAATTTTATAGTTATGATATAAAATCGCAGATATAAAGAATACGAAGTATGCATGTATGTATATATGTACATACATAACTTACTAGTAATAAGAAAAAATAAGTTAAAAACGGATAATGAAATAATCCGCATATGGGAATAATTTTGGCGGACAATATGAGTATTCCAATAAGCGGGTTTCACTGTATAGACACATATTCTCAAAAATGTATACCCCAAATTGGTCCATTTATAATTAATAGTAAGTTAAAAATACCTCTCCTAGAACGTACATTTTACAGGATTCCGAAAAACAAAATACCAGGATAGTTTGACAAGTAGTGAGAATGACACATAGGTGGCGCTATAATTGGTAAAACAAATGCACTGTAATTTAGGTTGCCTATTTGTATGTTTATATTCCGATATTTAGATAAATTGGTTCATTAGTTTATTTTCGACAGCTGATTGAAAAAGAAGCAACACGTTGTTTTGTTAAAATGGAAAAAGCAGAGTATCATGCGGTAATTAAATACTTCGTAATTAAGGATATTAAAGCTATCGAAATAAAAGATGAGTTACGGGAAACATTAGGTTAATCTGCTCCATCATCCGCTACAATAAGTAGACGGGTAAATGAATTTAAACGTGGTAGAACAAGCTGTGTTGATGAAGCGCGCTCTGGAGTACCCAAAATCGTGACTTCTAAGGAAATGATAATAAAAATCCATAATATTATTACGCAAGATCGACGACTCAATGTGAGAGCGATAGCAGACATGGTACACATTTCAACAGAACGCGTACGCCACATTTTAACGAAAGAATTGAGCCTTTCCAAGCTTTCGGCAAGATGGGTGCCGCGATTGCTTATGACTGATCAAAAGTTCACTCGTTTGCGCATTTCCAATGAGTGTTTGGACCTTTATAAGAGGAATCCGGTTGATTTTTGTAGGCGATTTGTTACTTGCGATGAAACTTGGATACACTACAGTACACCCGAAACTAAACAACAGTCGAAACAATGGTTAGAACGTGGTTCTGCATCTCCAAAGAAAGCGAAAACCACTTTATCAGCAAACAAGGTGATGGCATCAATTTTTTTGGGATTCAAAGGGCATTTTGCTCATTGATTACCTTCAGAAAGGTGTCACAATAAACGGACAATATTATGCAGAACTTCTACAAAAATTAAATGTTGAGATTCATGCTAAACGGCCAGGAATGGCAAAGGAAAAGATTCTGTTTCACCAAGACAACGCTCCCTTGCATACCAGTATATATTGAAAAATAAAAATTATTTTGTATTTAAAAAATTCGTTTTTATTTTTAATTCTCACTACTTGTCAAATTACCCTCGTATTCTTAGTGGGTTTTATGAACCAGAATTGAAGAAAGTTAAACATTCTGATGTTTATCTCGTTGCAAAATGTTATACGTCGAAAAAAGGGCAAATTCTTGTTAAATAATTGTGTATGCCTTCCACATATAGTTAATAGATATCCAATCATTATGTTTTATGAAGGCTATAGTGTATACATAAAGTAAAGAATACATTCAAAATGAACTGCTTTTTATTTAAATAATAATAAATACGCACACAATTATTATAACAAATATAAAGTAAGTTAAAATAATTATCACGTTTTCGGATTTTGCCTACTTTTCCAAATTGTTGATTTTAGAAATTTAAATATGTAAATTTTTCGCACGTTCTAACTTTTTTATTTGTTAATAACCCCATGCCGAGGCATTTTCATGACTGTAGTGAATGATCGTCGGTCATTAATAATAATAATATTTATTAACCACCTTCGCCATTTACATGGATGTGAAACGTCATGAAGAACCTATAATAATATGTAAATAAAATATTACGAACGTGCAATAATAGTCAAATATAAAATTACATAAAAAAATACAATAAAAATGCGGTCACTAATGGTCCGAAATGAATTCTTCCACAGCGTAATAAGCTTCTGAAATTAAATAAAGCTTTAGTTCGTTTAAATTCGGTAAGTCGACATTCTTTACAGTGTCCAAAATAAAGTTGCGTAAACGACTACTCATATGCACAGACGATCTTTTGTAATCCGTGAACGTGTACGCAGCAATTACTAAGTTGTGCCTCGTTCTGGAATTATAACCATCCAAGTCGCTTCCAATCTATATATATATAAATGAATGTTTGTCTGTATGTCTTTTATAGAATCATAAACTATGCATTTGATCATGTGATGATCTTTAGCAAAGTTGTTGTGCATGAGCGCACGAAGGTTTCTAAGTTGGTACAACCAATTTTCGACAGATGGAGCCATTGTCATTCGAATGAATTTTATATATTGCCGTGAGAATTCATGCTGATTTGAATTGAAACGAAAACAACGAACGAATGATGACGTAAAGTACTTCAAACGTGTCAAATTATCATATGGGATGAATGTACAATGTCTCATAAGAAAGCGTTGGAAGCGCTTGATCGTACACTGCGAGATTTGAGAGGAAACGTACGGATCTTCGGTGGCGCATTCATTTTATTGCCTGGTGATTTTCGACAAACACCCGCTGATGAACTTAAAGCAAGTCTGTCATCATCAGTTTTATGGCGCCATTTACAGAAATTGACTTTGAAAACCAACATGCGTGTACAAATACAACGGGATGCATCGGCTGGAAATTTTACTAAACAATTAATGGTATAGCCTTGCCAGTGAATTTCTGTAATATCACAGAAAGTATAGACGAATTGGTGCAAAAAGTTTTCCCAAACATTGCACAGAACTACAAAAATCATTAGTGGCTTAGTACGCGGGCTATATTAGCGGCCAAAAACATCGATGTCAATACCATCAACTTCACCATTCAGAATGGAACACCTGGCGAAACAACAACATATAAGTCCATCGATACTGTGGTGAATCAAGATGAAGTTGTCAAATATCCAACTGAATTCTTGAATTCACTTGATTTGCCAGGCATGCCACCGCACGTTCTTACATTGAAAATTGGCATACCCATCATTCTCCTTCGAACCTTCGAAAAACGGAACCAGACTCTCAGTCAAGAAAATGATGAACAATGTTATCGAGGCAACAATTTTGACTGGAAAATTAAAAGGTGAAGATGTACTGTGGCCACTTATCTCAATGATCCCGACAGATATGCCATTCAAATTCGAACGTTTGCAGGTCCCGGTACGACTCGTTTTCGCAATAACTATCAACAAAGGACAATCGATGCAAGTGTTTGAATTAAGTTTGTAGAATACATGCCTCTCACATGGGTAGCTCTATGTGGCCTGCTCACGCGTCAGAAAACCTGTATGTGCTTTATTCGTTTACGCACCAGATGGAAAAACAAGAAATATTGTGTATCCCACAGCACTTCAATAAATATCGAATTGAAACAAAAAGCTGCAATGTCACATTTTTTCAAAATGAACAAAATCAATAAAATGATTAAAAATGAATTGAATATTTGTGTAATGTCTTTCCTTCAAATTTATTTTAGTTGGTTTATTTTACTTATAATTTAGGACAAGTTATTAGATGAGAAAAACATGCATGATTTAACTTGTTCTGTAAGTAAATTGTCAAGAAACAACAAGAACGAGGTTTTTACTAATCATCAATCCGCCTTTTTCGTCATCCATCGTTTGACATATGTACGAGGGTGATCCCATAAGTACCCGGTCTGACCTAGAGAGGGTGGTCCCATAAGGTAAAAGCAATTTTCAGTAATTCAGACATCGCTATAGTAGTCTTGAAGTCTTGAAATCCATTAGCAATTCTATGGATAATTATATTCGTATATTGTACAGATCTAGAATCTTAGAAGTCAGTGTTCATGTTGTATAAAGGTGCAAAATTATCTTGCTTATGTAATTAATGATGAATGAGCTGGTGTGTAAAACAGTATTTTCATTGAAAATGTGGTTATTTGCTTTTGATTTGAATTTTCAACATTTGCACAGACGTGGTATAATACGAGGGTGGTCCCATAAATATCTGGCCTGACCTAGAGATGGCGGTAGTTGTGCGATAAATATCACTGTATTAGAAAGTACACAATCTATAAAGCATATGTATGTATAAAGTATTTATTTGTCAGCCATCAATAGTGAACGTTTACAGTGAATTTGTAAAAATGGAGAAAATTGGTCATTGTTACGAAATACAATACTTTTATTCGAAAGGCCTCAGACCAACCGATATAAAAGATGAACAGGATTCTATTCTGGGTAAGTCTATCCCTTCGTTTACTACAGTAAAATATTGAATAGCAGAGTTTAAACAAGACCGTACGAGCTGCCTCTCAAATGAGGTGACAACTCTAGAAATTGTGAAGAAAATCCACGAAGCGGTACTGGATGATCGTCGACTGAAAGTGCGGGAGCTAGCAGACATAGTAGGTATTTTAAAAAGTGCGGTACATCGCATATTATCTGAAAATTTGGACATGAGAAAGCTGTGTGCAAGACGGGTGCCGTGTTTGTTCATATTCGAGCAAAAACAGTGTCGTGAAGATGTTTCAATTGAAGTTTCGCGAAGTTTCACATCAACAAAGCAGAATTTTTGCGCTGTTTCATGATCGCGGATGAAATATGGGTCTATCACTTCATACCCGAGACAAAAGAAGAAACAATGGACTCAAAAGGGAGAACTGTCTCCGAAGATGGCGAAAACCGTTTCATCTGCAGGCAAGGTCATGGTATCGGTTTTTTGGGATGCGCGTGGAATAATTTTCATTGACAATCGTGCGAACTTATTGCAACGTTTGAGCGATGAAATCAAGCAAAAACGGCTGCATTTGACTAAGAAGAAAGTGTTGTTTCATCAAGACAATGCACCAGCTCACAAATCCGTTATTGCAATGCCCAAAGTTAATGAATTAATGTTCGAATTGCTACCTCATACATCCTATTCACCAGATTTAGCCCCCTCGGCTTATTCTCTATTCCCAAACTTGAAAAAATGTCTCAGTGGTCAAAGATTTTCCAACGATGAAGAAGTAATGTCGGCAGTTAATGGCTATTTTGAGGAGCAAAACAGTTCTTATTATAAAAAGGGTATCGAACTTATAGAACATCGCTGTGAAAAGTGTATAAAGCTGAAAGAAGATTATGTTAAAAAATAAATATATTTCTTTCGAAAATTTTTGTGTTTTTTGTAGGGTCGGATACTTTCAATGAGCCCCTATCTTACTGTAATATGGTTAAGCATAACACACCGTTTACCATGTTCTAATAACGGCAAATTAAAAAAATATATATTTGAAATCATATATTTATCTTATAAGCAGAAGTACCGCTTAACACTGCTGCAAATAACATCGTATTAAGTTCGTTATTACGATGCTATCTGCTTCTGGGTTTCCGGGCTGGAACCGCGTCACTAGTATATCTGCTGACGTTTCAGTTTCAGTGCATTAGTTCAGCCCTGAAGATGTCCCGTACAAATGGGTACGAAACGTCGGCAGATGTACTAGTGACGCGGTTCCAGCCCGGAAACCCAGAAGCAGATAGCATGGACCACGACCGCGGAAGTCTACGTACCAAATTCGTTATTACGATTTTGCAAACTAAAATATTCCAAAAACATTTGTCGATTTAGAGTAGAAAAGAAATAGTTCCAATTCAATCAGAAATTTATGAAAACCTTGATCGACATAATAATTAGACGGATGTATTTTGCATAAGTATGTAATATTCGTGCGTATCATGCTGACCATAATAGTACAAAATACTTGCAAAAATATTCAATTAAGTGAAATTATCTATTATATGCTAAATATCCAAAACACGTTTAACCTAATGACAATGAAATATTTTGATTCATTTTCGACATTTTTTACAAAAATTTAAATATAATGAGAAATCTAATTTCAAACGAATTCCTTAATATATGTCCTTGTGAATACGACATTTCGAATACGTAAATCAAGAAGCAAGTAAATATAACTAGTTTGGCTTCTTCTTTTGTGAATAGGGCAACATTTTTGACACTTTTAAATAATAATATTAACATTATTACATTAACATTAATGCTTATAATAAATTATAACGTGAACGAAAAATTTAATAAATTTTCCTGTAAACAAACCACATGAAGTTGTATAACAAAGAAATCGTTTTATTCTAGAAATAAATATTAAATTAGATATGCGAACTTATAATATCAGTGCTTATTAATTTATCCTTTACGGAGGAAGCTTTCCTGACTCTTTAAAGTACTGTACAGTCAGTACCGATTCATAAAAAGAAACCCCTTATATATATATATATGTCGAATTGTCATCCCATATCTCTGACATTTACTTTCTGCAAAAACTGACCCTTTTCGACACAAATCTGGAATCTGGAAGGATCTTGTGTTCTCAAACACTTTGGAAAGAGAAGAAAAAACACGTCCGAAGATTTTCTTTTTTATTTCATTCGATGCTCCATGAGAAAAATTCAGCTTGGGAATTGAAACTAAAAGATGGAAAGCGAAGAAAATCTAAGCTGATACTTGAATTCTGCACGAAAATTGCTCCAAAAAAGTGCATATAAAATTTATGCGTCTGCTATGACAAAAAGTTATTAGAATAAAAAAAAAATTGGCGTTTTTCTTTTTCTGCTGTAACCTCTTCTGGTTTATTGGTTTTTTGGTCTTCGAAATGTATGGATATTTGGACACTGAAAAATATCTTATAATTTCACTAGTTCTTAGGAATAGTTCACCTAATTTAATCCAAATCTAGATCCTTTATAATAAGCGAGATGTTTTCCTAGTATGCGTGGTATACAAGCATTCTTCTATATTAATACAATCCGGACTATAAGACCTAATATCTACGCCAGTATAAAAAGCGCCTTGATGTTACTGAATTGACGAAACTATGTGTCGGCTTCGATGAAATGTATATAACGGTCTTAGATACAAATACGTATCCATTGCAGTAGTAAAATTTTTAGTAAGGTTAATTTTTGTAATTAATTGTTGATACAAATCTATCATAGAATCCGCTTTGTGTTAAATTGACCAAAGTAGTTTTTGTAATACGACAGTTAGCAAAATAGGACTACGATTCAAAAAGTGCTTTGATCCATTTATTATACAACTTAATATCTTAATTTTAAAGTGGACCTTAAAAGTGGAACTACCTAGTCAAGTCATAAATACTGTTAAGATAAATCGACGCCAAATGTATGTAATTAATATTTAAAAAAAAATTTTTTGTATCTATTGGGTTATTCAATGGCTACAAATCTTAGAACAACTTATTCGAAATGACTTGCATTTGCCTTCCAGCACGACTTGAGACGATGTGGCCACTCATCGATCGCGAGACGCACTTCATGCATGGGAAAATTATCCACTGCACGGACAACGGCTCGCTTCAACGACTCAATATTTGGGTGTCCAATAGAGCAAGCCATGCCCTCTAATACAGACCACAACTTGTAATCCAACTGGTTGAGGTCTGGACTACCAGCTGGCCAATCATCCGTTGATATGATGTCCGGAACGTTGTTTTTGAGCCACAGTTGAGTCGTTTTTGCTTTGTGAGCTGAAGCAAAATCTTGCTGGAAGGTCCATGGCTTATTGGTGAATATTGATTGGTAGAGAGGCTTCACAATGGATTCCAAGACGGTCGATTGATATACTTTGGCCGATGTTTTTACTCCTTTAACGCAAAAATCTGGCTTGGTAACGCCATCGCAGCTCACTCCCCACCATACCATTACAGACGCGGGATGGTAGCCTCTTTGAATACTCGGAATGAGTTGGGATGCTTCTCTAGATGACCGAGCATACACACGATCGTTCTGTTTATTGAACGATTCTTCTACGGTGAAGATTTTCTCGTCAGTAAACAGAATTCGTCTGTGAGTGTTCTTCGCGTACCGGCTGAGTAACGCTTTTAATTTTGGCTTGCGTTTTTCCTTCAATTCGGCCATGAGCAGGTGTTCAGTGTGTCGCTTGTACGCACTGAATCCCAAATCTTCTTTGATAATGCGAGACATGGATTTTTGCGAAATTTGCATTTCCCGCGACAAGATTTTCTGTTTTCGCAGAGGTTTTCTGTCGATTCATTTCTTCACGGCTTTGATCGCTTTCAGAATTCTCATAGTGCGCGGACGGCCAGTATCCTCAAACAACTTCACAGCACGATACACAAAATTGCGAGTGATTCCAAGCGGTCGCAACGTCCTAAAGATATCGCCTTTTCCCAAGTTGCATTTTAGTATCCTCAATTAATGTCAAACAACTTCACAGCACAATTTCTTATAAGATACACAAAATTGAATACGAGTGATTCAACATGCAGCATACACTAGTTGCTAGAGTAACGTAATAATTAAATGACAGCAATGTATTTTAGCGTGTATTTTATTTTGCAACATAGGATGTGAAATACAGTAGTTGAACAAAATTTAAAAACTAATTTAATTTTCAAAAATGTCACAACGTCCAGACAAGATATCGCCTTTTCCCAAGTTGCATTTTAGTAGGCCAACTGCAACAATACGATTTTGGAGACAGGTCTGGTGACTTTGCGGACCATTCTACTTCTCCTCCACGGCCTATTCAACGGTTTGGAAATCGATGTCGCCCCATTCCATGATAGTAAACAATTAATGTCAAAAACTTTTCACGTCACAATGAAGCATAAATGTCAACAGTCAAAACGCAATCAACATGAAATGGATGCGCCCAGTGTTGCATTCGCAATGAGTGCGTTCAGTTGTGTAGTAGTATTTATGACTTGACTAGGTGTAACACAATTTCTTATAAGTTTTGTATATTTTATAGTTATTACCATAAAGGAATAGAACGTATGCAAGCTGAATACGTATTCGTACAGGGACTAATAACAGGATTTATTTTGACGGACAAATATATATATATATATATATATATATGTGTGTGTGTGTGTGTGTGTGTGTGTGTGTGTGTGTATAACTTACATCAATAAACCCATAAATTTTTATTTGTTATACTGACATTTTGACTATTGTATTGTTGTTTCCTTGTCTTCTCATCTCCAGTATTGGATAATAGTTGTATGACTTGTACGTATTTCTTTGACGCTTTACGCTTCAGTATCAGTTAAAGACTTCTAGGGAATTCAATACTATGGTGCCCTTTTAAGCTATTTAGGACAGATAACCCTGTATTACATGATCCTTTCTAACTCGCCGAGATATTGGCTATTTAGCGTCCTAGAAGTAGATCATAGAACTATTTACAAGTGAGAATACGGGCTTGGAATTTAGCTACAACCACGGTTAGTAGAGGCGTTATATCTGTTTAATATTTACAGTTTTAAGTAGACAAACAATTACACTTTCAAATAAGTCTTCATATCTCATTAACGAAGCAACTATAGTTCCATATTTATCCTTCCTGTGAATAGATGTCTTCAAGCCATTTGCGGCTATTTTAACTATATTTCTTTTGGGAAATCTTTCTCTCGCCGACACACACTATTTCCTATCACGTCAGGTTTTTCCTCTACATTTTTTTCTGATTTACCGTTTGAGTGTCATTAGTAAATGTAAATGTTTAAATTGTTCGAATAAAAAATCGTTCCAAATACATTCAAGTTGTCAGAGCACATAATCATTAACTCTGCTCCAAAAATGGACAGAGAGAAAATTATTTTTCCACCTCCTCATATCAAACTAGGTCTTACTAAGCAATGTATTCTAGCTTGAGATTTCGAAGGGTACAGTTTCCAGTATATACATGAAAAATTTCCACAATTTAGTTACGAAAAAATTAAAGGCGGTGTGTTCGATGGACCGTAAATTAGAATTTTAATGGGCGATATAAATTTCATCAGCACTACGAGGGTGCTCCTATAAGTACCTGGCCTCACCTAAAGATGGCGGTAGTTGTTTAAAAAATATCACTGTATTAGAAAGTATATAATGTATTTATAAAGCATATGTTTCAAGTTTGACGATGCCACGTTGTTTAGTACCATCGCCATTAATAGTGAACGTTTTCAGTGAATTTGTAAAAATGGAGAAAATTGGTTATCTTTACGTGATAAAATACTTTTATTTGAAAGGCCTCAGCCCAACCGCTCCTTCGTTTACAACAGTGAAATATTGGGTAGCAGAGTTTAAACTAGACCGTAGGAGCTGCCAAGACGAGCATCGCAGTGGTCGACCAAATGAGGTGACAACTCCAGAAATGGTGAAGAAAATCCACAAAGCGGTACTGGATGATCGTCGACTGAAAGTGCGCGAGGTAGCAGACATAGTAGGCATTTCAAAAAGTGCGGTTCATCGCATATTATCTGAAAATTTAGACATGAGACAGCTGTGTGAAAGATGAGTGCTGCGTTTGCTCACATTCGAGCAAAAGCAGTGTAGTGAAAATGTTTCAATTGAGTGTTTAGCGAAGTTTCATAGCGACAAAGCAGAATTTTTGTGCAGTTTCATAACTATGGATAAAACATGGGTCCACCACTTCACATCCGAGACAAAAGAACAATCAAAACAATGACCTCAAAGGGATAACCGGCTCCAAAGATGGCAAAGACCGTTTCATCTGCAGGCATGGTCATGGCATCGGTTTTTTGGGATGCGTGTGGAATAATTTTCATTGACAATCTTGAAAAAGGAAAAACTATCAATGGCGAGTATAGTGCGAACTTATTGCAACATTTGGACGAAGAAATCAAGCAAAAACGGCCGCATTTGGCTAAGTAGAAAGTGTTGTTTCATCAAGACAATGCACTAGCTCACAAATTCGTTATTGCAATGGCCAAAATTAATAAATTAAAGTTTGAATTGCTGCCTCATGAACTCTATTCGCCACATTTAGCCCTCTCGGATTATTTTCTGTTCCCAAACTTGAAAAAATGGCTCAATGGTCAAAGATTTTCCAACGATGAAGAAGTTATGTCGGCAGTTAATGGCAATTTTGAGGAGCAAGACAGTTCTTATAATAAAAAGGGTATCGAACTTATTGAACATCGCTGGGAAAAGTGTATAGAGCTGAAAGGAGAATATTTTGAAAAGTAAATATATTTCTTTCCACAATTTTTGTGTTTTCTTTGTTGGGTTGGATACTTCTGGGACCGCCTTCATATGAACGAATTTAAAAAAGATGCCTGGACTTGATTCACGGTGGTGAAAACCTTGATTGAAAACTGTAGAAGATCGCCACCAACGAATACGGAATTCTCACATGATGACCAACTAGTGTTGGAATATTCATAGGGACTGCCAAAGCAGACAATACAGTAGAAAGTGCTCCAAACGGAAATTTATTAATAATAATAATAATAATAATAATAATAATTAATATTGATATATATATATATGTACATATACACGTCATGGAACAATCATGGATAAATAAAAACACTATTAATGCGCTCACAACACGTTAAAAGCCGCAAGACCTATACAAAACAAAACACCAGAGTACCAATTAAAATATAAAAAAATATAAAAATATAAAAACACAAAAAGGGCAATGTCAAAATTTATGCTTCAGGTAGTCATTTACCGAATAAAAAACGTTCTCCATCAGCACCTTTTTTATTAATATTTTGAGATTAATCCATGGTAGGTTCCTAAACCTATAAGGCAAAGCATTGTATATCTTCACGGCCACGTAATTCGAACTTAGCTGACTTTTCCCAATGCGATGATACGGTATCACCAAACCGCTCTGGTTTCGTGTTTCATATTTGTGAAAATCACCATTTTTGCAGAACTTATCCGGCGACTTATGAACAAATTCCAGGCAAGCAAATATATACAAGGATGGGAGGGTCAGTATTTTGTGCTTTCTGAATAAGTTTACACAACTTGTACTAGATACACCACTAAGGGCTCTGACTGCACTCTTTTGCACCCTGAAAACCGCCTCAGCCGCGCCAGACGCTCCCCACATCAATAGGCCATACAAAACCCTGCCTTGAAAATTTGCACAGTACACAGTCCTAGCCGCCTCGGGTGTAGCCACCAGTTTCACTCTTCGTATTGAGTATACTGCTGATGCCAAATTGCGACACAAGTTATCAATGTGGCACTCCCAAGTCAGGTTGCTCGCAATCAGCAGGCCCGGAAACTTGATATTCACTTTGGGCTCGCCGCCACTCCTCTAGTTGTTATTGCCAGCTGTTGGGATTTGTCCTGATTTAGTTTCATAAGATTGCTACTAAACCACTCACTTCCCTGAAACCTACATTTTAAATGACTATTTTTGCATAAATACCCTTGTAATTTGTATCAAATATTGCGGAATTATTTATGTTCGTAATTGTTATATTTAAATAAGTAAATTGTTATAATTTTGTACTTTGTTTATTTTATATCAGTTCTCAATAACTTAGTTGATGTGATGCGTAAAAACTATAGACTTTTGGATGTAGCCACCCAAATTACTAAATAATAAGCGTCATTTGGAAGTCAGCAAAAAATCGTGTTGACCGGTATAATTATTCTTTTTTAGGTCCACTATATTTTAAGAAAAATTTAACAAGAACGGTCCATTATTATACGTACAATTATTACAAAAGCATGCCAGATAACATAAGGTTTTATTACATATTGCTCATTATGCATAAACACATATGTACATACATAATAGCCTGTATATTCATCATTTAATCTTATTAAGTACTTAGGATTAATTACGATAATTATAAACATATTCTTTAGTAATTGTATTTATAGTTTTTCAATTCGTCACTATATGTATACAGTGTCTTTCCAATTTTTGTAACATGTAACTGTATTTGCCATAAATGCTAGTTACGAAATTAATTTCTTTTATAATCCATCTTAGTTCTGTTAAATAAATATTTTGCAATAATAAAGGTGTTTCAAATTACGCGTTTTTTTAAGATTAAATAAATATAGATGGTGCATTGAATTTGTCTGGGTATGTGGGCATTTAAAAAGTGTGATGTATGACATTTATAAAAATGGCTTCGTAAACGGTACAACAACGCGTTCAAATTGTTGAATTATTTTATGAAAATCAGTGTTCTGTGGTAGCACAGGAACTGAAGCCATTAGATCATTTAAAACGTTGTTCATTTGTCAATTTCATCAATGAACAACCAGGTGATTTTTCTCAAAAAATAATGTTTTCCGATGAGGCACATTTTGAACTTGGTGGCTATGTTAATAAACAAAATTGCCGTATCTGGGTTGAGGAAAATCCACGAATTATTCATGAGAAAGCTATGCATCCTAAACGAGTTACTGTTTTGTGTGCATTATGGTCAGGTGGTGTAATTGGACCATTCTTCTTTGAAAATGCTGCTGGTAAAGCTGTAACTGTCAATGGTGATCGATATCGTCGGATGATAACCGAATTTTTGTGGCCTGAATTAATGAATATTGATCTAGGGGATATGTGGTTTCAACAGGATGGCGCTACACCTCACTTTGTACGCGAATCAATTGATTTATTGAGAGAAAAATTTCCTGGACGTGTAATCTCAAGAAACGGTGATGTTAATTGGCCACCAAGATCATTTGTCACCGTAAGACTATTTTCTTTGGGGTTATGCGAAAAATCATGTTTATAAAAACAATTCGCAATCGATTCCTGCTTTGAAAGATGAAATTATTCGTGTCATTGGTGAGATAGAGCCTCATTGAAAATTTTATGTCAAAATGTCATAACTGAAAATTTTAACAAAAATTATGTGTTTTATTTAGTGGAAACGCGAAGTTTGGAAAAGAAACTACAAAACTCTGTGGAGTTGCCACGTTTCGTACCCATTTGTATGAGCTGAACTACTGCATTTTTCAGATATTATTTTTCGCATATAAATGTCATAACTGATACTTCAATTACCAATAAAGAGTTTTTGAAAGTGAATGCAAATTATGTGTTTTATTTATTCTTTAAAAGAGACGCGAAGTTTGGAAAAGAAACTACAAAAGTTACCTTTGGGAAGTTCAGAATATCAACAACCCAACTTGTAATGTTGGTTACAGATGGGGGTTCGAATATGGTTGAAGCTGGAAAGTTGCTGAAACAATCTTATCCTCAATTGCTTCATGTAACCTGTTTGCGCCATGGATTTCATCTTGTAGCTGAATTTATTAGAAATAGTTATCTAAAAGTAGACCAGTTTATAGTTTTTACTAAAAAAGTTTTTATTAAATCATCGAAACGCATTCGTGAGTTTAAACAGGCTTATCCTGAAATTCCTCAGCCACCACAGCCGGTATTGATGAGATGGGGAACGTGGCTTAAAGCTGTTTTATATTATGAGAAATTTTTACACATTATTAAACCTCGTATCTTCAATTTAACTCCTCAAGATGCTCAAGCAAGTACAGTATGTCAGCGGCTGGTTTCAGATACCGAAATCTATACTCAAGTAGAGCAAATCTATTATTCAATTCTTTTAGATACTATTTCCAAATTAGAGAACACCAAGCTGTCATTATATGAAATGATAAATATGGTATATTACCTCAAAGCCACGTTAGGAAATTTAACAAATAGTATAGGAAGATTAGCAATTGCGTGCGGTTATAAATAAGAATCTCGATTTTCAAACTATAGTGTGTATAGACAAGAGTTTAACTGAAAACCAAGAGCGCAAATATAATCCGAACGTCAACACAACGACACAAAAAAAAACTAAAATAGTACGTAACTACATCAATTATTTTTAATATTGATAGTAACTGAGCCGTACCCTACTGCGAAAGCACTCGTTTCTGCAACCTTCGTTCTTATGCACTTTTTTCTAAAATTGAAAGAGTATATTGATTCCTTTTTTTATAATATCGAAATATAGACGAAATCTATTAAGGTTATGAGAGATTCGACGTGACAAAATGAGGTTCAACATTATTATACTAAGCTAATTTAATTTTAATTTAATTTAAAATATACGTGCCAATGTAACAAAATAAATTTAAAAATTATTTTTAAGTATGTCACATTACTAAATTGTCTTTGACTATGTAAAAAAAGCATTTATATTACGAAATGTGTGCTAGCGAAATTGTAAACTACTTATGTTGTTATTTAGCGAGATAACTCCGCATACCACTTTGCAGCGTATAACTATTGTAAGCAGTTTTCTTCAGATGTCTCCCCACTTCCTCAACAGTGAAAGGAAGAGGAGTTTCCTATATTGAATAAGTTTCTTTTAAATTTTATCAGCAAGATTAGTTGGTGGTGAGAGTTCTTAATGTGTGGTTGTTGGGAGAGTGTATAAGTATTTTGTAAAGGTTCTGTTTCTTTTTTTCTTTGTTGAATTTATTTAAATAATTGGTTAGTGAAATTCTTAGGATACTAAACATTTCATATTATTTCTTTTTACCTCCGATACAATTATATTCAGTTAAATATATTTAAGAATATACAAGTGCGGTAGAATGCTCTTTTTCTTAAGCAATATAATTTAAAAATTCCTATTTCGATAGTAATACCGAAGCATCTGTAATTTAACGAGTTGCTACTAAAAAAAATCAATTTTGAAAGTCTATACCATCAGTTCTTGCTTTCTATAACAGGAGGAAAACTGTTTAAGAATCCGTAAATAAATTAATAAATAAAAGAAAGTATAGAAAGTTGAAGGAAATATTAAAATGCAGTAAATATTTGCTATTCAACTCTTAACCACTTAACTGCGTTTGGATGCTAATGGTGTAAAATTTTAAAAAAAATAAGGTTTACTAGAAAAATTAAAAATTGTCAGTGGTGTATTTTCTTGTATTACTAACAAAACTTACATTATTAGTGACTTTGTTAATTTTCATCAAAACATTTATGGTGTAAATATCAAGTAAAATACTTGCATCTAGGATTTTATCGGTGTTACAATTCAAGTCGAATATTTTCAGAATGTATCCCTATTCATTGAAATGCAATGTTTTAATGTAAATCCGTTTAATTTCTTTGATATATCAGTTCCAATCCTGTTGAATTTATTCCACCTTGTAAAGTGTCTGTGCATGAATTCATATATATTACACAACCCATTTACTATTTGGTAAAAATTCAGGGGATCATTCCTTGGGTTAATATTCGTGCCTTTAAATGATTTTCCAAAAGGTTTGTTTGATAAAGTTTTGGATATATTTCAAATTATTAATGCATCCTAAGTAAAACTATCGTGTGCTGTAATACAATAAATGCCTAGAAATCTCTTTTTATTTTTTAACAATATTTCGATTACAAAAAACGGATGTTACAATTACTTACAGCCATACGAGCTTAGGACACATATTGAAAACACTATTAGTTCAACCATAAATTTCATACGATTCCACTGTAACTTATCACTTTTATACATCCTGGTTGATGGCAGTAATTTTCAGCAGTTTTTGCAAATTTTATAAAGAATCTTTACATCTAATATAGTAACGAAATATCGTTCTCTTTTCGAAAATCTTCACCGTCCTGTATCTTCGTGGCAAAACGTCTTTCCGAACATTATCCAAGAACAAAAATTTAAAAAAAAAACCCTTAGACTATCATCCTCTGGGCTTCCGGGCTGGAACCGCGTCACTGGTATAACTGCCGACGTTTCGTACCCACTCGTATGGGACATCATCAGGGCTCAACTACTGCTAATGTTTGGGCACCCGTAGACTATTCTCCTGAATGTTTGCCGCGTGTTTGGTAAATATTCTACGTAAGAAAACAATAGAGGATTTGTTCAAACTTTGCTTGAAATTGGTGTGGCCTCTTAGAAAAAAATACGATTAAATTATTTTGCAAGCATACGATTTATACTATTCACGATTCACCTAAAGGGGATATATTTTCATCAAGCAAAATACAGTATATGTTATTCTGAATTACATACAATATTACACACTTTAACTTGGGTCTAATAAACTATCATGTATTTACATATCTCTGAAGATAGGTTAAATATTTAGTTCTTTTTATGTCAATATATTGGGATACAAAACAAAACTTCCTTTGAAACAGCTTGATATCTATGTGTACCAACTTATTTGTACGCTATGACAAAACAATTGATGATTTTAAAGTTGTTTAGCAGCAAATAAAAGTCCTATTTGATGAATTATAACTTAGGTTGTACAATCACTACCATAAGGAGGTTTACGATCTAAACCACAATTATTGCTCTATATTTACAGGCTGATCCGTAGCGATATCAAATAAGAAAGAGGGCTCTTGTATGTTTCATCAAAAAAAAAAGAACAATGGTGTATATAGTGTGCAATTCAAATAGCACACGAGTTTATTGACATTTTCTACCTGATACCGAAAATTTTAAACAATTGAATTCTCTCCCTTGGCGTGCAATATTTAAAAAATTAGTATATTAACTTCACTTCCCAAAATAGCGATGAATTGTGGAACGCGAGGAGCGAAATTCCACATTGCATTTTGCATACTGTTGTCTATACAATATTCAACTTTGTTAATGGATTTTAATTCCAAGAATTGATATTTTAAGAAAAAGTTTCCGCGACATTGATTTGATTTTTTATGTTAATGCCAGATTAGAATGCTTGTTGAAGATGGCAATGAATTTATTAAATTTATATTAGTAATAATCAAAATTATTCTACTAATTTAAAAGCCTAAAGTACTATCATGACTGGGTGCAAAACTTTTATGTCAATCATATGAATAGATCAAATCATTAATTTTAAATCTAAACAATTAGATCATTACATTTACATAAAAACATATATCTATATATACATTATTCACAAAATAGAATAGTTATCTAATAAATTATTTCGATATTCTATTTAATTATTAAAGAACAGAATGTTATAGAATATTATATGATATAAGGAACAAATAAAATCAAAGAAAAGAATTATTCGTATATTACTCTCATTACTATATCTACAAGTTTCATAAAATGTGTTTTTGTATACTATGCATAACATAGTAGTACAAAAACACATTTTCCAAAAGCAGAAAATTTGACGATAAAATCACACATGCTCAGAATGCCAAACTACAAACAAATATTTTTTTGTGTACATCGTAAACCTTTTAGTGGTACCTTCTGTACTTACTAAGCAAGTATGTACGAGGGTAGTTTGACAAGTAGTGAGAATGGAAAAGAAAAACGAATTTTTTAAATACATTTTTATTTTTCAATATACTCTCCTAAAAGAACAATACATTTATTCCAACGGTGCTCCAATTCCCTTATACCATCTCTAAAATTCGATTCCGGAAGGCTTGCAAAATACTCATTTACGAATGCAACTCGTGGATTTTGGACATCGCAACTGTGCTGGTATGCGAGGGAGCGTCTTTGTGAAACAGAATCTTTTTCTTTGCCATTCCTGGCCGTTTAGCACGAATCTCAACATTTAATTTTTGTAGAAGTTCTGCATAATATTGTCCGTTTATTGTGGCACCTTTCTGAAGGTAATCAATGAGCAAAATGCCCTTTGAATCCCAGAAAATTGATGCCATCACCTTGTTTGCCGATGAAGTGGTTTTTGCTTTCTTTGGAGGTGCAGAACCACGTTCTACACCTGTTGGTTAGTTTCGGGTGTACTGTAGTGTATCCAAGTTTCATCGCAAGTAACAAATCGCCTACGAAAATCAACCGGATTCCGCTTATAAAGGTCCAAACACTCATTGGAAATGTGCAAATGAGTGAACTTTTGATCAGTCGTAAGCAATCGCGGCACCCATCTTGTCGAAAGCTTGGAAAAGCCCAATTCTTTCGTTAAAATGTGCTGTACGCGTTCTGTTGAAAAGTTTACCATGTCTGCTATCTCTCTCACTTTGAATCGTCGATCTTGCCTAATAATATTATGGATTTTTATAATCATTTCCTTAGAAGTCACGATTGTGGGTGCTCCAGAATGCCCTTCATCAACACAGCTTGTTGTACCACGTTTAAATTCATTTACCCATCTACTTATTGTGGCGAATGATGGGGCAGATTCACCTAATGTTTCCCGTAATTCATCTTTTATTTCGGTAGCTTTCATACCCTAAATTACGAAGTATTTAATCACCGCACGATACTCTGCTTTTTTCATTTTAACAAAACGACGTGTTGCTTCTTTTTCAATTAGCTGTCAAAAATAAACTGATCAACCGATTTATCTAGATATCGGAATATAAACATATAAATAGGCAACCTAAATTACAGTGCATTTGTTTTACCAATTAAAGTGCCACCTATGTGTCATTCTCACTACTTGTCAAACTATCCTCGTATAGTAGCGATAAAGAAATAAGTACTTTTAGCTGTACTAAAGACCATAACAGTTTGTCACAAGTGCACGATATATTTGCTTTTAATTATCCCAATAAATAGATACCGTCTATCGAAACTATTGATTATTGATATTATTAAAACTCTCCCCACGACACTAAAGGCTGTGTTGGAAAATGAATTCGTACTCGTATATTTCCTACTGAAGAAGTAGAACTAAATATTTTGCATTATGCTGAAGAAAATCTCATCTTCTCCTTTCATTTAGAGAGTTTAATATTTCAAAGACTTCTGTATTTAGGACATTAAAAACTTTTAAATAGAAACCATACAAATTTAGTAATCATCGGGTACTTTATAATCATGACAAAACTAAAGGTATAGATTTTTATAAAATTTTAGTTACTTATTAAATGACTGAAGAAATTTTAAGAAAAATAGTTCACAGATGAAGCATCATTTCCTTTAAATGGCTCAATAGAATCTAAAACTATGGGTTTACTTCTAATATCTTTCTATCCTTTGGAAACCAACGGATCAGCTGATTCATATCATGTTAACTTTACCTAATAAGCATACTGCGAGTGATAACCTACTACCAAGTTTTCTGATCCAGAATTGCAGATTTGTACTTGTTTTTCCTTTACCGCTACTAATCAACTTAACATCTCGTTGGAAACGTGCGAAAACATGTCCCGTTTTCAAGAAAGGCAACTCATCACTATTATGTAATTACCATAAGAGAAAAAAGCTTGATGTTATCTTTCCAAGTGTTGTCGACATTATAAAACATGATATTCTGCTGTATAAATTAAATTACTTTGGGTTTCTTTCTTCATCTTTGGACTTAAAATTCTACACCGGTTTTCCTTTGGATAAATTTGCTCTAGCCCAGGTATTCCCCAAGGCTCGAATTTAGGTGTTTTGTTATTTAGTTTAATTATTAATGACTTACTAATGTTTCTTAACTGCCCAGTTCTTGCCTACGCTGATGATTGAAAACTTATAACAATATCTAGACCATTGGTGACTGCTTTCACTTTCAGGATAACCTCGAAAGGTTAGTTAATCAGTGTAGTTGTTTTAAACAGTCTTAACATTGATAAATCTTCCGTTATTTTCTATACACGTGCTTCTTTCACATTAACTATTCATATAGTGTTAATGATAATCATCTCTTCAAGAAACAACGATGAAGGATCTTGGCATCTTCTTTGATTCTAAATTTACTTTAAAATCACATATCAAATGCTCCGATGCATCTAAGTCACCTGGCTTTATTATGCGAGTTTCGCGTTATTTTAGCAATATTACCTTTAGCAGACCTTTATTCTATGAAAGCTTGAATATGCATCCCAAATTTGATACCTATTGCATGCATTTGCATTTGAAGTTGTACCGCTTTCACAAAAAAATTCTATAGCTTCTTTCCTTAAAAGTGGACAGTGTGTATCCCGAAAGATATTGTCTAATGTGCGACCAGTTGGACAATAAAGTTTGTATTATTAATAGTATTACTTGAAATTATGTAATGTTATTCTAACAAGAACTGGTCACGAACAAGTGATTATGTACAATATCTAACTCACATTTAATGTAACGAAAGAGTTAACGTTAACGGACTAAAATAGTTGATAACTTCCTTATAGAGCGTTTCTTTACTGATGGGAATTTAAATGCGAACGATTGTCTAAATTTTCTCATATCGCACTACAAATACAAAATCTGTATATTGGAAATATATGGTTTGAAACAGATAGAGCTCACGCACATTTTGCGGGATCTATAATACATTTTCGAAACTAATTATTTTCAAATTGGGGGGACCGAAAGGAATGGAACACGAGCTTGACCAACCCTGCTCACCCGATTTATCTCCTAATGATTTCTCTTCGTTAGGATTGTCTTAAATGTAAAATTTATAATAATGTTCCAATATAAACTGTAGCAGTTAAAAAATCATATACTTCTGACGTACACACGTTTATTAGCATTTATATGAATAACTGTCTAATTAGTTGGTTTTCTTCAGTACTAGTCTTACAGAATTATAGGAATAAAAACATTTATCGTACTTAATTAAATTAATTATTAATAAAACTCTATTAACAAATAAATATTTATTGCAGGTTAGTATGACGTCGTTTATGCATTTAATGGTCGAAAACTATAATGAAATATTAGAAAGTAAAAAAGGTAAGTCCTACTCACGACAAATTATTTATTTATTTTCAGTAATAAGTATTAAATTTAAAAAGTAAATATTCTAATGATTCAAATATGGAGTGAATGGAGAGTTTTATTTGCAGAAATTAGCTAGAGGCGCACGTAGAATAACTTTAGAAAAGTATCTTAATACTGATAAAAAATGTGGGGTAACACCTGCACGAAAGCTTAACGAAGTAGGTTACGAGATCCTACCGCATCTTCCGGATGGAACGGATTACCATCTGTTGCGCCACGCATAAAATAAGATATTTTGTGATGGAACTGAGGTTGAAAAATCACTTGCATTTGCATTTGCACATCATTTTTATATTTTCCAAAGACAGCGCTTTTTCGAAAGTGGAATTAATTCGTTTAAAAAATGTACTTTTTGCAGATATTTTGTATAATGGTGTCGACCAATGAATTAAGGTTATTTTTTGTACAAGTCGAAAGTGTTAGTTGAAGCAATAAGCTCGTGGGAAGCCACCTGTCCTTGTTAATGATGGTACTCTTCGCACTTTGGTGGAAGCTAACTCCCCTCGAACATTGTTATCTCTCGTAGAAGAACTTGTATTGTGTTGTAAACCCATCGGTAACCATCTCAAAAATATGGATAAGGTTAAAAAGTTGAACAAATGGGTTACACATAAATTGAACGATGACTAAATGGAGATTGCGTACGATATAAAACCCTTCGTAATAGAACTGAGGTCGAAACATCCTTTGCAGACTAAAGACCTCCCCTTTTTTTTACAAGAAAAGCGTTGACAAGAATGTGTTCGAGCGAATAGCGAATTATTTTGACAAATAAAATGATTATTTGAAAGAAAGGTTAATTGTTTCCTTTGCTTTGAATAATTTACAATTTCATATTTCACGACCCGATATTTTAAAATACATATGCAAAAGCAGGATGAATTGGAAAGAGTAAATATATGCTTAGTCCTAAAATCTTCATGTCCTATGAGTGTAAGACCTTAATGAGTCAAGTCAAACACTTAGTTTTTTCCATTCCTTTCGATTCCATTCTTTACGACTCATTTCTAAACACTTCGCTATACGTTTTTCCTCTAAAATTCCACCAAACAAAGAGCATCACTTTTTCTATGCATAACGGTTTTCGAAATGCTTCGACTTGTTTTTCTGATCCATAATTGTTTGATCACTGATGGTTGATATATAATCCCTTTTCACATTAATGTTCGTATTATGTATACCTATTTCAACAACTAAGTTATCATCAGCAGATAATTACACAGTGTCGCACCTGGACAACTACGGCAAAATACCTTTACGAAACAGGTACAGGTATTTTGTCTTAGTTTTCCAGGTGCGACACTGTTTAATTATCTTCTGATGATGACAATTTAGTTGTCGAAATACGTATACAGAATACGAAAATTAATATGGAAAGGGGTTATATATATATATATATATATATATATCAACCTTCAGTTATTATGTTTATCAACCAAAGGCGCCATCAAAATTACCTTATAATTGTTTGAATTCAATATTGTTGTAAACGACTCATTTTTTATTCCCAATTCCCGGATAATTTTCTTCTAGTTGTAACCGAAAATTGCAAACGTCAATGTGACGTAGCAAATCTTTTTTTTGAAAAAAATATGTAACCCAAATATCCTGTTTTGATGTGAAACCAGTCGTTCACGTAATTATAAACGGTCGAAGTAATTATAAACGGTCCTGTTGTTACTCGGTGGTTTGATTCAATTAACATCGTAATTTCAAACTTATAATTTTCAAACTATCTTTCCAGAACGATATTCATCCTTGACATCCAAATCACCAAAACGAAATTTCGCTCAATGATTTTGATATTAGTGTTGTACACTGCTAAGACGTCTTCTCCATACATTTCGCACAACTTTTCTTCTTGCTTCAGCTGCAGTCTTACCTTTCCAATGATAAAAAATCAAAATATGCCTAAAATGCTCCTTTTTATTTTCCATTTTTAAAATAACGACAAATCAAAACCAAACACAGAAAAACAAATGTTTGGCTAATTAAAAATGCAACAAACAGCACACAAATAACTCAAACAAAAAATACAACTAAATTTGTCAGTGCACAATTAAATTTGTGTCTAAAAAAATCACTACATCTAGATTAAGGAGACGTTCCTCAATTTAATGCTCACAATACAATACAATATATGATTCTGCTATTAAAGAAAAAACACGAATAATTGAGAAACGTAAATTGTCTTCTTTCCTGTCGACTCACCCCTTTTACATCAGATTGATAGATAAGTTGACGGTTTCTAAGGTGTAAGTAAGGCAAAAGAAAATGTAATGTCAAGTAAAACAATCAAAACTTACAGAAATATCCTTTTGTTCGAATTAGACAGAGTTATTAATGCAACGAAAGTCGCTAGAACTATTTGCACCGTTTACGGAGAAAACGTAATTATAGAGAGTACAGCACGGAAATGGTTTTCTCTATTTAAAGAGAGTCATTTTGACATAAACGATTCTCAACGTTCAGGAAGACCATCGAACTTTTTCAGACGTAAAATATCAATCGTTGGGCTCATAAATAAATAGGAGACTATATTCCTGATCAGTTCATATATTTTATTTGTTAAAAAATTAATAAACTTTGAAACGCTAGAAAGTTATGCGTCAATCTAAAATACGAGTGTTATCGTTTGTAAATAGATGTCTTTTCCGCAGTGTTTATTATGTATGCATATTGAACAAATGGTAGGAATACATTATTTAAAGCTGTGTTCAATTATTAAGGTGATCGCTTTTGAATTTTAAATATTGTACTATAGCTGGTCAATGAATTTTCCATCAATAGTGTTCTATATTTTATTCGGAATATACACATAATTTTATTTAAATACAAAAGAATGTGGACTATGAAGATTAGTTGAATAATACCTACTTGCATAAATGTGTAGTGTATATTTTTATTAAAAGGAGTATTGTTCAAACTAGGTTGATAGATGCCTCGGGATTAACATTCATATTACTAATGACCTATTTGATGTAATTTTATGTAAAATTTTTACCACATGCATGTATCTTAAAGATTATTAGCTCTGAATATCTTTTCATTTAATTTAATCAGTTCATTAATATAAAATTTTAATTTTAGATTCTTTTTCATATTTTCAGATCCAGTAGTAGATTCATGGATTTTTATGCACTCTCCACTACCCCTGGTCACATTAGTAATTGCATATCTATATTTCGTATTAATCCTAGGACCAAAACTGATGAAAAACCGACCCCCTTTTGAGCTAAATAAACTGTTAATTACGTACAATGCCTACCAAGTTATTTTCAGTTTATGGTTGTGTTGCCATGCTTTTGTAGTTGATGACGCATGGAATTATCTCATGAACAGCAGTTGCGTTAATCCCACAAACAATAAATACAAAGACACAGTAAATATTTTCTTAAACACCATAGAAATATAGAATACGATGAGCCATAATATTTTCTAATTTTTTTAGTTGGCCAGCTGCGCTTGGTGGTACTTATTTTCGAAAGTTGTTGAACTGTTAGATACCGTTTTCTTTGTTTTGAGAAAAAAGCAATCTCAAGTTACCTTTTTACATGTTTACCATCATTCCATAATGGTGTTATTTACGTGGGGATACCTTAAATTTTTACCAGGTGGAGTAAACCTTTTAACTGTACCAAATATATTAAATTAATTGGAAATATACGATTATCTACAATTAATATCGGTTTTTCTTTTTCAGGTGAACAGGGCATGTTAATTGGGTTTCTCAATTCATTCGTTCATGTAATAATGTACACGTACTATTTACTATCAGCTTTGGGCCCTAAATACCAAAAATATTTATGGTGGAAGAAGTATATGACTTGGATTCAACTGGTAAGGGTCAGAGATAGGTTTAAATTGTCTGTATTACCCTAAAAACGGATGTTAAATAAGTGATTATCATTATTTGATAAAAAAAACTTGAATAAGCGCCATTTATGTCGTCCTACGATACTTATTCGGAGTTATTTTGTTGGAGACTATGGTTAACTGAATTAATAAAAAAGGTACAAAATCCTTACCACATCAATGCTCGAACTTTGTATACGTATTTCGATAACTAAGGTGTCATTATTAGCAGATTACTAACCATAGTGTAGTAGTTGGATCCGTGGTGCGAGCATTACCGCAGATCTAGGTGCGACTTCGTGATTAATAACCTCCTGATGATGACAACTTAGTTGTCAAAATACGTAGAGTACGAACATTGATGGGGGTTTTTTGCCTTTTTTAATTAATTGTTACACAATATTTCGTATTTAGTCGTTCGCTTTTTACTATTTTACTGTTAACAAAAAAGTAAATTTTTGTACAGTACTACGCAGCTGTTGTAGTATGCATCAAATACCACAGTCTTTGAGTTCGCAGTTTGAATTACTGACATATATGGTGTATACCAATATATTTGAATCGTCATAGCGTTTCCGGAAACCCTTACTTTGTTTAAGATAGGTAACTAATTTCAAAATTTTTAATTGTTCCATAATTTTATTTCAAACGTTTTGAACGTTTCCTTTTGTTTTTGAGAACATAGTTTAGTTAATAGTTCATACAATGTTTAGTTCGATTACAAACAGTAATGACAATGGGTGCTTTGCTATTATCAGTGAGAAAGAAATGTATTGTCAAATTTGTTCGAAAATGTGGCAAAATCCGATTTAATTAAATATATCAGGTTGTTACAAATGTAATGTCCGTTTTTTCCTTCAGTCTGAACTGAATCGCACCTGTGTGAAGACGTGTATGTTTTTGGTGAAAATTATTATTGTATTTGTAGAAAACGGTATTTATTTTGAAGTGTGTACCTGTTCCATTTCTTGGAAAGATTAATACACCTGTCCTTGTCTCGCCAATGGAAATGCTGCCGGCAAGAGATATTCGGGCAATTTACCTCTTTCAATTTAAAAAGGGATTAAATGCAGCTGCAGCAACGCGAGAAATTAATCAGACGTTCGGCGAAACAAAGTGTAATGAACGCACATTACGGCGATGGTTTAAAAAATTCAGCGAGGGAAATTTTGATTTGGAAAATGAGCCTCGCGGATATGCGCGTAACACCGTTAATGACGACGAGCTGCTTGTAGAAGTTGAAAGTAATCCGTCGACAACAGTGCGTAGCCTTGCAGGAACATTTCAAGTGTCCATTGCCACAATTAGTCGTCACCTTTCTTCGATTGGCAAAGTGAAGAAACTCGATCGATGTGTGCCGTACCAATTAACGGAAGCCAATAAGCTCCGTCGATTAGAGGTGGCTACCTCTTTGGCTAATCGACAGAAAGTTGAACCGTTTCTTCATCGAGTGGTAACGTGTGACGAAAAGTGGATACTTTATGATAATCGGAGACGGTCAGGACAATGGTTAGATCGAGGTGAAGCACCAAGACAGCATGCACGAGCATCACTTCAACCGCGAAAGATTATGGTGACTGTATGGTGGACCAGTAAGGGTATTATTCACTATTCATTTTTGCAACCTGGTGAAACCATCACGGTAGCGTCCTATTGTGCCGAACTGGAAACTATGCATGGAAAGTTGAGCCGCTTGCAGCCCTCACTAGTCAATAGACATGGACCCGTACTTCTTCATGATAATGCAAGACCTCATGTTGCACGACAAACAATCCAAAAACTTTCGGAATTTGGTTACGAAATTCTCCCTCACCCACCTTATTCACCTGACCTTCCGCCAACTGATTTTCATTTTTTCTGAAGTTTAGACAATCACTTAAAAATAGGGACTTCCCTGACCGTCAGTCTCTAATAGCAGTATTTGAGCAATATGTGAGCCGTCAAAACCAAGATTTCTTTTCAAAGAGAATTTTTCAGCTTCCAGGCCGTTGGCAACAAACTATTGATGTAAATGGAGACTATTTTGCTTAATAAATATTTATATTTTTTTAAATTTAGACTTTTTTTATTCCTTAAAAGCTCGGACATTTCATATGTAACAACCTGATACAATGAGAATAAATCAGCGCATGTAGACTTTACTTATAAACAGACGAAACGACTCACGTTAACACTAAACAAAGTCAACATCCCTTATTGTGGCATAGCAAAATATCAAGGAATGAATTCGGGTATCTGTCTTAGGTGGAAAGGCATTTAAAGAAGAAAAGAACTCGATCTCAAGTTCATAAAAATCTACTAGCTTATTGGAAGAAAATAACAAAATAAACAAATCTTAAAACCAATCTAGACTTGAGCAGTTAAAAACAATACAGATAAGTTCCAAGTCTTTCAAAATAAAGTGCTTCAGTGCATTGTTAATGCTCCATGATAATACCTGAATGATCATCCAAAGAGAGACCTAAATATTCCAATAGTCACAGAAGAAATTAAGTGGCTTTTGGAAAGGCATGAAAAAGATTTCATTCCCATATCAACACAGAGGTGCTGCAACAAGATGTAAAAATAAATTAAAACGAAAACTAATAGAAGAGCAAAAGATCGGCCCTCAGTCCAATAAGAGCTATGAAAAACTGTCTGTAAAAAGTGTTTGTAAACTCAAGAAATTAATGACCGTTCATTAATAAAAACTAATTAAAAATTTCTCTCGGAATTTCAAATTTGGACGGATATTTTGTGAGTTTACACGAGGGTCGGGTGGTGAGCAAAGAAAATATTGATTCGGTCAAAGACATGGAAAGAAATTACCAGGCGTACCAGAAAGTCATTACCAGTTTTTTCGTAAAAAAAACTACATAATTTTCAAGAAAATGGAAAAATTTGTTTATTCAAAGTATTGCCCATTTGACTTGCTCGTCTTTTAGGCAATTCATGCCTTCCCAAAAAAAAATTGTTTGTCTTTTGAGCAAAGCCATTCTGGAGAGTACGGCGGGTGCGATATTATATCTCATCCACGTACTTTCAACGCTTCCTTGACCAGTTTTGTAGTATGAGACGCCACGTTATGGTGCTGTAAAATCACTTTACCGTGTCTTCGAGCTCATTCTGGACGTTTTTCTATCAATGCATAGTTCAAATTGATAATTTTTGTTAGTAGAGTTCAGTGTTAACTGTTTCACTAAGTTTCAACAGTTCGTAATATACCACAATACTCTGGTTCCACCAAACACAGATCATTGTCTTTGGACCAAAACGATTTAGCTTTGGAGTCAATGGACCAGCTTCACCAGGTGATAACCATGACTTTTTGCACTTAGGGTTTTCGAAATAAGTCCATTGTTCATCACCAGTCACTAATCGATTCAGAAAAGGCTTCTTATCAAACCTTTGAAGCAGCATTTCACAGACGATTCTTCGATTTTCCATTTGCCTATCATTTCATTGATGTGGAATCCATTTTCCTATCTTTTGGATTTTCCCATTGCTCGTTGCCAGTTGTTGAGTATAAGTTATTATAAGTCTTTATCCAATAACTCCTGCAGTTTCGCATCTTCAAACTTTTTCGGTCTACTAGAACCTTCTTTGTCTTGCACATCAAAATCGCCACTTTTGAATTGTCAAAACCACCAGCAAACGATGACTTTCAGCGGCTTTGTTCTTTTGATTAAATTAGAAAAGTAATTCGTGCCGCAAATGCACTTTTTCAGGCACGAAACTCGATATTTTCAAAGAGCTATAAATCTATGACAGTATTACTTTCGCAAAATATATGTATGGTTTTGAACCTTGATGTCAGTAGAATCAAATGACATATGTATCAAATCATAATATTGCATATTTCAGCCTAGCGACATCTCTTAGAAAAACTAGTAATGACTTCCGGTACACCTGGTAGTGTAAAATTTTCAACACAAATTTTAAAAAATTGTCTTTGTCTACAGAAAATGCAAAATGCATTAGATAATCGCTGACGAGAATTAATGAAGATCCGAAAAAGTTAGATTCGGTTACCATTTAAGATCAAAAGCTAACATATACGAAAAAAATAATAATCTATTGTATGTACATATATGAATTTAAAACTGATATACCTCTAGTCGTCGATTTAAACAATGCGCGCCTTTAGACGCCCTACTTGTTTCGAACGTAAGAGTAATTTTAGAAACATAAACGACGACTTTAGATACATAAAAATCTTGTCAACATTATATTTTAGTACGTAGACTTCCGCTGTCGTGGTCCATGCTATCTGCTTCTGGGTTTCCGGGCTGGAACCGCGTCACTAGTATATCTGCCGACGTTTCGTACCCATTTGTATGGGACATCTTCAGGGCTGAACTACTGCACTGAAAACTCAGTTTTCAGTGCAGTAGTCGGCAGATATACTAGTGACGCGGTTCCAGCCCGGAAACCCAGAAGCAGATAGCATTATATTTTATTCTTGCAAATTTTATTTCAAATTAAATTTATTTTTTACAGACACAGTTTTGTATTATGTTGGCATATCTTGTACTGCTAATCGCTATGGATTGTAAACTACCAAAAGCACTGACATTTTTCTTCTTTGGCAACATCGTTGTCTTCTTATATCTCTTCAGCGACTTCTACAGGAAGGCCTACAAGAATCCCAGGAAAAGTATTTTCTCCGCCTCAAATGGATCTAGCACCAAAGTTCAATAAAACGCAAATTCTTGCCTAATACAGTAAGATATTTTCGTACAAGAAAAGTGTATCTTTCTGGATTATAACCAATTTAATGTACATACATAGATGCCGTTGTTATTTATAAATTTAATGTCTTTTATAAATTGATTAGTTTGTATTCATTAGTGCTATAACCAAAAATGGTACGTTATAATAACTTTAAGGAAACTGGCATGTGATTTTATTTATTACAAGTAATTGTATACTTCTTTATTGGAGGAAAATTGGAGAATTTAAGGTGTACATTTAAGTCTAACAGTAAAGAATCAACTTTTAGAACAATAGCATTTCGTCTTACTTTGTAATATACAATTCAATCAAATAAATTATTGAAACAAGAACATGTAGTTTCTTACTAGTTTTGATAGCAACATTCCATAAGAAGAGGAAAACAAACAATATGAAATGCTCTAAAAGAGCAGTTCATCAATAACTGTCGTATATTGGATTTGCCATCATAAGACCTATACTTAAATTTATTATAATTATTATAACATAATTTAATGTATATTTCAAGTTCTTACAACTAGAAATGTGACAAAATATTACATTGACTCAAGCAATATCTATACCCTCCCTTCTAAACGTCCGATAGCAATCTGGTAACGTTACAAAGCTACATTTGCCATTGTACCATTTTTCCATTACTAAAATATCTTAGCGCTCGCTGTACTCATCACTATGTGTGCGTAAATTATATGTATGTGTCGCCTACATTTCCCTAACAAAAATCTAAATGACAATGTAGACTATGCACTTTAAGGGACATATTGCATCGTGAAATGTTTCGTAATTTTCTGCTTTTTTGTTTCTCGAAAAACTGGTGAAAACTTTTACCATGAGCATGCAGCTTTAAATGCTTCTCGTGTCTGAAGTTCAACAAAAATACCTTCCTTTAGTTTCTTTTTCTGTTATTTTTTGGGAATTTTTCGTTTCATCTTGACCCAGTGCTTTAAGAAAGTTTTTTACGAACCCTAGTTTAGCGTGCAGATATGGTATTATAATCTATATTTTTTCTACTAAAGATTGATATACATTGTCTTTTCCTAGTATAAAGTTCTGTCGTAGTAGCCACTTCTACCTAATGTACTAGTTTACCCTGTTATGGATGTCCAGACATAAATTTGGTGTAACCTGATTATATGCCAACAAGAGTAGTCTTCATACTTTTAGAAACAGCAAGAGCTATTGGAATGGAAAGGTACAAGTTTCCGTTATGTAAATGCTTTCAGGCAAGTCTATGACGAATCTACAGATAATCTCCACGAACTGGGATCAAAATGTACCCCAAAAGAATCAAAAAGTTTACAAATATAATAGTAGTAGACGAAATTGTCGACCACGCTGTAAAAATCAACAAGATTTTCATGTTTCCATTTTCTCTATAACTATAGCTATTACTAGAGCTTTTCTAATAATTTGCATTTGTATATTTTAATTTTATCAGTTACTGACTTAGGATAAAAATTTTGTTGGGCAGTGTTACTTCATTGTTGTTTTTCTCCATATACTGGATCTCGATTGATGCATAGCCTTCATTAATTACGATTAAGTCTTGTAGTAAATTTCTTCAAATGTTCAACTTCCTAGGTGTTCTCTTGACTAATTGTTTGGTATTTTCCAATTATGATAGCTTCTTTAATGATCCTTCGTAGTAACTAATAATTGCACCAATTTAAACCCTACTAAATGAATCATGCATCTTAGTTAGTAGATTACGAAGAAAAGTAGTCAATTTCAAGATCGTTAGTAATTCGGGATCCTGTATTGGCACATACACGTATAAGGTTGTGACGAGAAAGTAATTGCATTCATCTGAATTAATTTTATGTGGTTATAAAAAGGAATATAATTTGTCTAACTCTTAAAGGAAATAACTCCATCTTAATAGTAATAACAATAATAATAATAATTCATGCCTTCACATCCCCCACCAGATTAACGCTAATTACAGAGGGTTTTTGGCAGACCTTGATTTATTATTGTACTTGTGAGGCGACTTAGGGTCTTTGTCACTCAGCATTCGCTTAAACGCGAAATTGACTTACCACTGAGCTATCAGTTGGCAAGGTTTGCTATGACAGTTCGTTGTAGCTACAACACTACAAATATCGCACTGATACCTTGGATTTAGGTTAACTAAAGATGAACGTTAATTTTTAGTAGGGCTCTTTATGTCTCACTATGCAAAACTTAAAAAACATCCCACGTAGTTGTAATCTTCTGAATGTATAACAAAATGAGATTGCTGTAATATCATAGCTATCGCAAGCTATAGAAATTCGATTAACGAAATTCATTTATAATCATAAAATACAATAGTTATGGGCCGGCTTTTGCGGATGGTTAGCTTAAGCTTTTTGTGTTATTACGAAAATGGCTACCATTCACTACTTTAATACTTTCACTGTTTCTTCTCATTCAATTAAAGTTTACTCTTGTAATCTACAACCACAAGAGATTGCTTCTCACTCCGAAATCATTCGAAGATTGTATTCTAAATTTCTAAAAATTCTATTTCAATGTCCTTGGTTCAGCACTAACAAAATCTAACATCAAAATCTATAAGTATCATTTACTAAAGACAAATTCAAAGCAATAATTAGTAGTTTGTAAGTAAATATTAAAACAACATTCAAATATATTAACGAAGAAATTAATGAAGCAATCGCCAGGGACTGGACGTAGAATTCCGATCGATTAATATAAAGAGCTAAGCATTCGAATGTCCAAAGACAAATATAGTTATCAGTGACTAACAGTATAAAATATGTATTTCAGTAAAAGCATTCCCTGCGAGATATTTTCAATCTTAAACTATTACTCGTTATATGTCATGTTTCCTTTTTGAGAGGCAAATGGGATAGTTTTTTATACATATATGTATGGGTGTAAAAAAGTCATATTATTTCCTGATTTTTCCATCTGACATTTAACCCTAATCCTTCTTTTTAGCCTCTAACAATTCCTTCTTCCATCTTACTTCCCGCTTTTCTTCACATTTGCCTTCTATTAGTATTCTTCTGCTGTGTCTAGTACATCGCATTTTGGAAATTTGTTCAAACTGTCTCATCCTTTGTACTTTTCCAAAGTAATTTTTCATTGTTCGTTCTCTGTTTTAATTCCGTGGTAGATATATTTTTCATAATAACTCCTTACCCTATATTTACAGTTTTTTTTCAGTTGTTTGTTTAGCGTAGATGTCTGATAATACAACAATACTATTGGCTTAATTCGTATGGACGTTTTTTAATGTATCATAATACCAGCTAGTTAAAATTTCTTCATTATCCTCGTTCAACTTAACTGTGTTGTGGATTGCTTGGCACTGATTCAATTTTTCGTCTCTATGGATAAGGCATTTTTTAAGAGTGGTATATACAAATTGCCATCACGCTGGCAAGAAGTCATAAATAATGATGGAAATTATAGTATTCAATAAAGTTTATACAATGTATGCAAAATATATAACTTTGCTTTATTCTAAAAACGGACAGAAGTTCTTTTTTAAATAAAATCAAAGAAAAGAATTCTTCGTTCTTTACGCGCATTACTATATCTACATGAATACAAATCTTGAAAATAATGTGTTTTTGTACTACTATATTATGAATTAGATATGCTCCGAATGCCAAAGTTTTGCAACAATTGAAATTTGTGCTTTTATGGAAGCCGTAACTACACGCATATCAAGAACAGTTAAACAACAATATAGCAAACAGTTACTTTTATTAAGTAAAAAGTATTTACAGGACAAGGGAAAATATTTATTTCCTCTTTTGAATAGATAATCCTACCTTAAGATTTCTGGTAACAGTAGTAGTACTTTTACCAGAAACACTTCTATTATTATCCTGCCTTTTGTCGGCATTTACTTTCTCTTCATTGTGGTCTACATTGTGACCATAAGACATTTTATAAAATTCACTAAATAAATAATAAAAGAAAATCACATTGGGCAAAACCAACCATGACGGCCATTTTGGGAAATCACAATCGTAAATCCACAAAGACATACCGTGTAAAAATATCAGACAAAACTGCACCTAAAATAAGGGTAAATCAATAATTCTTGAATACTAGTTTGAAATAAAAACATACCAATTGCAGTGCTGTAATATACTTTTTCCACCAAATGTACTTTTGGTATTCTGTCCCCATAGCGGTGACCATGTAATAAAAGTACATAAATATATGCGTAAAGGAGTTAATGAAACCGATGAAGGTGCCATGACCACCGGGATAATATTTCGTAACGCCCCAACTGATCAAAGGCATTATCGAATGATGGTAAACATGAAGCACACTAACTTGTTTATTTTTCTTGCGTAAAACAAAAAAGACTGTATCTAAAAGTTCAAAGAGTTTCGCCATGAAGTACCAGTAGCATGCACGTGTTGCCTAAAAATAACCAAGAATGTTATTGAATAAAAAACTATACAACCGGTATACCCGTAAAGCCTTTGGATCATCGGAATAATCAACTGGTTGACATTTGAAACTGTATCCATTAAACCAACCATAATTAAAACCCTGAAATAAGAATTTTCTTAATAAAAAAATCAATTGCATTTTGGTTTGGATAGTATTACTTCTATAAATAGGTAGACACTTATCACTACTTGTATAAAATTGTAAATAATCAATGCAGTATTTAATTCGAAAGCTTCCCGATCCTTCATAAGTCTTGGACCAAGTTTAACAACACAATATACATATACGACTACTAGAAACCATATTGTAGGAGTCTGTATTAAAAACCAATCATTCGTTCTTGGATCTAGAAAAAGTACGAAATTAAAGGTGCGCAAATAAGATCTAAATCAGATCTAGTAAGAATTAATATCGTTCTTATAGCATATCCTAGTAAAGGTGATTGAGTGATAATTTGAGCAATATAATCTAAAGCATTTTATGTAGTTACAGAAAGTGTGAAGTTTAGCGAACACTGTTTGTGCGTAAAAATTATAGTTTTTCTGCTTAATCTTTAAAAATGTAGCAATAACAAATGACGGATGGAAAGCATATTAGTCACTGCATGCATTATAAATTCCATTTGGAAAGATAAATTAATGCATACTTTAAAAAGTATTTGTAGTTCACTGTTGACAATAAAAAATTGCAAAGTTAATTAAAAAAATTGCTGGAAAAAAAAGAAAACTTTTTATTAAATGATGAAAGTGACGACGGCCGTGTGTCTAATTTTGATAAAAAATACAAACCACTTTAGCGAAAATTCTCAAATAATGCAATAAAAATCAAAATCATTTGGCAAGACCGAAAAGCTTTAAAAGTGAGTTTCGCAAGAATTAACCAAAATCAATGTCAAAACCGTTTACTGTTTTAGAATAAACCATCATACGAGACGAAAAATGGACATTCGTATTTGAAGAATCGACCCCATTGAAAAACAAAAAGAAAATCATCCCAAAAACAGATATGCATCCAAGTTAAGTAATATACGTATAATGGAAATTTAAACAAATAGTTCATAATAATTTTTCAGTTGTTACCAAATAAATCAACACGCATTAGGTGTCAACAGATTTAATCTATTTTACAACAGAAAGAACAATGAGAAGGATGTAGTTTTTTAACGTCATAATTCCTTGTCACATGTAACATGAATTACTGCGGAATGTTTGTATCATCTCGAATGGAAAGTTCTTGCCCATTCATATGATTATTACTTCTTTCATTCCTTATAGAACTTTCTTACTAGACAAAGATTTAATAATAAAAATGACATAAAACAAAAAGAAATCGTCAGAGCTTTCTAAGACCGGAATTAGAAAGCTTTCAAAACGTCAAGCAGAAGTAATCGAATATAATGGCAACTACAATATATTGCAGAGTAGTAGATTTTACTTACCTTTTAATTAGTTTTAAAAGAATACCACAAGAACGGTGTTAATTATTACGAGAACTGATAGAATGGAAACACGTATTTATTAGTTAGTAAACAGCAGGTAATTAAAAAGTTAGTTACAGAGACTTATACGTTTCTCTAATAAAGATTTATTATTTCTTTTTCTCTAGTGTTTCAATAGAGGCGACTAGTTAATCTTAAGTATTATTCTGGTAGATAGGACAAGATATTGTATACTGGAAGACATGATATATGTATTTACTACAGAATGTGAAATTTTAATCCACCTTCTATTCTCTCAACACTCCTTTGAATAATTATTACCTCTATCCGGGACTCTCAATTCTTAGTAATAATTAAAACTTCAAGTACAAAATCAACTTAATGTTTATTCTTGCGAATATATTCTGCAACCGCTGCCTACATAATTCCTCTTCCTCATGTAAAGGCTGTTTCAAATTGCGCAGTTTTTTTAGGAATAAATAAAATATAGATGGCGCATTGAATTTGTCTGGGTATGTGGGCATTTAAAGAGTGTGATGTTTGACATCTACAAAAACGGCTTCGTACACGGCACAACAGCGCGTTCAAATTGTTGAATTATTTTATGAAAATCAGCCTCCTGTGAAATGAATTTTTAGAAAATACGTGAATTTTATGGTTCTCATAATCGTCCATCTGAAAGCACTGTTGGGCGAATTATTAAAAAATTTCAAGAACCGGTTCCGTGGAAGATTCAAAAATTGAAAAATACGGTCGTAGTGGTCGTTCACAAGAAAATGTTGGTTTGGTTCGTGCAAGTGTTGTTGAAGATCCTGAAATGTCCATTAGACGACGTTCACAACAACTTGGACTTAGTGGATCAACAACATGGCGTATTTTACACAAGGATTTAGCTCTGAAGGTATATAAGGTTCAAGTAACACAGGAACTGAATCATCATTTAAAGAAGACCATTTAAAACGTCGTTGATTTGTCAATTTCATCAATGAACAACCAGCTGATTTTTCTAAAAAAATAATGTTTTCGGATGAGGTACATTTTGAACTTGGTGGCTATGTTAATAAACAAAATTGCCGTATCTGGGGTGAGGAAAATCCAAAAATTATTCATGAGAAACCTATGCATCCTAAACGAGTTACTGTTTGGTGTGCATTATGGTCAGGTGGTGTAATTGGGCCTTAGTTCTTTGAAAATGCTGCTGGTGAAACTGTAACTGTCAGTGGTGATCGATATCGTCGGATGATAACCGAACTTTTGTGGCCTTAATTAATGAATATTGATCTAGAGGATATGTGGCTTCAACAGGCTGATGCTACACCTCACTTTGCACACGAATCAATTGATTTATTGAGAGAAAAATTTCCTGGAAGTATAATGTCAAGAAACGGTGATGTTAATTGGCCACTAAGATCTTGTGACTTGACACCGTTAGACTATTTTCTTTGGAATTATGTGGAAAGTCATGTTTATAAAAACAATCCACAATCAATCTCTGCTTTGAAAGGTGAAATTATTCTTGTCATTGGTGAGATAGAGCCTCAATTATGTGAAAATGTCAATGAAAATTTTAACAAAAAATGGACGTCTGTGGAGCTGCAAGAGGAGACCATTTGGCAAATATTATTTTTCGCATATAAATGTCATAACTGATACTTCAATTACCAATAAAAAGTTTTTGAAAGTGAATGCAAATTATGTGTATTATTTATTCTCTAAAAAAACCGCAATATCTGAAACACCTTTTATAATTCTGTTACATCTTTATACCAATAAAATATTTCAAAACGACATACCAGAAGTATAACCAAGCACGAGGACATTTCAAAACATTGTGTCAACTTGTTCATCCTTTGAAACTAATTTGTTATTCCTACACGTAAGCACATCCATTCCTATGTTTTCGAAAATGTATGAAACAATTATGTCTAACGCATTTGTTTCTGTGCTCGTAAACTAATTTTTAAACTTTCTTATCATTCTGCACAATTTGCCTTAGATTTCTGAACCAGTAACATCAATTAAAAGAGATTATAGGATTTGAAATCAAAGCTGTGATATTTTCTATTTTCAAAAAAAATATTATAAAAAACCAAAATTTACTAGAGAAAATTTTTAAATTGGTATGATTGTTATTTTGAAATATGTCTATAAACATTTTTTACTCTGAAACTTTTTAGATTACCTGACTGTCTAGCATAGTTAGATACTTCAATATACAAACCTGCTGCCTCGAACATTAAAAAATTATATAAATCGATAATGAATGTAAATACATCAGATACGGCATCTATGGCTTTTGTGAACATATTTAAGATTTAAAATAATCTGAAATCAGCAAAATTAGTTTTAATCGCAATAATGTTATCTGAACTGTTCAACTAATTGGAAAAATGATTTACTTCTGTAATTGTTATATTTAAAACCATATGAAATAACCAGTCTTAATTATTTCCTTGTCTAAAAAAATATGAATATATAATAAAAGTATTCTTCACTTACCTTATTTTCAGTGAAACTATTCTGTTACAGAAAGGATGTATATTTGAAACTTATAGTGTGCAGTCATTCTCTAGTATGACTTAATAAATTACAATCCATAGCGTAAAGGTTTTGAAAAAACTATAATTGTTGCTACAAATAATTCGTATGGAAACTTTTTCGAGAAAAACGAACGAGTAGCGTAGGCTGTAATTACAACATCAATATGTTTTACTCTTTACCGTAGATAATCATAATGCTCTTTATGACTTAAATACAATGGTTTTTTTTTCACGTCGATATAATTGGACATTAAATTCAAGAGAAATAGAATTGAATTATGGTAGAGAATAAGATGAAACCCGTTTCAAAATTGAGCATGTTCTTCATGCCTTTTACTCTATTCTCAAACGCTGAATAATTAGAAAATTAAAAATAGCAAGTCTTTGATGTATATACAATATAGAAATATTTTCACTTGTATAACAAAATTTTATAAATAAATAAATTCTGCAGTCTATCTGTAGAAATTACGATATTCCATTAGTAATCTTTTAAATCCATAAACAAAGTAAATGTCAGCGTATGGAAGCTTTCTAATTCCTGAGACATCCATCCTTGTATTTGTGATAAAATTCTCAAACACTGAGTAATTAGAAAATTAAAAATAGCAAGTCGTTGATGTACATACTATATAGCCATTATATAACCATTTGCTTTTTTTAAAATAGAGAAATTTCCAGTTTTATAACAAAATTTCATAAATAAATAAATTCTGCAGTATCTCTGTAGAAATTATGATATTCCATTAGTAATCTTTTAAATCCATAAACAAAGTAAATATCAGCGTATGGAAGCTTTCTATTTCCTGAGACATCCATCCTCGTATTTGTGATAAAATTCTCAAACACTGAATAATTATTAAATTAGAAATAGTAATTCGTTGATGTTCGAGGATAGTTTAACAAGTAGTGAGAATGACACACTAATTGGTAAAACAAATGCACTGTAATTTAGATTGCCTATTTATATGTTTACATTACGATATTTAGATAAATCGGTTGATTAATTTATTTTTGACAGCTGATTGAAAAAGAAGCAACACGTCGTTTTGTTAAAATGGAAAAAGCAGAGTATCGTGCGGTGATTAAAAACTTCGTAAATAAGGGTATGAAAGCTACCGAAATAAAAGATGAGTTACGGGAAACATTAGGTGAATCTGCTCCATCATTCGCCCCAACAAGTAGATGGGTAAATGAATATAAACGTGGTAGAACAAGCTGTGTTGATGAAGCGCGCTCTGGAGCACTCAAAATAGTGACTTCTAAGGAAATAATTATAAAAATCCATAATATTATTACACAAGAACGACGACTCAAAGTGAGAGAGATAGTAGACATGGTAAACATTTCAACAGAACGCGTAAACAACATTTTAACGAAAGTATTCGGCCTTTCCAAGCTTTCGGCAAGATGGGTGCCGCGATTGCTTACGACTGATGAAAAGTTCACTTGTTTGTGCATTCCCAATGAGTGTTTGGACCTTTATAAGCGCAATCCAGTTGATTTTTATAGGCGATTTATTACTTGCGATGAAACTTGGATACACCACAGTACACCCGAAACTAAACAACAGTCGAAACAATGGTTAGAACGTGGTTCTGCACCTTCAAAGAAGGCGAAAACCACTTTATCGGCAAACAAGGTGATGCCATCAATTTTTTGGGATTCAAAGAGCATTTTGCTCATTGACCTTTAGAAAGGTGCCACAATAAACGGACAATATTATGCAGAACTTCTACAAAAATTAAATGTTGAGATTCGTGCTAAACGGCCAGGAATGGCAAAGAAAAAGATTCTGTTTCACCAAGACAACGCTCCCTCGCATACCAGCACAGTTGCGATGTCTAAAATCCACGAGTTGAATTTCCCATTAGTACCGCATGCACCTTATCCACGGGATCTAGCCCCTTCCGACTTCCACCTTTTTCCAAAATTGAAAACGGCACTAGGTGGAAAGAAATTTTCGTCTAACGACGAGCTTATCATCTTCGTAAATGAGTATTTTGCAAGCCTTCCGGAATCGCATTTTAGAGATGGCATAAGGGCATTGGAGCACCGTTGAAATAAATGTATTGCTCTTTTAGGAGAATATATTGAAAAATAAAAATTATTTTGTATTTAAAAAATTCGTTTTTCTTTTCCATTCTCACTACTTGTCAAACTACCCTCGTACATACATTATAGAACCATTTGCTTTTTTTTTTAAATAGAGAAATTTTCACTTGTATAACAAAATTTTATAAATACATTAATTCTGCAGTATCTCTGTAGGAATTACGACATTCCATTAGTACTTGTTTTAAATCCATAAACAAAGTAAATTAAAAACAATAAGTCGTTGATGTACATACAATATAGAACCATTTGCTTTTTTTAAATAGAAAAATTTTCACTTTTACAACAAAATTTTATAAATAAATAAAATCTGCAATATCTCTGTAGGAATTACGACATTCCATTAGTACTTGTTATAAATCCATAAACAAAGTAAATTAAAAACAATAAGTCGTTGATGTACATACAATATAGAACCATTTGCTTTTTTTAAATAGAAAAATTTTCACTTTTACAACAAAATTTTATAAATAAATAAAATCTGCAATATCTCTGTAGGAATTACGACATTCCATAAGTAATATTTTTAAATAATAGGATATTAATATAAACAAAATTTAACATTTATTTACGTTTCTGAATGACAATCCTATTGCAAACTTATTGATCGTTTTTAGGACACTAGTAGTAATTCCACTGCCATTTTTCTGCTGAAAATCCTTAATGTGCTTTTCTTTAGCTTGCTTCAGTTTACGTACATATGATCTTTTGTAAAAGTCACTAAACAAATAATAAAAGAAAACTACATTAGGCATAACCATCCAAGTAGTCCATTTAGGAAAATCACATTCATACACCCATAACAGCGAACCATGAATAAAAATCATGCAGAATTGTATCTACGAAATGAAAGTAATTTAATAATTTAAAAACCACTATGGAATCGAAACTTACCAATTGAATTGTCGTAATATACTTTTTCCACCAAAGATATTTTTGGAACGTTGGGCCCATAGCCGCCAGCATATAATAAAAGTACATGATTATGTGCGTAAATGAATTAATAAATCCAATAAAAGTGCCATGACCACCTGGGTAATATTTTGTCGCACCCCAACTAATCAGTGGCATAACTGAATGATGATACACATGAAGTAGAGTTACTTGATTATTTTTCTTGCGTAATACAAAAAATACTGTATCGAAGAGTTCGAATATTTTCGCCAAGAAATACCAGTAGCATGCGTGAGCTGCCTAAAAAATGTTAGTATGTTTTTAGAAATTAAAAATTGTAATTTAATGCTCATATTCATCTCAAACCAAGAGGCTGACGTGCATCTAACGATTTTTATAATTTTGTATGATAAGTGAAGTATGCTCTATGAGAACAGCAAGAGAAATGACATGTCCGAATAAGAAACGTTATATTATGTGAAAAACTTAGTCTAAATGCTTATAAAAATAGAGCTGAGACAATTAAGATATCTCAGACACATTTTCGGACGAACAATGGAACGCGAGTTAATACAAACAGAAGACGTGGAAAATCCACCAAGGCATGGAATGATGAAATTGCCGGATATTGAAGAGGAAGGCCATATACAAGGTATGGCCATTTGATAACAAGACTGCGCTCTTTCCGTCGCGCAGCCCCATAAGGCGAGGCTATAATTGGGTTGTCATTGACCCTGAAGCTTCCCAAGCAACAACCCGTCCTTTCGTCCCTCTGTCTGCTTTAGTTTATTTTCGAGGTTTAATTGTAGAGGACACAGTCACTTCGTAGCGCCGTGATAATGGTTGATATAAAAATCGAGCAGCGAATTAACCTGAAATTCCTTGTTAAATTAAAAAAAGTGCCAACTGAATATTATATTATGTCACGTGTGTGAGTTATTGAATGGCACAAACGGTTTTCTGAAGGTCGGGAAGAGGTCGAAGATGACGAACGTCCTGGTCAACCTGTGACTATAAGAAGTGAAGGGAACTTTTAGAAAATTAATGAAATTGTGTGGAAAGACCGATATCTGAGCATTGGGATGATTGCCGATATGGAAAACATTAACAAAGAAACAGTAAGACACGTTTTGCATGATGAATTAAACATGACTAAAATTTATGCAAAAATAGTGCCGAAAAACCAGCGGACAGGCGTATTGCTGTTCATGATCATCCTCCATATTTGCCAGATCTCGCGCCATGTGACTTCTACCTCTTTCCAAAAGTGAAAAGTACTGTGCGCAAACTCATCAACGAAGATCGACATGTGACATATCGCCAGATCATAGCATTAATGAGGATTTCAAAGACCTCAATTCAAAAAATTTTACATGAAGAATTGTGTATAAAACAATTAGCTCCCCGGAAAGCAGCTAGGGTGAATTGTTGTCAAAAAGCTCTAGATCGCTTCAACGACGTTTTCCTAAGTGACTACCGTTTTTGGTGAACCTGCTCTTACAGTAATCCATCCACGTTTGAATTCTCCATACCAACAAGAAATTGTTGACTGATGTGGTGCTTCAGTGCCGAAAACAGAAACCAATTCGGTGAAGCATTCTTGTTGAAATAATGTCTTCGAGAATTATACAAAAATTATTCAGCGAAAAAGTTCTCAGCTTAATTCCATTTTTCAACTAACTGATCAACTATGACAGTTCATTGTAGCTACAACAGTACAAATATCGCACTTATACCTTGGATTTAGGTTAACTAAAGATGAACGTTAATTTTTGGTGGACCTCCCCATGTCCCATTATGCAAAACTTAAAAGATATCACATGTATGGGGTACAAAAAGAGTTTAGCTTGCGAAAACAGGAATCTAAAACGTCAAGAGGACAATGATCTAGTATACCACAAAGGACAGCCAAACAGAAAATTGATTGGATGGAAAAAAATATCTTCGTATAAATCTTATTACCATTTATACCTAAATGGTTGGCTAACTTATATACACTATTTTGATAAATACGCTAGACGAAAAAAATTGTACATACCCTTAATGCTTTGGGATTGTTAGAGTAATCAACCGATTGGCATTTAAAGCTGTAACCATTAAACCATCCATAATGGAATCCCTAAAGCACAATTTTAATTTAGAATGAAACGGGTTATCACTGTTAACTTACGCGGTAGTACCTCTTGGAAAAGGTAAATACTTATCAATACTTGTAAAAAATTATAAATGATTAGTGACGTTTTAAATTCGTAAGGTTCACGGTTCTTCATAAACTTCGGACCTCCTACTCTCACAAAATACATATATGAAAACATTAGGGGCCATATAATAGGGTAGCGCACGAGAAACCAACCATTCGTCCTAGGATCTAAAAAAGAGTGTAATTCGTAGAAAATATATATAACTTACGATATAATTATAGTAGTTTATTAGTTGTTAGTACTAACCTGCTATGTCATACATTAAGTAGACATAGAAATCTCTAACAGTTGTAAAATATCCGGTAACGTTGGCCATAATTTTCTCACGGATCCAAATTTGCTAAATTAATCTGAAATTCAAATATTTATTTCAGTTGTAAGGGTTGACGACTATTGTCTAAGATAAATGGAAATATAGTTTAACTGAATAGTTCGATTGCATGAGGAAAGGTTTCTCTAATGTTCTTGCAATAATTTAGTTTTAAAATTTAGAGCTTCAATTTAATGATTTTTATGTTTCATATATGAATTATTATTTCGTTTGTCGTTTTATAATGCCCTATTAATAATATCATAATACCCTGGAGCATTATAAACGAGCGTTATAGATCATAATGTCAAGTTTAAATATATTCTTTAAAGAAAGAATACCAAATTTCATTGAAAATTAATTAACGAAAATATCCTTATTTAACTTTTTTACAAAAATAAAGTTATAATTTTGGGGTGTTCCGTAAGAAAAAATTGCCGAATCCAAACGAAAAGTATGTGAATCAATTAATGGTAGCTCAATTCGATTTTTGTTAAATAGTAGTCTTTTTGAAGGTGATTTTGATGGAGCCTATGGTTGATTAGCTTAATCACTAAAGTATTGTATAAAGTATAAAGTATCACTACGTATTTCGAAGAATTACGAAAATTAATGTGAAAAGGGGTTATATATCAACCTTTAGTGATTAAGTAGACTTTTTGTTTAGTGATTGAGATCGTTATATTTTCAACCCGCGTTTTAGATATTTGACTCTCTTCTATGCATTCTTCTGCTCAGCTGGAACTCTTCCATTTGCCATGCATTTAAGAATTTCGATGAATGTTTTTATCAGAAGGATGGATAATATCCGACAGTGCTCTGTGTATTGAAATGAATTTTCAAAATTTTGAAATTTGTTTCTACAAAAGTTTCTAAATTAGAAAAGGCACCTTATAATTCGTTTTCGCCAACAGGTAACGATAACACCAGCCAGTAAATCAAATTCCTTTACAGCTTGTAGTCTCAAGACTAGATATTTTCTGAACAAATCCGTGTGGCGCCTGCCTTTTCCCCTTCAATAAATGCAAAGAGTTTTGATGTTTCAGACTTAGTTTCGGAAATTTTTACTACCAAAACCGATATCCAATCGTCAATGTCATCTATGGTCATTTTAACCATTTCGTGCCCCCTTAAGCCACCAAGCGCATCTCTTACAAGAACTACTTTATACATTTAAAATGTTTTGTTCAATGCTTGCTTTATAAAAGTTAATAGTTAGCCGACTTTCAAGATTTTAGAGTTCTCTCCTTTTGACATAACTTTTCAAAATGATATCAACCGAAAGTAAGTAGAGATATCGATGTTTTCGTCCACAATCAAAAGTTGTTTTTATTTGAGAATATTGGGTCATACATTTTTAAGACTATAACTTTCCTCCTAAAATTTGTAAAAAAGATATTCAACTCTCCATTCTAACGTCTGGATTAAAATTAACATAGCAATTCTTAGAAATATGACAGCACGAACATTGTATATGCATTTGCATTGTTTTCTGTTCATTGTTAAGAAAAAGAATAGGGACTATATCGCTTTTTCAATGTATGTCGTCTTAGATTTGAAAAGCAACACATTTTCTGTAGCTTTCGCCGCTTGTTCTTTCCTATAGTCTGCAATATTATTCGTGATCGCAATAAATATATGCATATATACCTCTTCCTAGGGCCAGACACCCTCGTACTAAATGGTTTCGTGCTCTGGGTTTTATAATACCTCTAACACACATAAATAATAATTAAAAATCTTTTTATATCATAATCTTACTTTCTACCAAACGGAACAAAAGTGACAGTATCACAGTACGAGGGTGGTCCCATAAGTACCCAGTCTGATCTAGAGATGGCCGTAGTTATTTGGAAAATAACTCTATATTAGATAGTACACAATCTATAAAGCATATGTTTCAAGTTTGAAGACGCCACGTTGTTTAGTATTTGTTTGGCAGCCATCAATAGTGAACCTTTTTATCGAATTTGTAAAAGTGGAGAAAATTGGTCATCGTTACGTGATACAATACTTTTATTTGAAAGGCCTCAGCTCAACCGATATAAAAGTTGAATTGGATTCTCCTCTGGATGAGACTGCTCCTTCGCTTACAACAGTAAAATATTGGGTAGCAGAGTTTAAACAAGGCCGTACGAGCTGCCAAGACGACCATCGTAGTGGTTGACCAAATGAGGTGACGATTCCAGAAATGGTGAAAAAAATCCACAAAGCGGTACTGGATGATAGTCGACTGAAAGTGCTCGAGCTAGCAGACATAGTATACATTTCAAAAAGTGCGGTACATCGCATATTATGTGAAAATTTGGACATGAGAAAGCTGTGTGCAAGATGGGTGCCGCGTTTGTTCATATTCGAGCAAAAACAGTGTCGTGAAGATGTTTCAATTGAGTGTTTAGCGAAGTTTCACAGCAACGAAGCAGAATTTTTACGCCGTTTCATAACCATGGATGAAACATGCGTCCATCACTTCACACCCGAGACAAAAAACAATAAAAACAATGGACACAAAAGAACCGGCTCCAAAGAAGGCGAAGACCGTTTGGTCTGCAGGCAAGGCCATGGCATCGCTTTTTTCGAATGCACATGGAATAATTTTCATTGACCATCTTGAAAAAGGAGAAACTATCAACGACGAGTATTATGCGAACTTATCGCAACGCTTGAGCGAAGGAATCAATCAAAAAAGGTCGCATTTGGCTAAGAAGAAAGTGTTGTTTCATTAAGACAATGCACCAGTTCACAAACCCGTTGCAATGGCCAAAATTAATTAATTAAAGTTGGAATTGCTACCTGATACACACTATTCGCCAGATTTTGCCCCTTCAGATTATTTTCTGTTCCCAAACTCGAAAAGATGGCTTAGTTATCAAAGATTTTCCAACGACGAAGAAGTAATGTCGGCAGTTGATGGCTATTTTGAGGAGCAAGACAGTTCATATTATAAAAATGGTATCGATCTTATTGAACATCCCTGGGAAAAGTGTATAGAGCTGAAAGGAGATTTTATATACTCGTATATATATATATATATATAGAAAGAATATATTTCTTTCCAAAATTTTTGTGTTTTCTTTGTTGGGTCGTGTATTTCTGGGACCACGTACATACTGGGGCGAGTTTTTAGACTAGATTAAAAACTAAAAGTATCCAAAGACCGACAAGAGAAATAAGATTACTAGGAAGAAATGGAGATAAAACCAAAAAATGCAAAGAAAGAAATCAGCTGATTAATGACAATTGAAAAACCAATTGATACAAAGATGGAGAGCAAAATAATTGAAATACTATAGTCACTTATTAAAATTGTAACAGGGAATGATCTACTTATTATAGCTTTTCGCATAATGCCACAAAGACTCACCCTTTAAGTAGTTCTAGTAAAAACTTCTTTTACATGATAAAGCTTCCCTATGTATTATTGATTTTATCCATATTTAAGATTAACAAATCCTATTTTGCTTTAAAAATAGTATTTATTGTTGCGTTAAACATATAACTTTAATCTTAAGTAAGTAGTGTTGAAGATTAACGAAAGTAAAATTTATAAAAAAGAATTTTTTCTTTCTTATAGTATTTTCAAGTTAAGCATAAAACGTATTTTAATTATCAACTTACCAATGAAAGAAGGCTAAATATTAAACACGTGTCTCTCACCTGTCTTGGATATAAAAGTAATTAAACTGCTAATTGTCAAATTTGACACGTTCTTAATTCTTATCATCTTCAAATTACGTACAAGGTCATATTAATAGCTATTGTTATAAAAACTTTAAACGTGCGATTTTTTTTAATAAACAAAATGAAAATCATACTCCACGAGTACGTTTTGTAGGTAGTAATTACGGTTTAAAACTGTGTTCATTACCATATATAATTTTAATGTTTATTGTGACAAAAGGTTGTTTTATCTCATGCGATTGCTATCGAAATAATAAAGCGAAAGAGAACGGTTGATCTACACAAAAAGGTGCATTAGATATAAAGATATTAAACTCAATAAATTGTGTCTTCAGAAAATAGTTCATTTATTAGAATAAATCAAATTACAGCAAGATTAATTACAAATAGTTACGAATAAATATAAATTTCGCGTATATATACGAGGGTGTTCTTGAAGGACCCGACCCAACAAAGAAAACACAAAAATTTTGGAAAGAAATATATTTATTTTTCAAATAATCTCCTTTCAGCTCTATACACTTTTCTCAGCGATGTTCAATAAGTTCGATACTCTTTTTATAAGAAGAACTGTCTTGCTCCTAAAAATAGCCATTAACTGCCGAAAACACTTCTTCATCGTTGGAAAATCTTTGACCACTGAGCAATTTTTTCAAGCTTGGAAACAGAAAATAATCCAAAGGGGTTAAACCTGGCGAATAGGGTGCATGTGGTAGCAATTCAAACTTTAATTCATTAATTTTGGCCATTGCAATAACGAATTTGTGAGCTTGTGCATTGTCTTGATGAAACAACACCTGCTTCTTAGCCAAATGCAGATATTTTTGTTTGATTTCTATGCTCAAACGTTGCAATAATTTCGCATAATACTCGTCATTGATAGTTTTTCCTTTTTCAAGATAGTCAATGAAAATTATTCCACGCGCATCCCAAAAAATCAATGCCATGACCTTGTCTGCAGATGAAACGGTCTTCGCCTTCTTTGGAGCCGGTTCTCCCTTTTGAGTCCATTGTTTTGATTGCTCTTTTGTCTCGAGAGTGAAGTGATAGACTCATGTTTCATCCATGGTTATGAAACAGGGCAAAAATTCTGCTTTGTTGCTGTGAAACTTCGCTAAACACTCAATTGAAACATCTTCACGAGACTGTTTTTGCTCGAGTATGAGCAAACGCGGCACGCATCTTGCACACAGCTTTCTCATCTTCATATTTTCAGATAACATGCAATGTACCGCACTTTTTGAAATGAACACTATGTCTGCTAGCTCGCGTACTCTCACTCGACAATCATACAGTACCTCTTTGTGGATTTTCTTCACCATTTCTGGAGTCGTCACTTCATTTGTTCGACCACTGCGATGCTCGTCTTGGCGCTCGTACACCTCGTTTACACTCTGCTACCCAATATTTCACTGTTGTAAACGAAGGAACAGACTCGTCCAGAGTAGAATTCAGTTCAGCTTTTATAGCGGTTAGTTTGAGGCCTTTCAAATAAAAGTATTGTATCACGTAATGATGGCCAATTTTCTCCATTTTTACAAAGTCACTGAAAACGTTCACTATCGATGGCTGCCTAATAAACACTATGCTTTGTAGATTGTGTACTTTCTAATACAATAGCACATTTTCTTCATAAGATCCAACTTCGTCGCTTGATAGAACGTCGTAAACAAGACTATAAAATCCGTAGGTAAAACTTACCGGAGCAACTCTTGAGCTGATGTCAAGTTGTAGGTGTCAATATGTAGATTGTTCATAGCTTCCAAACATAAAAATGTTGCTGTAAGATGTCATTGATAGCTTTTATTTCAGCACTCAAGGTTACTTAAATCTAATGAGCAATAACATGACGATTTTTCTTTTACTATATTATGAAAAATCCTAATACGTTTGCCTAAGATTAGTGACCAGGACAAAACTCATTTCCACAATACTACAATATTAATTATAAAATTGAAAACCTAAAAACTCACATTGAAACCTGATAAAGTATTATTCATAATATCATATGTAACTCGGGAATGTTGACTTTCTTTTATTTCTATTTGTTTAACAAAAATTTGAATGAAATAATGGAACAAACCATCATTTCTTCGACGTTTTTGGCTATATACATGTGCAATATCTAAAAATTCGTGTCAGTACTTTCATTTAGTTTGATATTTAAATGCTCCTATAATTTATATTCAGGGTGTAACTATGAATATATGAAGATAATTTGATGAAAAATGAGACTTAAAATGAAACAGTTGCGTTAGAGGTTGTATTTTTTATTATTTATAAGACATTCGACCTTAACACAAATAATGTTTAGTTTTTTAAAAGATACATTTTGAATTGCTAGTTTATGTATTTTATGATTTTGCCCTTTATCCACATTACTGTAACTCTGTAACTCCTGATTTTATCTAACTAACTGTAAAATCTAACAAATTTTGTCTAGTTGTAGAAAAAGATGGCAGAAGTAGAATATAATGCTAAGTTCTTCCCTTATCACCCTCGCGTATCTATAATTTTAGAAAAATATGTATTCCAGGCATTTACAAAGAAACCTTTCAACTCTTCCATATGATGACATTAGATATAACTACATGGTAAATATTACTCTTTACTTTCCTAACAAAAAGCAATACAACTTATAGGACAAATGTAATAAATTCATAAAATAAGGAAATATCCGTATCAAGTCATAAAAGCATAATGAGTTAGTCAAACATATTTGCATTGTGTTTATTATTATTTTCCATCGCGTGCACTAAAAAAACTTTCTTCAAGATATTAGCATTAGACTTACTATTAAGAAAGGTATGATAATATCTTGTGATCTTAGCAGAAACTGCGAAAACTATTAAGAAAGGTATGATAAGATCTTGTGATCTTAGCAGAAACTGCGAAACAAATTTGTGGCACAAACACTGGAGCTAACTAGAACTAAACCAAAACCACCTACTCTTGCATTTCAAACTCCAGTCAATCAGTTCCATCCCCCTTTATTCAAAACATCTCTCTGATATTGTAGTTATTTTGTAAAAATTCGTTGCCCAGTTACATGACCATATTATGATATTAGGATTATGCTTAGGATTAAGAAAGGTGTGAAAAATCTTGTGATCTTAGTAGAAGCTTCAAAACTAATCCGTGGTACTAACACTGAAGCCAACTAGAATTAACCCAAAACCACTTGCCCTTGCATACCAAACTCCAGTCAGTCACTTCCATCGCCCTTTCTTCAAAATATCCCTCTGATATCGTGCAGTTATTTTGCAAAAATTCGTTGCACTGTTACATGGTATATTATGATATTAGCGTTAGGCTTACGATTAAGAAAGGTATGAAAAGATCTTGTGATCTTAGCAGAAGCTGCGAAACAAATTTCTGGTACTAATACTGGAGCTAACTAGAACTAACCCAGAACCACCTACTCTTGCATTTCAAACTCCAGTCAATCAGTTCCATCGCCCTTTATTCAAAACATCCCTCTGATATTGTAGTTATTTTATAAAAATTCGTTGCCCAGTTACATGACGATATTATGATATTAGGATTAGGCTTAGGATTAAGAAAGGTGTGAAAAGATCTTGTGATCTTAGTAGAAGCTTCAAAACTAATCCGTGGTACTAACATTGAAGCCAACTAGAATTAACCCAAAACCACCTACCGTTGCATACCAAACTCCACTCCATCGCCCTTTCTTTAAAATATCCCTTTGATATCATGCAGCTATTTTGCAAAAATTCATTGTACAGTTACAGTTACATCATGATAAACTAAATCTGGGATATTTCCAAGACAATGAAACACCTCGCGTTACTTAGACTTGTTTGAAGTTTACGGGGTTATATTCTAAATCAAACTTTTGTTTGTTTGGTCGAATCAAAAATACTATTTATAAAATAAAAATCAACTCCATAATTTTGATAAATTGAACTAAGCCTTTTCTCTTAATGTTCTACTATATTTAATCCAAATACCGTTCACATTGTTTTTATCTTCTTCTTCTTTTCTATTTAATGAGTTGACGTTGATTTAAATTCTTTCTCAAACAATATCTGTTCCAATTACTCCTATTGTATTTCACGAATAACTGAAAAATGTTTCCGCTTAAAAATTGTAAAATTATAGTGTTTGGATAGAAATCTTAATTTTGTTTCGCTAGGATACTTAACAATAAGAGCTATAATTAAAATTCAAGCACATCTTAAAACGTTTTATTAAATTATGTCCATATTTTATATTGATATTTATTTTATTTAAAAATGTAAATTGAAACGCTATGTATAGATACAAAGCTGTAATGAAAATATAAGAAACATAAATAATAAATATTATATAAAATACATTCTAATTTCAAAGATCTAATCAGTTTTATTCTTCTGCAAACATTTCTCATTCAAATTTTTAGAAATGTTTGCAGATGATATACCATGGTTATTTACGTAACTATTGGCCACACAATTAACGTGTTTTGTTTCCGTTTTACAAAGTATTTCGTTGTCCCTCTTGTTATTTCTAGATTTATATGTCCTCTTGTAAAAACTGTTGAAGAGATAATAGAAGAATATTACGTTGGGCAATGTGTAAATCGTTGTCCACTTCGGGAAACCACAATCGTAGAAAAGCAATTGAATGGAATGTAGAAAAGCCGCGCAAAATTGTAGCTGTTGGAAAAAAATATATAAAACTACTAGGGGGAAGTATTTAAATAACAGACGCGAAGTCTAATAAGTACTATAATAATTAGAAATGGATGTGGACAAAGGGGTCCATTTACAGTTTAATTAAATAGAGAAAGAAGTAAATTAATTAATTCTTTAATAAATCCATTGCATCGTAAACTACAGTTAAAAAAATTGTATTTAACCCCGCATATTGTTCGAAAATATTGATGCTAGTCTCTTACAGGAATCGTAATGTAACAGCTGAAATGCTGAATTGTGGCATTATTTAGCGCTTGGGTACATGGTAAATCGAATCGCTCCAAAGCTTTGTAAGTGTACCTTTGAGCATATAAATGGCCTCGAAGAAGTACTAAAGGAGTCATACTTCTTAATTCCTAAACCTACTTCAAACCTTCAAACTTCTGTAAGTGCAGTTTCACGTTCTATGGAAAAATTGAAAAACTGTCTTTGTTTTCTTCGATGTCGAAATCGTCTACAACTATCGTGGACCCACAAACAAAAATGATATTCGTCCGAAAAGAAAACAATATCAGTTCATTGTTCATTTCAATCTGTCCATACTTTAAACCATTTTATTCTAAAAGAGGAGAGGAAGTATGAGGTATGATTCTTAAACGAATACGCCGACATATGGAATGTATAGCTATTCTATAGCCTATGGTATCTCTGCAAAAAAGCATTTCCCACAGACTTTGAGGTATTATGTCGTTCCCTAAGGGCAAGCGATCTTAATCTCTTTCCGTTCAGTAGTTTTTCTAGGTTGCCTAGAGTCTCCTTAAAGATGTCGACTACCTTCTCACAATTTCTCCAACAAACTATAATTACAGGAATATTCCTTTGCAGCCTGGCGATTTCAAGAAATATAGTTCCGGCCTCGTGTACTCCAATGATATGATTCCTTCCAACGTCGCTTAGCTGGAGACCATTTGACTGTTTTCGAACTCTTGGGATTTTGACACATTAATTCACGACAACAGTCGGTTTTTGTCGACCTTTGACGAAAGAATTCGTTTTTCATTTTTTTTGTTTCGATTATCTGTTACAATCGAATAACCAAATTAATTGATCCAAAAACAAAATAATGAAAAACGAATTCTTTCGTCAAAGGTCGACAAAAACCGCTCAAAGGTTTATTACCTTCTTGCTATTTTTTCATCATTTATTACTTTCAGCACAGTAAGCATTTGTACGAAATTTGGTTTAATAATATAATCTTTTACTGACTTTATCATATATTTATTTTTTTAAATGATTCGTTCTTCATCTTTAAGAATATTCAAAATCTCTCCTAACTGTAGTATCTATTTATTATACAACATTAAGTATGTTATGGCTTTAAAATCGATTTACATGACTTTGACTAAAGTTTGCTTAGGAATTTAATTGGGTTGTCACTAACATCATAAAAATTCCAAAGAGATTTAAATCTTTTTGATTTCTACATTTTATTTTATATGCGAATCAGGTCTTCGAACAATACAGAAGCGGAGCTATATATTGGGTCTGGGAAAAAGTTCGTGGCGTTTTTTCAGTAAAATTCAACTGGTCCCCGCATGGCGCGTGGACGAATTCATTTAAACCGAATATGCTCCATTATTATCGACAATGTTTCGCCATTTTTTTGGTAGATCCATGATCCCATCGGTGAAAAACTTCTGTGGTTTCTGGTCGAAAAACTGAATCAAGTAGTTTTCACAGGCTTCTTTTGAAACCAACTTAATTCCATTGAGAGAGTTCTGCAGAGATCGAAACAGATGATAGTCAGAGGGTGCTATATCCGGACTGTAAGGTGGGTGCATCAAAACTTCCCAACCAAACTCTCTCAATTTTTGACGGGTCATCAAAGAAGTGTGTGGTCGGGCGTTGTCATGATGGAAGACAACACCTTTCCTATTAATCAATTCGGGCCGTTTTCTTTCAATCGCCTGGCGTAATCTCTCTAGTTGTGCACAGTAGAGTTGAGAATCAATCGTCTGACCAGTTGGAAGTAGCTCGTAGTGGACGATTCCCCTCCAGTCCCACCATACACACAGCATCACTTTTTTTGGCGTCAATGTTGGCTTAGCGAACGCTTGTGACGGCTCACCATCCTTTATCCACGATCTTTTACGCTTCCGATTATCGTACGTAATCCATTTTTCATCTCCGGTTATTAAACGTTTCAGAAACGGCTCGATTTCATTGCGTTTCAGCAGCGCATCGCAGATGTTAATTCGGTCCATCATGTTTTTCACGCTCAACTCATGAGGAACCCATACGTCAAGCTTTTTTTGTAACCAGCTTTGTGTAAATAGTTCAAAACAGTTTTGTGGTCAATGCCTAGCTCCATGCCAATATCGACACTGCTGATATGCTTATCTTGTTGGACTTTTTCAAGAATTTCATCAGATTTTTCAGTGATTGGACGACCGGAGCGTGACTCATCTTTCACATTGAAATTTCCAGAACGAAAGCGAGCGAACCATTTCCGCGCAACAGATTTCGATAAAGTACCTTCACCGTACACAGCACAAATTTTATCACAAGCCTGCGCAGCGTTCTTCCCCTTATCATAATAATATTGCAGAATATAGCGAAATTTCTCATTATTCTTATCCATTTTCAAGTGCGAATAACTTTCCAACCACTGCACCGATTACAATGTTTCTACGCTCAAACTAACGTTCGGAAGGTCATCTAAAAAACGAGCCCTCGGTGGTGTCGCTGTGACTTGTTGTTCTTTAGTTATCGGCAACCAATGCCATCTATCGGGAAAAACGCCACGAACTTTTTCCCAGACCCAATATAAAAATTTACAAGAGAACTTTAATTTTCTAAATCTTCCAAATTTCTATTTTTCAAAACCAGCTCTTCCATATTTCTTATTAAACTTTTGTTAAACTTTGCTACTGAATCACTAAAGGTTGGTATATAACCCCTTTCCACATTAATTTTCGTACCGCTAAAAGCCAAGACGTACACTGTATAGGTCTTGGATTTCAGCGGTACGGATCGTGTGCGGAATTAGTTTTTTCGTACTGGTATTTCTTGCCGTAGTTCTTCAGGTGCGACACTGCTTAATTATCGGTTGATGATGACAACTTAGTTGTCGAAACATGTATACAGAATTACGAAAATTAATGTGGAAAGGGATTATATATCAACCTTTAGTGATTAAGTTAACCAACCACAGGCTCCATCGAAATCACCTTTGCTACTGAACTTCTGTTTCTCAAATTCACATGGAACGAGATCAGGAATTGTACTATGAATATTCCAGCACCATCAGGGCGTTTCTTTGGAATTCTCGGTACAAACGTTAGAGCTTTGGGCCAGAGCGTTATAGCGGAAAAATCAGATGCCCCATCTCGAGTAAGAAAAATTGTTTTTCAGTGCTCTAATGATTTTGAGCCTTTGTCTTTAAAAAATATGCATCGTTTGTAGTGAAATTAAAATAAACTCTAATTTTCGACAAAACTGTAACCGCTATGTAACATTTCCTTGACATAAACGAAAGTCTGGAAGTAGAAATAGAAAGTTGATAAAACAAAGACTTTAACGCGTTCGTTTCCGAAACTATCTTAATTAACTTTGTCAACTAAACCATCTAAACTTAGAACATCGATCCAATATTTTCTTCTAACAACCTTGCCCACATCCATTTTAACACTAACTATTAGGTGTCTTTTTTAACAGTTTAATCTTTATGAAGTGGACATTTTAAATTTAGAAAAACGCAACAAAGATCTAAGCAAGTTTCATTCTTTATATAGCGCTAGATGTTATTCTTCTTAAAGTAATTTTAAAATTACGAGCGTAAAATTTACTATTGTCTTGTTGCCTAAATAAACATCGATTCACCCCATGAAGATTAAAAAAGCCATAACAAATACCATGTCCTTTAAATTTACAATTTCCGAAAAAAAACTTACCAATTGAAGTATTGTAATGTATTTTTTCCACCAAAGATATCTTTGAAATTTTGGCCCCATGGCTGCCATCATATAATAAAAATACATAATTATGTGGGTAAAACAGTTAATAAATCCAATAAAGGTACTATGTCCACCAGGATAATATTTGATTACACCCCAACTAATCGATGGCACTATTGAATGATGATAAACGTGGAGTAGTGTGACTTGGTTAGTTTTCTTACGTAATACGAAGAACACTGTGTCTAATAGTTCAAATATTTTCGCTAAAAAGTACCAATAGCAAGCATAAGCCGCCTGAAAGGAATTTATAATTCTGTTGTAATTGAAATATAACGGATCACTTACAACTATTAAACTAAGGGGGTTTTAGTTTATAAATATAGTTATATACTAAAGCAAAAATTAACAGCTCTTAACTACCGATTC